>JAVKLA010000074.1:78815485-78848641 GCA_034782735.1 Sagittarius serpentarius
TGAATGGATACCGGGGGTTGCCCTGACCCAGGTGCAGGACCTTGCACTTGGCCTTGTTGAACCTCAAGAGGTTCACATGGACCCACTTCTCGAGCTTGTGCGGGTCTCTCAGGACGGCATCCCCTCCCTCAGGCGGGTCAACTGCACCGCTCAGCTCGGTGTCGTCTGCATGTTTTACTGACCCTTGAAAACTTTAGACTATGTCCCACAGCTTTTTCCTTGGACCTACTCACAGTTTCTTTTTGCTACTCCCATGTGAAATACCCTTAATATCATGATTACAAACTCTGTCTAGAAGAGACCTTTGAGACTATCTATGAGTAGTTTTGACATCTACAATCCAGTCCTACTTGTAGCTTGCACCAGCTGTATTTATTTAAGATTTTCTTTTATAAACTCCTTAATAAAAACCCATGGCAGTGTCAAAGAGTAGTTTTGCAGTGTAAAATTGATCCCTAGTGGGATTATAATTTATATTTTTAAACTGAAACCCATTGTCTGAGTCATAAATTTTTTGACTATGGAAATCCATACAGTTTTCATGATTGCAGATGTTATTCTGGACTTCAATTTTTCCTTCCTTTTTAATCTAAAATACTGTATTTTTTTAAAAATGAGAATAGCAAGAATAACACAGAAGTGTTCAAGGGTGTCTTTACACCTAGAGGTAATATTTTACTGAGTTTGTTAAAATACAAGCAAGGGGAAGAGAAAAGATAAACCAAAAGTGGTCCTGGAGAAACTTGACAAGGTCACCGGAAAAGTGGACTGAGTTCCCGACTCAGCCATGTACCCCTTGTATTACCTGAGATAATTCACTTAGCTGTTGGTCAAGGAAGCAGTTAAATAAGGTTGACATACATGCTCAGTGTCCATAGACTCTAACAGAACTTAAACAAGTGTTCACCCACTTCCTGAGATATAAGCTGTTTCCTGAATCAGGAAGTATCTTAGCTCCTTATCTCAACCAGGAATGTAATAACATTGCTTCCTCCTATCCTTTATTTATCTTATTTGTCTGCATTGTAAAGTCCTCAGCAAAGGCCATTTCTTAGATGTATTTGCACAACACCCAAAATACCGGGACCTGTAATATCAGCAATATATTCAGGATAATTAAACATTTCTTGAAGAGGCATAGTAAAGAGAGGGATTTGAGGACGTGAAAAATACGACATTGGCATGAGCTGTGCAGAGGGAGATTCTTGTTGAAACAGGAACAGGGATCTGGGGAACAGACAAGAAATCAAAGCAGTGTTAGGTGAGGGCAGAGTGCAGGAAGAAAGAAAGGAAGAAAGGAAGAGGATTATGGAGTCAGAATGAACAAATGTACAGACACCCTTGTGAAACACGGCAGTGGGGGGGTTGAAGGGCACCCATTTCAGGTGAAAGCAATAGACTCTGTAGTGTTCTTTGTGCTCGTGAAAAAAAGTGTACTGTCCTTGCTAGGACAAGGTAGTGCATTAAGGCTTCAATTCATCAGAACCAGCTTCCAGCTATGTCTTCCATGCTGCTCCCTACCTCGTTTCTAACACGCCACTTGTATCCATCACCCTTTTCTTTCCACCTCCATCCTACCCACAAAAACTACTCTGCAGATTAGTGCTGGAGCCTCAGACAGTGATTTTGACTCAGCCATAACCACCGGGCTTGTAACAGTCACAGCTGAAATAAAGTCCTAGAGAAAACCCTGGCAATAACACAGGAAGGCATCTGTGTTCGTAAGAGGGCCATGATTCTGAGGGAGTAATAGGGAAACGTCCAGTCCAGCTGACTTTATAGATAGTTTTTTACATTAGTAGAGACATAGCACTTGGTACAAACGTCCAACTTCTCAGGAATAACAGCATCATCCCACAAGGAAGAATCAAAACTTGGGCAAGGTCTCAAGACAGACTTTGCTGCTGTCAAGGTCACATGAAAGACACTACCCAAGGCTATGAAAGGTTTCTAAATTTAAAACAGACCCACTTACCATGGTAGGCAATTGAAACTGTTTATCCACTTTGAACAGATAGAGTTACCTAATCCTTCTATGATTAGAGGCTAGT
Organism: Sagittarius serpentarius; assembly: GCA_034782735.1. Classification (NCBI taxonomy): domain Eukaryota; kingdom Metazoa; phylum Chordata; class Aves; order Accipitriformes; family Sagittariidae; genus Sagittarius; species Sagittarius serpentarius. Next base: position 78,817,537 of record JAVKLA010000074.1, read on the forward strand.
GAAGTTAAGTTAATTCTGTTTCTGCAGGCGCTGCTGCCTTTGATGGAAGCAGCTCGTCTCGAGGAATGGCCTGCTGGTGTGATGGCGAAACAAATAGTTTTGTCCTTTTGAGCTAAGGAAAAAAAATTTGCTATTGATTTTGGCTTAAGAGTGGTAAGTGCTTTCTTTACGATTCTCATCGTGGCTAGAGGGCTATTATTTCAGGCATTAGCCTCACATACCTTGCTGTGGAAGACGGTTGCAACAGTGTCTTGCAGGCATTTATCTAGGGGATCCCTAGGTCTCCAGTTTTTGGTTCTCCGGCCGGGAAAAGAGGCCTGAGTATATGAAAGAGCCTCTCTGCTGGCACAGAGTTTAATAGGCTCAACAGCCTACAGATAATGATTATTTTGGGAGAAAGGTCAAGAGACTACAAGAGCCTTGCTGTTTTTCTACCTGCGACTGGAGGTTGGTTCATCACGAAAGACCACACAACTATTGTCTAAACTCCCCTTTAAAACCAACAGCCTCTCAGGGCTTTCAGGCTGATTACAAAGGGTAACAGTTGTTTTCTAAAGCAGCGTGCAAGTTGAAAAGGACGGAGGCAGCGAGCCTGGAGAGGCCCTACAGCCTGGCAAGGCTAGTACAATAGTGCTGCAGTGAGCGGTGCTGGGAGCATGACCAGAAATGCAGGCGGGGGAGGTGGAAAGGCAGCAGAGGAATTACTGTCATGGTGCAGCACACTTTGAAGATCAGCCTTGTAAAGACCAGGTCTTGAAAATGGTCCTTCCACTCAGATAGACGCCCTGCACTTTTCAAAAATGAAGAGTGCTTGAGCAAGTGATAAATCTCCATCTCTTGAGGCCATCTAAGGGGCACAAAGATTTGCTGGTTTTTTTCTGTGTCAGTCTTTTGCATAACTGGAACAAAATCATTCAACTTGCCTTTTTAGGTGAGTGTAAAAAAAACCCTCTCCTTATAGCCATTAGTTGCATTAACTGAGTAGAAGATATGGGGAAATCCTCTGTAGAGAAGAGCAGCTCTAGTAGAGCAAGTAAAAACACTTTTTTTTTTTTTTCCCCACCAAAAAAAGGTGGAATTTAAAAAAGAAAAATCCTGCATATAGGCTTTAAAAAAATTCGCTTGCTTGAGTAGTTTCCAAGAAAATCCAAAAAGAATATTATCTCAGGTTGATGTTTCAAATCAAAATGATGTTTTCTTTTAAAATGGGGGGGATTTTTACTGAAAAGAAAAAATGACAGTTTAGGTTGCACGGTAACACAATATTTCATCTTGTTTTGAAATGATCACTCAAAACAATTTTTTCGTTTTGAATTTCTCACCGGCGAAGTTTTGTGTGTGCATGTACGTATAGCTGACATTCTCTTGCCAAAACTTAGGTTTGACAAAACTGTATTTTTTGGCAGAAACTCTGTCCTCCCGAAATTTCAATAAGCATTAACTTTAAGAAATTAATATGTTTAAACAGAAGGGAGAGTAGAAAACCAAGAGACTCTGGGCTAGACACCGGGATAGCAGAGGTGCTGGGTCAGCTGGAGAGCAGAGTAAAAAAAATCCATCATCAGAAAGGCTCACTGCTGAAAAGAGTCGTTGATGAATTGTGCGTCAGCGAGTATCTTCAGCTATGAACCTTGGTCATGTGTGAATGTCTGGGTGTGGGAGGGTTGTGAATGAAGGATTGTTCACGAAAGCACAATAAATTAATGTTGTTGATGAATTTTTACCACGGAGCACATACAGGCATCGTTATAACAAAACTTTGTGAAAAGAAGATTGTTATTCCTTTTCCCATGCCCAGCTACAAGTGCTTTCCCACCTACCGAGACAAATGTCATGGCAAGAAAAGCACTTTCTTTTGTCTAGAAAGTGGCAAGTGTTGCCTACAGGGCTGCTCTGGCCAGTGACTTCCTCCTACTGTGAGAAAAGACTGCTGCAGCTGCATTATCAGGCTGATAATGTCACACGCAGACAGGCTATTATTTATGTAACAGGGCTCACCATAAAATCCAACAGAAAGTCAAACAAAGGCCTCCTGTTCATCACACTGGGCTCCAAATCAGGCATCCAGCCATGATCAATGCTTGCTGAAGTTGTCAGAGATGCTGCACTAGTCAGTGATTTAACAGCTGGAGGAGCCACTTTAGCATCGGCACCATCAAACAGGAGGTGCTCACGCTGCCTATCCCTAGGCACCAATCCTTGGTGTCCTGAAGAAATTTCTGGGGGAATCCTCTGCTTTTTCCTGTCCAAGAAACCTAGCTTGGGATGTAGGTGCTCAACTTCACAGGTCTCAAATGTAAAAGTCACCCTGGCTGGTCACCCTACTGGAAGCACTCCAAAGGACTATACCTCTAATCTTAAATCTGATGGTTCAGAAGCTCTCTTTCACCACTAACTATGGACCAAGATGAACCAAAGATGAACAGCTCGGATAGAGACCTCTAACTTTTAGAATTCCAAGTTAGGCAATACAAATTCCCTTAGGTTCATTCAGTGTGGTAGCTGAAGTAGCTTAAGATAATTATATGAATATCCCACTATAAAGTTAATCAAAATCTGTAGACTAAATAGGGAGAAGTGTCTGTCCATAAAATACAGGCAGACGGGTTAATGTGGTATTTTACAACACAGCAGGCAAAAGAGAGGAGGTGATTCCAAAGAAGATTGTAGGAGGCTCAGGTACTATTCAGCAGTCTGCAATGAGTGTCTCTGCCTCAATTCCCCTGCCGCAAGCAACATCCTCCCCTCATCCAGTGCGTCCTTCTTGCTTTCATAATGAAGTCAACAAAGTGCTTGAACTGGCTCATCATCCTTAGAAGTGTATGGCTCCTGTCCTGCCAGCTCAGTGCACAGGCGGTGTGAGATTGCATCAGTCTGAAATACCCCACAGAAATATCCCACGCAAATACAGAGGCATTTGTGGAAAAAATCTTGATTATCTTCTCTCCTGCTCTCATTAGACCATGCAATACCATCCCATTGGCACTTGCTCATTGGAACATGGCCTGCTTCCCTGAACGAGGACAGAACATGGGACTACGAGTGTAATAGTCAACGTCCTAAAGTGCAAAGGGAGTAGAGTCCTTCCTAACAAGTCACTAGACATTTGTGCACTTCTTACACAAACCTAAACACACACAGACCCGTCCAGAGGAATCACAGACCCATCCAGAGGCATCGCAGACCCATCCAGAGGCATTATCGTCACTCAGACAAAGCATCTCCCATCATCCTCTTATTTTCCTGAAGCCTTTCATTATATTCAATATATTATACTCTAACCCTTTACCAAACATGAGACCTTAATACTAGAATGAAACCCACCTCCCTGTTGGGACAAGAATGCTCTTCCAATGCACAAACAAGTCAAGGTTTCAAAACAGGATATTGTAGATATAGGCTCCTACTTTTTGAATGTGTCTTACACCCAGTAATTCCTATATGGACAGGGCTTGCCATATGCTCACCAGGTTTACAAAGCTAACCAACTTGTGTCGGGGAAGTAAATAGGAATTCAGGAGCCTAGTTTTCACCTACCTTTTTCCTAATTATAGTTCGGACACTGAAGCTATATAATTACTTTGTATTACTAAGCTATTTCATTCAGCTAGCAAGGTATCCAGCTGTATATTCATCAGGAGTGATCATGGGGACAGCCTACACAAACATTACATCTACATGATACAGAAAGCACCTTGCATTATCACAGGACTCCCTGTTGACACACACGGCTTTTTTCTACAGCCAGTGGCTGACAGGTACCATCTACACAGAGCCGCAATGCCTGGGAAAGGCATGGGTGAGGTCTGGCCATGATGTTCAACTCATTGCTCTGTTCCTTGTTAGTGGGAGACAAAACCCTAGACCGCAGAAAATTGTTAGTGAGTCACTTTCCAGAACAGAGCTGCAGCTTAAATAAACCGATGATAAGGCTTTCATGTATTGGTAGAAAATAGTTTATGATATATGTATTCATGGGACACACCACTGTAGTCTTAGCCAATGGAGTAGTTTTCCATATGTGATCTCTAGGGCATACAGGAACTACATGTAAGGAAGTGGCAAAAGAAAAGCTAATTGAGGAAAGAAAACCTGTACTTAGAACCTTAACTTTGCGAGATAGCAATCCATATCTTCACTGAGAAAAAAGTAAGGTGGAAAAAGTTGAAGATCAGGGGCAAGTTCAGCAAAACTGACTCAAGAATGGCTATTTGCTAGCATCAAGCATAAGGAGCTACTCCACAAGAAGCCATTGGAACCACCTACAGGGTGTCCTTAGGAACTACAGGTAAGATGCCCCTTCCCGCTCACAGGCATACATGTGTGCACAGCAATGCAGTAACTATGAATTAGACCCACTTTAGCTTGGTGGACATGCAAGGAAGCATTCATTGTTCCAGGCTGATGCTGCACCAGCATATATGTACTTCAGGAGGCATTTCGTTCAAGTCTACCAGGTTGTCCACGAGAGGCCCCAAAGAGGTCAGCTGTGCAAACCTTCTTTCAGCATAGAAAGTAAAATACATATCTTTTTATAAAAAAATGTGGACTCACCTGACCAAAGTTTTCAGGTTGGGGCTCTTCTGCTCCGGGTCCTGGCAGTGTTCTTGTCCTCCACACTTTATACTGCTATGGAAGAAAGCCAAATTCTGAATTCAGCTGCTGAAAGGAAAGCTGAGTTTTGGGGCACAACACTAAGGCACTAAGAGTAGTCTATACAGAGAGCTGGTAGGGATTGTTTATTGGGTCCACAGGCTTGTGAGTAAGGGAGCAAGGTGTTACATGATAGATTTTAAAAATCTGTTCTGCTGATGTCAATATTTTTTTTAATTATTATTTTTGAAGACTGCTAAAGCACTTTCTATGCTGGTTAGGATGTTATTATTTGCTCTGAGGCTGCAAGTGATGTCTTCTGCTGGTCGTCTTGCATAAAACTGTATCTCAGCCAAGAATCATAAGGATGTGTAAGTAAAAAGGGAGAAAACTGCACTGGAACTATATAAACACCTATTTAAAAATTACATTGTTAAAATAACAAAAATACAGGACCAAATTCAGTTCTAGCAATGTGTACATATCTCTACTGATATCAATGAAACTGAGGCCATTAACACCAGAAGAACACGTGATCCATAACTATAAGTTCTGGTCACACCAGAACAGTTCCAGGAGGCAAAAGTTTTGCTTGGTAAAAGAATATGTGGTGTCTGATTACGCATCCAAATTCAAAACATGACATTGCCCTATCCACGATATGTAAGTTTACAAGGCATCCACAGAGTATTCAAATATGTAATTCACAAAAATGAACATTATCCAACAAACAGGTACTCAATACTACTCAAAACCAACACAACAGATTCATTTACAAAGATTGCATTTCTTTGTCACTTTCTTGACCTTTAAAGTAAAGCCTAATTCCAATTAGTTCAGTTATAAAGTCCATAACTCTTGTAGGTACTGCAGTGTGCAACACATTATCATTTTACAATGTTCTCCCTGATTCGCAGCACAAAACATGCACTCCTTATGGGAATTTGTTGGCAGGCATTTAGGGCAGCTGGAAGTGATCATGAAGTGCAATTACTGTCTGTGCATATCCACATCTGGAAAACAGTTCTTTGCAGATTTTAAAATAGCCCTAATGAAGAATGGAACCTTGTACTTGAATAGATGGAAAGGGTGAAGGGGTCTCAACGCCAAATTTGTTAGAGAGCTAGAATGAAAAGAACACACTGTACAGAAATAGAAAATAATTAATGGAAAATTAATTATTGTCAGAAATGTTTGCAATCATTCCTCATGGAGGGAGAAATATCATTCTTGGGCAGGGGTGAAAGGAAGTTCTCCATTAAATAAAATATTTAACATTTGCCATTAAAGATTTAACAGTGATGATATTGGCTGAGCGAAGTATGTTAGGTGATATTATCTTTAACACGTCATCTCATGAAGTCTCGTGGCCAGGGAGACACCAGCTGATGGGAGGCATGGGAAGAGGTTTACTGAAAAAGGTCTAGGGGCAAAATGGAGGCAACCCAAGAAATACCAGCATTATCGCTAAGAGGTTGCAACAATGGGTTCCCTGTGATGGGAGCTGCTTCATGATGTGCTGGGTCCAGCCCTTCCATTGCCTCAGAGAATCTCCTGCGTGTACACTCAGATAACCTTCACAGTATTTATTACTGTGTCTCTGTGACCTTGGCCAGACTGGCTTTAGGATGACGGCGAGCTGAGGATGGCCACTTTGTAACACGCTGCAGGTATCTGTAAATTAACGTGCACAAGAACCCTGGTCCAGAAGTGTCCCCGGTTCAGCCGTGGTGGGCTCAATTATTCTCGCAGTGCTGAGCTAAAAGCAGCAGACGCTGCTGTTCCTCAGCACATTCAAAAATTGGGCAAATTAAACATAAAGTACGCAAGGTAGAACATACAGTAATTAAGTCACATTTTGCACACTAAAATGTATTCCAAAATCTCTTTAAAATGGTATAGTTTTTAATCTTAGTTTATGGAACTATCTAAAGCTTTCTCTTTTGTTCCTCCCTAGAACATGTAATCCCCTTCTCTCCTTTATGCAATCAATACTCAGGTTTTAATCCTTCCCCATGCACGCTTTGGGATGAGGCATAAAGCTACAGCCCTGGCCACTCTCAGCCGTGATGGATCTCGGAGCAGCGCGCTTTTCCTGCAGTCTCGCATGCGGGAAATCACCCCGCCAGCCAAAATCTGCCGTAAAGTTTCTCTGCATTCCTCCCTCCCCATGTTTAGTTACTGATGCTGCTAAATGGCTTCTGCTTTCTGCCCTGCAGGTAGGCGCACCATTTTGTCCGAGTCTAATAAACTGGATGTGCAATTGGCAAAATTTATTTTGTCTCCTTCCAGTTGAAACAATCTTTAACGAACGCATGTGGGCATTCAGGCTCCTCGGTTTTTTTCTCAGAAGACCTGTCTAAATCACTGAGTTTCACTCATTTCAACGGAAGCTGGATCATGTCCTATGTGAGCATTTCTGTACTTAGAATATTAATTACTTTTAGCAGATCTAAGCTAAACTATACAAGTAGCTAACACAAATATAAACAGACACCTCTACCAATATAAAAGATCATAATGGCAAAGATTTTGCAACCATGCTAAGAGGTTTCCTTTTTCATTTTTTTCCCCTGAGGGAGGAAAACTAAAGCAACACAAACATTTTGAGGGGGGTGGCAAAAAAACGAAGGCTAGCGCAGCCAGAACGGCTCAGGTGGGAACAGTGAATTTCTGCTGTCTTGAACTAATCCCGCTACCCGCACAGGAGCAAGCCAGACGGGTCACCACAGAGGATGCTATGTTAACTACATTACAAGTGCACACCGCCGCCGACACGCTGCCCGGAGCAAGGACTGCCCCCAGATTTCCTCACCGGCTGCAACCTCCAGCCGGCTTTTCTGCGCAGTGGGGCAAAAAGGAAAAGCATAAGCTGTTTCTCTGGCAGGCTGTGAATTTATTCATCACCCTGAGCCTGCGGGGCTGGCTAACCTCAGCGCTCCCGAGGCATGGGCAGGACCTCGCCTGTAAAGCAGAGCGCGCGTCGGCAGCGCAGGGCAACAGGCGTTCCTGCTGGAGCGGCTCTCCGAGGTACTCTTTATACAACCGGATTTCATCAGAACAAAGCCAACGCTAATGCAAGGCTAGGTCCCTCTAATGATGTTTTATTATGAGTAAACAGTGGGCTAAGCACAGCTGTAGTAAGTGGATTTTTGATTCTTTAGTTGGGAAGGAACCCTTGGGAGCATCTGTCCTTACGTTAGCATCACTGCAGCATGGGGCTTCACCCGGCAGTTCCTGCAGCAAGCCAATAATTTCTGGTAGAAGCTGGAGGATCTCAGGAAACGCTTTGTGGGCTTTGCTTGCAATGCTCCTGAAGTTATCTATTGTCCTGGAGATCTCTGTCTCAAAATGACCCAGCTGGCTTCCCTGGGCACTGCATGCACAGGGCACCCTCGCCCCCTCCACCAGCTCCAGGGGACCCAGGACGGAGAACGACTAAAATCTCCATTCACAGTCTGCCTGTTGTGGGGAAAGTCTGCTCTCAGGTTCACCTCAGGCAAAGAAGCATTATTATTATTATTATTATTATTATTATTATTATTATTATTATTAACCACGGCAAGACCTAGAGTCAGTCAACTGAGGCACAAATGAAAAGCATCTCCCTTGTAGAATTCACAATACAAAAATACAGAAAATGGTAAGCAAAGTATTACTGTCGATAGTTTCACGCATGCATTCTCTCTGGAAGTAGCTTTACATTAGAAAACTGGTCGTTTAGTGAATTGTAGTTTGTAATTAATACTAGCTTCTTTCCCACAGAAATTTTTAAATTTCTTTTATACTAGAAACACTACTGTCACAAAAAGGCAAATATTTTTGACTAATGGAGAACTGTCATGACGGTCTCAGGGGTGAATTTCGCTGCCTGCAGTCCCACTCTCACCTGGAAGCTGGACTGACCAGCAAGACTACATCTCCCCTAACACTTCACTGTCTGAGATTTCCCAAATGCTCCACTTCCCTTCAATAAGAAGAGAAACCATGCCGTATTACAGAAGATTTAGTGGTAAACTGCAATTTCCCTGTGGCACAATATTCAAAATATTTTGGGGACTGAATTCATTTAAAGTGAGATGTTAGGTAGAAAATCATAATAATACTGAAATCCTGACTCCGCACCCCCACCCAGGAAAATTATGCAGCAAGAAATTCCTGTCCAGGGTTAGTTTTCCCACTTCTCAGATGGAAAGAAAAGCATAGGGAAAGTAGATGCATTTTCCAATAAATACATACTGAGCCTGTGACAAGGTATAAACTCAACATCAACACATCATTCCTAGCACTACACAGATTTCTCTCTGCTGGAAGCAGGAGTACAATTACACGTAGGCCTCCAGACAGCTGGCCTGCAGTAGGAATTTTTCAACACTTTGAATCTGAGATAGATGAGAAAAAGAAAAAGCGTCTATGCCATAAACCTGGTGGGAGAAGTTTTGCCTACGGGAGATGATGAATATTCAAATCACAGCTTCCATGAAATACCATAGCACCCTAGTCAAAAAGCGTTTGAAACAAAATCGTTCCTCAACTGTTTTGGGTCTGGTCCACAATTCAAAGTGTTTCGGTTCAAAACAACAAAAATAAAAAATGCAGTTTAATTTTTCCCTAGTTAAAATACAATACTTGAGCAAATGATTATTTTCTTCTCAAATCCCTCTCTTTTCCAAAGCCAGTGTTCAGTGCAATTTGCATTCTCTGTCTTCATCTTCCAAGCAAGGACCTTTAAGCCATATACAGGTTAAAAGATTGCCTAAGGGCATCCCTCATGCCATTAGGCCTAATTACGTATCCCACACACCCTCACACTGCCTCCCCCCTCCTGTCCTGTGGCAGGGAGTCCCATAGTTTATTCTTGCACTGAGAGAGAAAGACTTGCGCTAACGAATACAGCCTGACAAATGCTTGAGGAGAAATTTATTTATTGTATCAAATACTTTGCCTTCCTGTACAGAAGGCGTAAACACTAATAAACTGGCAGTCATTAAATTCATGATGACTGTAAATTACTGAGGTGCTTAACTCCTTTTGCCAAATGTATCCTGAATAATCAATAAGAGGAAAATGTATTCGGAGATAAGGAAGACCTCATAAAAATAGTAAATTAAATTAGGGAGCTCAGGGGGAACAAATAACATCAGCAGGTCCACGTGATAAGCAGTAGCTGATAAGAGACTTACTCCCAGTTTTTCACGGCGGTCCCTAGTGCATAGTGACCGGTATTTCTAATCAGTCACAGGATCAGAGCGGAGCTGGAAACACAGTGAAAGTATTCAAAGACATAAAGAAAAGCAATATTGTGTATTATCCCCACTTTAGGTGCTGGGCAGGGATCTAGGGCAGTGTACGGACAACTCAGGGGTAACAATCAAAGCCATGGGCTCATTACAAGCGTAATAGATAAAAGCTGTCATGTAGGGAATAAGTCCCTCCTAATAATAAGAGTAATACTCAGCACTTTGCATGTTCAAAGGCACCTTGAGAAGCGGGAGAAGGGTCTCTGTTGGTATCCACATTCTGCAAATGGAGAAAATAGGACCCTGAGACCTGTTTTCATTCCAGTGGACTACCAGTTCCTCAAACACTTGTGCCAGGGCTGGGTTCTCCTAAAACAAGAGCACCTGAAAGACCCCCCTCTATTGTAATTCACATCCTATGTCGCCCAGTTTCCCCTCCCAACAGTAACTCAGTGGCAAATGAAAAGTGTGGATCCCAGCCACGACTACGGCCAGCTTGGAGGTCTTTCACCCTTGCCCCTGCGTCTGTCATCCCTGAGGACCAAATCCAGCTCTGGCTCACTGGGGAAGGAGACCTGGACACAGGCAGTTCTGACAGCCCAAGGAAAGCGGACCCTTGTGGAAGGAAACGCATCTTCCTGGAGCTCTGGGACTCTTTTTTTCTCTCGGTGAAGGGACGAGAGAGTGATGCCAAGGGACTTCGGATCCAGCCCTTCAAGTACTGTGAAGCGGCCAAGGAGGCCAGCCAAAGCGACACAACATTCCCCAAATGCTGCCCCTTCCTAATTCTGCTTTTGAAGTGATTTGCTTACAGTATCTCTGGCTTCCTTCTCCCCACCTGCCACTCAATCAGAGCTAAATGTCAAATGTCTTTGCCATCAGCCATGCCAGGCATGCTATAAAAAGCAGCTGTCTTCCTGACAAACTGTGCTCTCTGAAAGTCCTGTCTTCAACTTTACTGTAATTTGCAGTCTTCTTTTAATTTTATTTTTAACACTCTCTCTCCCCAGCAATCTGTTTGTCTCCCCGGGATCACTCTGCGGCAAGGGCATCCCAAAGGAGCACGCTCCCCTCCACAACACCCCGCAGGAGCAAAGACAGGTGGGAATATCTGAATCCCTGCGGACCCAGGGATAAACCGAGCAGTACAATCACCCCCGTGGTCTGCCTGAATCGTCCTCGGAGGGAGATGCTCACAAGGGGACTCCTCAGTGACAGGTCCCATCACCACCACGCTCCAATACACCTGAGGCATGGCCCGAGGCACCCTCACGCCCTGCCTTTCCCCGTGGGCACTAACACCGCGAGCAGGCAGCACAAGTCAGAGCGGGTTTGCAGTTGCCCCTGGTGGCTTTGGGGACCAGCTCTAAGGAGAGCTGAGCAGGGTTTACCCGAGCACCGTCATCTCACTTGGTACCTGCAATGCAGTCCTCTCCTGCACATGGGCCTGTTTCTCATTTGATGCTGGGGCTTGTGGGCAGACAAATGCTGGGGTTGAAAGACTGCGAGCAGCAAAAAGCTGTTGACTTTCTGACAGAAAATTGCATATTCTGTACTGTTTTCCAGAGAAGCAGCACTGTAGGGATTTGTAACGCGTCTGCCTATTTCCAAAATTACTTGGTTGAAAAAGGATTTTTTTTTTTTATAGCGAAAGGGTAGTTTTTCTCTTTCCTTTCCCACTGTAAAAAGTTTCCAGCTGGCTATGCTGGGGCTGCTCGGCATTTCATCCCCTCCCCACCGCAGAGCGGGGCACAGCCAGATCCCACCCTGCCCACCACCCCCAGCCCAGGCACTGCCAGTTCATGCACTCACCCAGTTGCTGCTGTTTCTGGATTTAGCACCCTTCAACCTGCTTCTTGCTGAACCATCAGGAGCTCAGGCAGGAAAGAAAAGTGCTTTTTTTCAGGTGGAGACAGCTCAGGATCCCACCACTGTTCCTCCTTTCTCCTCCTGTAATCGCCCGGTCCCGTTTTCATCCCCACACAATCTTCACCCGTGAGTCCACCTGTGATGTCTCCTGCAAGACATCGCTGTCACCACTACTGAATTTTGCAGAAAACCTGGCATTTTACCCTCCCTTGTGAATCTAGCCCATCCTGCTTGCTTTGAACTTACGGTTCAATTCTGAAAAGGGACTTTTCGGAGAAAATGACCATATTGACTACCATGCTTATCTGACCCCTCTGACATCCACTCTTCTGTGTTGCTGAGCAGGAAAGGTATTTTTAGCCTGGCTGTCAGCCCACTAATAGTACAGAATTCAGACTTTGTTCCTTCTGTCTCGCTCGTTGCCACCAATACAAATTTTACAACCAGAGGCACGCTCACAGTGTGAAGTGTTAGCCACGAGACAGTCCAGATCTTATTCCCAGGGACATGTCAGCTCTGCAGTGATACCAAGCAAAACACGGCAAACCTGTCTTTGTTTGCACACAAGAAGATATGACTGAAATACAAAACCGTGTACATAACACACAGATAAAATGGGACTAACAGTAAAAAGGAGTCACTTTTAATTCTTCCTTTACAGGATTAGCTCTGTCAAATTTCCCAGTGTTTATACAAGCAGAAAAAGTATTGAAACTTCAGAGTGGATCCAACTTAGAAATATCTGATGATGGAGTTTATTTTAAATACTGCTGAGGCATGCCCATACTTGGGTGACATGCTCTCAGGGGATTTCTTTCTGATATGGGATATTAAAAGTCCACGTGGAGTCAAGAAAATTTGCTGTATGCTGAGACTTTGGTATGCCAGACAGGCTTTACCCGTTGATTTCAGCTGCATCTTTGCCATGTGGGTTTCGCCTACTGTCTCTTCTTCCCTGTTGATTCCTACAGTCACTTGCAGAGACTTCATTGGGAAACTAAATTGACTCTCATAATAATAGAGTCTCCTGATGTGGATGTAAAATTAATCTCATTTAAAACTGAGACCCTGCCCAAAAGCTTGAGAAAGCCCAGTTCAGCAAATTCTGTAAGCAGATGCTTAAATTCATCCCTATTAAGCACAATGCATTAGTGCTTCCCTAAAGATTTTGCAGATTTGGGGCTCCTGACTGGTTTGTAAATGGTGAGTGGCTTTAATTTTAGTGTGCCAAAGGAGTTCGAAAGCAATTTAATTTTCATAATGAGAATCTTTCCACCAACAAAAGACAAGTGGTTCTAAGTAGGTCTTTTTGCTGTCTATTTAAATTAGATTAAAGAAGATTATGGTATTATTAGCATTATTAGGGTTATTATTAGGAAATTATTATACACAGCACTTTTATTGTCGTATTCTACAATAAGGAAAGCAAATCTATTAAAATGATTGAACATCAATACATAAGCTCTTAATAATCCAACGGTATCAATGAGTTCATCTTTTAGATTCAGTTGCAAAAGTCATCATTTGCTAGTTAATATCCAAGTGTTCATTAGAAGAGATTCTCTGAGACTCAGCAGCTCTCTAATGATGATACATAATCATTACATTTCAGTCAACCTATTCTTAGTACAGCCATTGAATGGTATTTAGTTGTTGCTACTTTATTATTATAATTGGCACGTAACAATGATATCACGACCCAGACCACCACATCAGACTTTTGTCTTGTCAACATTTTAAACCATGCCAATGAGACATGGCTAGTACTCAAACTGGGATTTTTAAGGCAGATGTACATGCTGCATGAAGTAGAGTTGATGGGTACATTTCATTGCTCATTCCTCCAACTCAGGGCTGAACTGTTAGTCCAGTAGGTCCCAGACAGCATAGTATATGTCAGAATATAGTAATGTAGTGTATATATATATATTCTATATACTGTATAGAATATAGTAATAGTATCTATCAGAAGAGAAGTAATGCATGTGTTTGCTGTCTATGAACTACTTGTTGGGAAATCTTAAATCTGCTGTTCTTACTCAGTAGGTGTAGTCTGACAATGATGGTAATCGTCATAGGAAACATTTGATGTATAAATGTCTGACGTCAAGCACGCACTTTATCCTTGATAGGCTGAACTCTGAAAATAGCATTTTACCTTCTTCTTGCTCCTTGACTCATTCTGTTCTCATGCAGCACACCACGGGAGATCATTTCTTTTGGGGCAGAGATTATCAGGGAAAGATCTGAACTGTGCTGACTTCATTTGGACAACTTGAATTTAAGGAATAGTCTATCACAATTACTCAGCATTTTCTGCTCATGCTGAAATCAGTGGCAGGACTTCCTTGGACTTCAGTAGTCATGGAGCTGTTAAAAAATAATTGTGGGTTTTCCAGGATGTTTCCAGAAATAGTGGGAATCAATTTTTACCTATTTTAAACTTGGTATCCTCACAGCATTTTGTACTGATTGAACTTTTGCACCTTTGAAAAACTAAGCATTCAGATTTTGCGCCTGCATGCACCCATTTCATGTACTCACGTTGTCCCTTGCTACCCAAACAGTGACATGTAGACAAGCTGCAATGGAAGTTTGGTTCCACATGTTCAGCTATTCTAGCTTCAGTCAACATGTATCTGATACTGCATCTGGGACTAGATATGAGGTAACTTTTTTTTTCAATGTAACAACCTCCTTTATGTTAAATCAATGTGAATACAAGATAGATCCTTAGAAATCCCTGTGTTTGTTCCTGCATAAAACTAGTCAGGTATCCTAATAAAGTTCCAGCAAAGGTGGTTTCCACAGCTCAAGAAGGATGGTGATTTTGGACCTGCCTCAAAGTTTAGGCTATTTAGAAGCTATGTTTAAATTGCAGTTGTTGTTGTACACCTTTAAACTGTGGTATCACTTTGAGTGACATCCATGGGCCAAAAACCCCTGTCATCAGTTCAGTTTTGGCTAGAATTTAGATGCAGAGCTTCAGGTTGGCAAAGAGTCTCCTAGGAGAAGGATTTCAGTATATATTTAATATGGAGCACACGCTTCCGTGCTTTGCTGAACAGGGGTGGATTTAAACAGAGTTAAATCCTCTGTTGAATGGGTGTTAGCCAAGTGAGAACGACTGCAGCTAGATAGGGCTAGTTGTGGACCTAAGGGAGAAAGAAATGCACAACTTTGTTTCTTAAATCCTCTAAACTGCTTCCGAACCATTTCTAGAGATTACTTTTCTGCCATTTATTCTGCAGGAGTGCTTACGGCTTGATGACTTAAGCCATAAAGTACCCCCAGCTCATACACTCCAGCCATAACTGGTGGTTTCTATCCGGTCTTTGCAATCTTTTTATTGCCTATTCTGTCTTTGCAAAGAAATAAACAGTCCTTTTTTTTTTTTTTTAGAGAAGTGAGATATCCACTTAATCTACGTGCATGATAGCTGGCGGTAGACAGGGAACTTCTGTTCTCCACAAGAGATTGTCACTGGGGTGTCTGTGTGTTGCCATCTGCAAGCAGCCCCGTCATTACGCTTCCTGGGGCTGGCTGAAGCACCTTTGGGATCGGCCAAAGGGCAACCCCACTACTGAGGTATTTCCAAAGGAAATACCGATGGCACCTGGCATTCAGAGCCAACGGGGTTAGCAGTCTTCTCTACTGTGGCTGGATACTGCATGCCTGCCGAGATCCTTCCCCTCTACCCCATCTCCTTCTTCAGTTCAGCCACTGGTCTTATTTGGGCAGAGAAGATGTTCTGGGGTCCTTCTGAGGATCTTCACTGCCTCCCAGGAGCTGTACCGAGGAGGAGCACTGACGTTCCTGCACCGGTGCAGTCCCCCTACAAAGCTGCCATTTCTCCAGCTGGTAGCATGATGCGTGTCATTATAGTTCGTGCATGAAAGACTGCTATCTGTCAGAAAGGCTCAACCCCGATTTGACACATGAGAAAGCGATTAGGAAGACAAGAGAAGCCAAATGTCTCCAGAAGAAAGATGAAAAACTGTGGGATCTGGCTAATTCCAGAGGCAACACCACTTATGTGACTACTTGATGCCAGTAGTTACAAAAATAGTAACTGTGCTCCTTAGCCCACAGTGATTCTCTCAGACTGGCTGAGAACAGCCACATCACTAGCAGCAAAGTTCTTTCATGTGCCTGGAATAAAAATCCTACAAGGAATGCAAGAGATGTCACAAGTAGGTCGCTACTCACCCATGTGCATGTCCCAGGGGACAGCGTCATGCAAGCGAGCTAGTGCTGTTGATAAGGGTGAGACTGCCTTGCTGGGACAATATTCTGGGAAACAGGAAAAGATCCAAGCCATTGACTGCACAAGAGCGCAGCTGGCTTCAGGACTGATGTGGAAGCTGATACAACATCATCTCAGAGAAGTGATAAAGGTTTGCCATGGCTCATCTACTCCCTACTGGGAAGAAACACTTAGCAGTGAGAAATGCCCAAGGAAAATGTTTGAATGCTGAGCACACAACTGCAGAATGAGGTGACACCTATGTAGGAACAGATTTATATAGTCAAAGATCCTGGATTCTCATCACTGAGCTGTCAGGCAAGCAAAGACCAATGCCAAGAATAGAGGATAACTGAGATCTCTGTCCAAGCTATGAAGTTGAATCCAATCCAAGATGCCCTACGGCTGTTTAACTAACTAGGAAAACTTAAACAGTCCCCCACAGTCAGTCTCAATCTTCTGCACTCATAATACCTCAACAGTTCCTCTTGCCATGATAAATGCTGTCAAGAAACAAATCCACAATATCTGCAAGGAAGTTTTTGAGCCAGTCAGTAATCATTTGTATCCATGTCTTCAAACTCAGCAAGAATGTGGGGTGGGAATACGCCGTTATATGCACGTTCCAGCTGCAAAATATTAAAATCTTCTACAAACGTCATGACCTAACTCATGATTTTGGCAGCTACCACTCTCTCAGGGATCATCTACTTATGTCAGATTCCTTACTTCATTTAAGAGATGTTTTCAAACAACTGTCATGTGCAATTTCCTCTGCACCTGAGATTTTTCTTCCAAGGATGAGCCAACTGCAGTAGCCTGGCGAGGTGGGACACTGACCCCATGTGTACCTCTCCTGCAGTCATTTGCAAGAGCAGGGCAAATCCTTGAGCAGAAACAGTTCTTATGCCAGCAGCTGTGAGGAGAGCAGCGCTAAGACTATTTGTAGAATTGGATATTGCCTTAAATCTTAGCCTGTTTAGGGGCAATTTTATCTAGTGCTGCCTGGCTTCTGATCATGCCCGAGTTATTTAATGTGTATCATCTCTAATAAAAAGAATGGAAATCTGAAGAACAAAAAAAGGAGAGGACTGGGAAGACCATGGTCAAGTGAAGTGAACGTGTCTGATAAGATTTCTATCAAAATACCCTTGGGTGGGCTAAGACAGTCAATTGTAAACCCCAAAATGAGAAAGCCATTTCTTAAGTAAATTGAGAAAAAAATTCTTCCAAAACAAACAAAAACCAAACCAAACAAAACAAACACCAAAACCCTTCTTACACGTGCACAAACAGCTTTGTTTGTGCTAACAAGTCCAGCTTAATGCACCTCCCAGTCAAAAGGGGTGTATATATTAGTGCTATCGCATGTAGCAATTAGAAATCCCCTGACATCTTGTTCTTTCTGCTCCTTCCCCCTCTCCAGTATTCAAAAGATTTCGGCTCCTAAAAACACTCACCCTCATATCCCATTCCCCTTCACGTCAGCATCAGCCAAGTTGCCCTCTTCCTTACCTTCTTTAAGTGTTCAAAGGTAATTTTAAAGAACACCTCATTTAGCTTTCATTTTACTGAGATTCAGCCTGCCCATAAATCAGAGCTGAAGGGGAACTGGAGAGGGTCTCAGCTAATCAAAGCTCCAATCTCTAAAATGTTTAAATATAAATCAAAATAGTTGAAGGCTCTCCAAAGCTTCAATTTTCTTTGAAAGCCCTGGTTCTTATTTTTTCTCTGCTTAGCTCTCAATTTCATCCTCATCCCTTGAAGGTATTTTTCGAAGTATTTTTAGTCGTTTTCTCCAAGACGTTGAGCTGCCTGGTTCAAGAATTATATTAAATTTTGACCTGTGAGTGAGTTACTATTGCTCCCAAGTAGGAGCGCTTTGTCCAAATTAAGGTTTTAGGGTTCAGCTACTAAATTGAAGTTTACTAATGACTTTAAAGCTAAAAATGTTCCTAGAATCTATTGAAAACAAGACTTTGATCATCCATTCCATATTGCAGTCAGTACTACATGCTCCATATGTCAGAAATGATAAAATGTTCTTGCCTCCCTCTTTTGCTTCAGAAGTCTGGAAGTCTGCTAAATTAATCTGCTTACCTGTCTTTACCACATCTTATAGTTCTGGAATGCAATATGGGTTAGGAAAGTTAAGAATATAAGCTTATTTCTCTCTCTTCCTCCCTCCCCCCCTTCCTGTGTTAAAGTTATTGCAAGAAAGGAAAAAATTACACATTGTAAAAGATATTTTTATCCTTGGGTTTAATCATTCAAGCATGTGAGTTTACCTAAAGAGTTCTCATTGAAAAGCCGATCCTTTCGTTCTTCCCAATACGTGGAGCATCAGCATGTCATATTAGTGCATTTCATTTTGCTAAAATAACCAGTCTTTCAGAAACCTTCCTTGTAAGAAGTAAAAATGGGAAACGTGCAGCGTATGAATGTTCGGGCATTTGTCCGGGTGTGTGGTGCACATGCATAAACATCCATGTGTGAAAGAGTTTCCGTGCAAAAACGCAGTATCTATTAACAGATGATGTACACATAGTTTGTATTGGATGTATTTACAGCAGGTACACGATGTTATGCAAATCGGGATTTAAGAATATGTCTTGTAGCATACCAGAATGATGCCTCCTCTGTCTAAGATGGCTATTTTAGGGGATATTATGCTCGGGAATGGCTCTTCAGTGAGTGGGGTGACCTTTTCAGATCTCCCTTCTAAGATGTCTGAGTTAGGGCAGGTGAACCTCAATAAAAATATTGAGATATGTGCAAGGTTTGGTAGATTGTTGGGCAAAATTTTCCACACAGTGCTCATTTTTGCTCACTTTCATCATGAAATACATTTCTCTAGATTGGCCTTAAACAGAATTTTGAAGCTGGATTGGTTTCAACTGCCTCACACAATACGGAATTTTGGGGGAAATGTTTTTATCATTCAGAAAATGCACTTTCTACCAACAAAATATTTGATGGATCTTTAGCTGCACGTTAAGTAAGGCTCTCTCCAAACTCTGTTTTGCCCCTATATACAATAAGTAAACAGAGTAGTAATCCAGGATGCTATCAAACTGAATGGGTCAGTGCTCCCTGGAAGCAAAAACTCCTATATAGGATGGAAAAGGAAAAGGAAAGGGAAAAGGAAAAGGAAAAGGAAAAGGAAAAGGAAAAGGATAAGGAAAAAGAAAAGGAGAAAAAGAAAAAAGAAAAGGAGAAAAAGAAAAAAGAAAAGGAGAAAAAGACAGAAAAGAAAAAGAAATGGGAGAAAAAGGAGAAAAAGAAAAAGAAAAAAAAAGGTATATTTCACTCCCATATCTCTAAATATAATAGAATGAAAAATACAGGATCCTTAGGCTGACTGACAATCAACTTTACCTTTAGAAGAAATTCATTACAAAGACCTCTCACAATAATTTGCCTGACCTCAGAGGTAGCTCTCACTTTCCTCTTCCTGGAGGGGGCAAGGTCCAAAATGTATCATTTCTCAGTGGCTGTCTCCCTTCTATTTGTGAACAACTCCCCAGAAAATAATGAAAAAAAATTGCTTCCTAGGAAATTAAATGTTCTGCTTCACATTCTCTTATCTTTCACATTATTATGGTCCAGCACAAAACTGAGAAAAATCAAAACAGAGAAACATCAAATAAATTAGTACAGACTGTTTTGGACCTTGCTTTGATACCCTTCTGAAACAAAATCTCACTAATATTAAGCAACTTTTGCAAAGTGTTAGCACTTGGACAAAGCCTTTTCCACAGGTGAGAAATCATTCAGCTAGACTTTCTGAACAGCTAAAATGCAAAAGAGAAAGAAAATGCATTTTTTAAGCAGTTCCAACCCAAAGTCTGGCACAATGTATGTACACACCCGATGTGTACAGAAGCAAAAAATTGTAACTGGAAAATATGGAATAAAAGTGTTGTCCACATTCATAACAACCAGGTACACAGAAAAGTAATATAAAGTAAAGAGCAACATTGCCAAAATAAAGGAGGAGCTTAAAGTCTCGAAGGCTGTATTTAGCGTGGAAATGAGAACATTCCTATGCGCAAAGGAAATTAAGTCCTAGGACGTCTATCATGGCAAAAGGAAGGAGAGGGGAGAAAGTCAAGCTACTTTGACATGATACTCAGCGAGCTTCTGAGCAGAGTGATGTGACTCAGGACATGCAGTAGTGGGGAACTGGGCTTAATGACTCGGTTTCTGCTTCTCTAGGATTCCGCAGGACTGCCAAAAGCCATGCCCATCCTACACAAAACCACCAGTGTGCCCTTTGAAATCTCTTTGGAAAACCGAGCATGGAAGAAAAGGCAGCAAAAATTGGGTCCTTTCCTTCAATAAGGAAAGGTCATTTCCTTTCTTTCATGTTGTGAGCCTGCCTGACAGCCAGCTGTACTGCAAGTGTCACTTGCCAATGTGCAAATGAATGACCATATAAATATTAATAATCAATGGCAAGTATCAAAACTGTAATTTTCTCAGGACTTTGTAGGACCTAGGTAAACCACAAATCAGACATGGGTCTGCTGACAGACAGACAATACAGACCATTGTATTGCTCTTACAGAAGGACCTGTGGCATGGGAATATATTAATTTTTAATGGAAAATGTTATTCTTTATGGTCAGCTCTTTCAGCAGAATCATTTATCAAGACTGACATCAACCAGATATACTGTACATTGCTGAGGATTGATGTTAGAATGGAGGGGGGGAAGGGTGAGGTCTAGTATTTACAAATGGCACAGTTTTTAAAACACCACTACTTAGAATCAAGTGCAATTACAGGGTATTTAAATGAGTATTAAAGTATTTGTATTGCCAGTTTGCAAATTCAGCATCTTGAGAAGCCCAAATGGATTTTCATGTAATTATTGTCATTAACTCAAAGGAGTAAATGCTCAGCAGAGAGTCTGCTTTAAAAAAAAAAAAAGCAGGTGCATAAATGTATCATTAAATAGCACCTTCATGCTTAATTCCTCACGTGATCTTCTAAAATATACACCTCATAACTGCTGAGTACCTTGGTGACATAGCACAAGCTTCCTGCCTGCATAGCATTAGCATCAGGGAAGCTATATTTGGGGTCTTCCGAGAAGGTTCTCTTAGGAAGGTGACATTGAGAAATTTTCTTTCCCTGCAGCCCTATTTATCTGATTTTCTTGCTAACAGATTCATGCCTGCTTTTTTCTACGAGCACTGTGCACAAAAAGCATTGCTGCATGTTCTTACTCTCACAACCGTCACAAGTTTCCCTAATGGTTAGTCCCTTCTACTAAAAATCACAGGTATTGTATGTTCCACGCCAAATCTCAATCAAAATTGCCCATAGTTCTCCAGTTCTTGTTAGGTTTGAATATGCTGTGGGAGACACGAGTTTTAGCAGCTGGTCACTACTAGAGACTAGAAATAGCTGGTAATCCTAGACTGAACAATGAAGAGACGCTGTCCTCCTTGGCAGCACAAGGAAGAGTTTCAGGGTTTGACTCCATCAGCCCCTCAGCACGTGGCCTCGGGTAAGTATCCAACCCTCCGTTTTTCTGATGGCAACATGGGGGTAGGAACCGGGCTTAAGTTTCTACCGTTCTAGGTTTCCGCAGGGCTGCAGAAAGCCATCCCCAGCAGCGGGCAGTGCTGCAGAGATGCTGTCCCCCTCGGCAGCGCCAGGAGGAGGGTCGGGGTTTGGCTCCACCAGCGTGTGGCCTCAGCTAGCTCTTCAACCCTCCATTTTCCGAAGGCAAAATGGGGATAGGAGTACTTCTTTTTTGCAAAACGTTCTCACCATCCTTCAGTGAAAGCTGATTTGAAAGTTCAAATCGCTGATCAATCCCAAAAGTAGCATGTGGTGCCTTATAACATAAAACCTTCAACCTACACCTTAAAAATAGACAGCATGAGACTACGAATGGCGTAGGATTGTCCTCATCACTAGGTGGGTTTTGGAACAAGGTGGACTTTGGATAACTCAGTAGGACGAAGGGACAGCAGGGGTTTTCAGCATTGGCTGAAACAACAGAAAAAGTGGTAGGACAAACCAAAAAAAGATAAGCTTTCATGGAGATCCAATTTTAGGCTGGAAAGTCTGTCAGGAATCTTGCTTCTACATAACAAACCTCTGCCTCAAGGCAAACATGGAATAGTTACTAACAACAAGCAATATGACATTCAGCTCTCTTTTAGAGACTGCAAACATTTGCCCAAGAAAAAATCAATTATTTATTCTGCCCCACTAATAATGACTTTAGCCAATATTCTGAGCAAGAAACTGCTTTCACCAAGCCGTCTCAGGTGCCTTCATTCATATCCTCAGTACTTGCCCCATTGCCACACAAGGAATATTTTCTCCCACGACTGCCACAGGCAGGTCCTTGCTCCACCCGGATGTAATACATGCTCTCAAACTGACGCATGAACTCAATTTCAACTGCTACAAGAGCAACTCCAAACTCAGAAATGTCAGTGTGTCGAGCTGGGCTTTGCTTTATAAACATTCCTTTGTTAATGAAATTGGAAAAGTTCAGAGAAGGAATTTTCCATGAGTAATCATTCCTCACGTAAACACTACTTAAAAGTCCCTTTCCTCAAATTCGCTTTGACAGCTGCTTGGGAAATAATAATAATAAAAAAATCTCAGTCTTATTGTTATATCAACAGAATGAACATCTGCAGGTTCAAGCACTAGAACCCAAATTTCCGGGTCTTCATCCAACACGATGCTCTCCATTACTTTGTGGATGGAGTACACCCACCCAGTTAGGGGACAGGACTCAGGGTGACGGTCTGCCTCCGGAGACCACCGCTTTCAGAGGATGCCAAGGAAACTCTGATGCCATTAGCAAAAGGGAAACAGCCAGACTTTGTGGCATCTGTGTATTTCCCAGCTCTTAAAAGTCTTTTTCTTTCCTTGCTGCAGTCCACAAGCTGGTTCCACCTACTGCCTCTTATCTCAGAAAGATATTGCCATCTCTTGGGGAAAGGGGGCTGGCTCTTCGTTACACGTTTCTGCGGCACCCTCTGAAATGGCGATGGGCTCTCCAGGGATTTCTGAAGTACCGATAATGAATCTGACAGACTACGCTATGGAGGGCCTGTCAATCAACAGTGAGCTATTCACATCCCCTCTGTCAGGCTCCCATCACTCCACCACGAGCTGTAGCCAGGGTTTCAGCAGCTAGAGCAGAGGGGAGAGGAAACAGCCCAGGGCCAGGGGGTGCAGCCCAGGCCAGCTTTTGGCATGGGCAAAGGAGGCAGTCGCCTGGGGCAGGTTATTGCTGCAAGGGGGCTGGAGGAGAATGAAAGACGGGGACAAAAAAATAGATACAGCCCTGCAGCTTTCGCACCTTGGAAAATTTCCGTATAAGGTGGCAACTCCAAGCTGCAGTTCCTACCTGCACCTCCGACACTTCCCAGAGCTCTTCCACCCCCAACTGACCCCCAGCTCTCCTGCCCTGCCTTTGTCCCTCTCCTGATAAGAGTGGCCTGGGACAGACACTCACCTGGGCTTTGGAGGCGCTGAGGGATTGATGGAGGTGATCCTCTAATTTTAGGCTCATAGCCTGAAGACCATTGAGGACGTACAGTGAGGCACCAGAGCTGTGGGTACCTGCAGGTCTCCCTGCTGCCGTGAGCTGTCCTGCTGAACTGCCGCGTAAAATCAGTCGTGAACCAACGAACGCGGGATGCGTGAAGAAAAGAAGTCAATGAGAGGCTGGTGCAACGCGGTAGCTTTTTGAGAGATAACATAGCAAGTGCAAAACATTCTCCTGAATAGAGAGAAAATCAAATAAACAAAAAAAACCCTCAGAAATTTAAGGAACAACATAGGGGAGAAGGGCGTGCTGATGAATGATAGTGTCCTACCAGTCAGCATGAGGTTGGCCCTTTTTCTGCCGATGGAGAATTCTCCATGTTCACAGACACCGTGAGAAACGGTGGGTGAAAAAGGCTGAGAAATAGCACTGTGCACCGCTGTCTGCATCAGAAAACCAGTGTGCTGCTTGAACCAGCTATGTTCAAACTGGACGTTGAAGAATTGTGAATTATGCAAAAATACAATGCTTGTTTCCCTGAACTGCATTCATAACACAAAAGCTTTCCAAGAGGTAAATGTTCCTATCTTGATGAGTGACCTTTAAGGCTGTAGTTACGTCCCCCCCTTGAAAAATAACATTAAAGTGATGTAGTGCTGTTAGTACTGCCTTGTGCTGGCTCCTTTGATTTCAACACTATAAATATTTCGCTTGTTGCTGGTACTGGCCACAACAATAACTGATTAAACTCTCCGTGAAAATCAAAAGCGTAGAAATAATGAGGAGTAGAGTTGGGCTTTGCAATGCACCTAGGACACATGGAGATTTGAGGTCCTGTTCCTGAGAAGAATGGCCTGTTCAAAATCACAACAGTAGTGTTACCCATCATTTCTGAGTCTTGAATTAGTGTAGTCAAGACCAAAAAACCCAAATCTCATTAGGCTTTGACTAGGCTTTGTCTTGGGTCGATATATTCAAAGCCTTCCACCATTCCTCCAGGTAAGAAAGTGGACTTGTGAGAGGGAAAAAGAGCTGGCATCGTTGGTGTTTCTTTCTTTCTTTAGCATAAAGAAAACTGGTTTTTTGGAAGACCTTATTTTTTATTTTCACTTTGGCAATATAGTTTTTGTCTAGGCTGAAGGGCTGTCTGATGACAAGACGGCCTACTAAAATGAGGAAGAGTGAGATAAGAAAAAAGCAGAGTAACTGAAAGGGGAAATTTTGTTAACTGTGTATTTAACATCAGTGCTTAAAGTTTAGTCTTCAGAAAACCTGTGTTAAAATTTAAACACTGGCACTTGAATTGATTCACGCGGTCTTTGTGAGACAGCATAAAGATTCTTCACTGAAGGTCTCAGCAAGAGCAAGCAACAAAATACTAGAAGTGAAAATGTAAAAGCCTTTTGGTGAGCTTTTGTTCATCAAAAGCAAGCACAACAAGAATTTACAAAACTTGTTGGAGGAAGAGGGGCAATTGTTGAAAATCCTTGGCAGGTTACCTTTAAACGCGCCTTCCCCTGTAGGTCATAAATCATACAGAACAGAGAAGCCAAGTTGCCTCTCTTTATGAGATAGAAAAGAGTGTAAAGATTTCCATAAATAGCCATTTTCTGCACAAAAATCTGCCTGCAGAGAATATTTCTATCCTGGTTTCCAAAGAAAATAAGGACTTACACAATCCAAGTTATATGTGTATCAGCTCATCTCTTTGTGTCCCCCTGACAACTTTTGAACCTGTTTCAACAAAATTTGTTAGACTTGTACAGGTTTCATGAAAATTTACAGCCTGGGAGAAGACAGGGACTTGACTAGTTGCACCAGCCAGAATAAGACAGGCTCCAGTTACCCTTTATCAGACACTGGAGAATCCATGTTGGGGAGAGACATTATTCATATCACAACTATGGGAGAAGCTTAAGTTGGCACTCTTGTTTAACCAGAGAGTTCAAGCCCGAGACACACATCCACAAGAAACATGGTTTCATTAATTCTGCTGCTCATGGAACAACTTGTTCCCGCTAACATCTTTTGTTGAAGATATTAACAAAGATGACACTTCTCCCATTAACACTGTAGTTTCCAGTACTCATCAGCTGATGACCCTGTCGATAGCGAAACAAGCCTTTTAGGGACTTTTTAAGCTGGTGGCTCTTCTGGACCATGTATGCAAACAAACTCCTTACACAAGTGAGTTCAGGCTCTCTGCGTGTGTGCGCTCCTTTATGTCCATGGAAGTCTCCCATCTGAGTATGCTGGTCACCTCTCTCCAAGGCCGAGCACTTTCATTCAGCCTGGAAACTCACCTGCTTTGCAGAGAAGGCACAGTTTCTTGCCAGCTGCCTTTCGAAGTAGTTGCTCAGTTGCGCAGGGGAAGCACAACCAACCCTGCAGATGTGTTGGAGGATGCCCTGGCAGCACACCAAGTGGGAGATCCTCGCTGTGTCTTTGCAGCTCTGCGCACATATCGAGGCTATAGCAAGCCACTCGGTCCACCCTGCAAATCAGACACTCCTAAGGGTCACTTTGAGGATACTGTAGGGAGCAATTACTTCTCCAGATGACAACCTATTTAGTTCATTGCAGGTATACACGAAGATGGGGTGGTATAAGAGCTATACTCTAAGTAAAAAGACACCTAGGGCACCGGTGGTGGTTTGGCTGTCACCAAATCCTCACTGCAGTTGCTCCTTGGAGCAAGCAGGGTTGTGCACACTCACAGATTAAATTGCCTGTGGTAGCACAGCTTCTGCTTGGGACCCTCTCTTGACATGGTTTAATCTCTAAAAGGTTAAACAGGGCACGGGCATCAAGGCTATTCCCTTCAGCCCTGACTCTGTGAATGGCCTAAAACACAGCCGATCAGGAGAAAGGGCTTCACTCTGTACAGTCAGTCCCTGGGGGGGTACATATGGCCCCACGTATCAGGCACTGGCAGTGAGAGATCCCAGTTTGTGGATGGTAATGGTCACACACGGCTTGTTCATTTTTTTGAGGAAAGGGTGTGCCTGATGAGGGTACTCTGAGTGCTAATGTGAATATAAATAGTATAACACTGTAACCCAGCCCCCTCCCTTTCTTTCAAATAACAAATAATCAGAAAATTCAGTACGATTCAACTTAAGTTACTAGCTATAAGTATTGGCTGATTTTGAGCTAGTTTCTGTGAGCTAAAAATCATGTTAAAAATTTCTTATAATTTGGAGATACATTTCATTTGCCCTTGCATGATGGCAGCCATGGAAATTTTGCTCAGATCTTCCAAGGTGGTTCATTTTCTGGCTTCTAACAAACATGGTTAATGCCAGGTGCCAACAATTTCTTCAACAAGCATTTTGAGCTAGAATGAAAGTTTCAGTCCCAGTAGTACCTTTAATTGTTCATGCTACTGCACTTCTGTTTCAGGTCTTTTTAAGAATACCTCACAAGAAATAGATCCTTTGGTACATATCTTCAGTACATTTTCAAACTCTTCGAGGAAATGTCAGGTTTTGAAGGTCATCTTTGGACTTGAACTTCACAGCTGTTGAAGATGCCCTGCTTTTTCCTATTCATCCTTCCAACACTGCAGCACAGAGGCAATGCTTACAAAATTTTTAATGTCTTTAATGATTCTTGATTACCCTTTCTTAAAACAATTTGAACAAAGGTCCTGATTTTTTGAATATGCTAGCTATCTTCCTTCTGAAAGTGATTTGCAAATTGGAAGTCCAAACACTGAGGCGCATAAAAATGTCCAGTGTCCTTTGTATCACTGATGGGTCTGAAGGGCAAAATCCACTAACACTGGTGATAGAGCAGAGACGACTAAAGCAGGTGAATTCTGGTCTGCATGTGAATGCAGACTAACTCCCTCTAGAGAGAGAAGCAGCTTTGCTGTTTCGCTTCCCAGTAAGTACGAGAGCACTGAAGAGCTCTGTGGGCTCTCTTTACCGATTCCGTGCCATGTGCACTTGGCTTATTAATTAAAACATATTCTTTACTGTTTTCAATACATTGAATTGAACGTGTCTAATGAATATCCAGCTGCACTTTTCCTTCTTTATACATAATAATTTAGAATCATAAATTGCACTCGTTCCAACCCAGGAACATTTTGCCCATTATATGGCTGCTGGTGATAATGTATCAGACAGCAATAATGATGCTTGATTTTCATAAGCTGCACTAAATGGGAAGTGCTCAGAGCTACATGTTTTGATTAGCAGACTAAGCAAACCATGACATGAGAACCCTTATTTACATGGAGTACTAAGGCTCTTTCACAAAGTGATTTATTTAGCCAGAGGGACAGTTCAAGTGTACCTGACCTGCCTTAACTGAGATCTGGATCATCTCAAGGTGGACACCTCTGATGGACAAAGCACTTGAATGATTGTCTAATCTAAGCTAGATATGCAAAATTGTATGCTAAAATTCATTCTGTAGGTGATTTACCAAGAAAAACCTTTTTTAGTGCTGTATGTGTAGAAGTTGAATCAAATGCAGAATATACTCTGGAAAGGCCTATAGACAGAGAGAAGATATTTTCTCCCAGATGAAAATTTCTGCGCCTTCCATTCCTTTTTTAATGCTCCTCCATCTTTCTCTGCAGTGGTCTTGTGTCCTTCATGCCCTCCCTTCGCCACACAGCTACACTTCTGTTATTTCACAAGTGCAATTCCTTCCTAATACACCAAAAGAGGCAAATAAACCCATATATACATTCACTTAATGTGCTCTGCATTGTTCCTTCAGCTCCACCTATTGACGTCCTAAAAAATGAGTGCTTGGGGCAGCAAGTCTGTCGCATCTGTCTTGAGCACATTGGGCAGCCTTGTACGTGCACACAGGTGACCCAGTCCACCGACAAGGCTGTAGTTTAGCGGGTTGAGGGACATGACTAGTCTCTGTGGGTTCAGGACAGCTGATCAGACAAGCTGTACTCTACCATGTTTAAACGGAAATTATTCTGTGGATTGTGGCAGAAACCTGTGCTTTAGTTAAGAAAAGTTGAATACAAGCCAGTCCAAAGGAGGAACCACCATCATTACCAGATGGTCCGGTTTCAAGTCTGACACAAAGCCTACCAAGTCAGAGGAGGCAATCAGGACAAACTACAGAGGAGTGAAGAAACAAAGGCGAAAGAGCAAGTAGCCAGCTATTCGTGTGGTTGATGCACAATACTCCTCATTGACCAGACCTAGCTAAGTGAATGAAGAGTTCAAGGAAAACCTGACACACTGAGCCATGAAAGAAGGATGGTAAAGAGCAAGCTAGCAGAGTTGGGAAGTCTGGAAGATGAGCAGAGGACTCAGTTTGTTTCTCACCCCTGCTGCTCAGGGTTATTTTTTCCCCTCTCTTCCTTGTGGAAGGCCTCTGTCGGCCAGCAGACACTAATGACAGATCTGTACAATGTCAAATTGTGAAGCTCTTCTTTGTCACCCTTGCAAAGCTCTAAGTGGAGGAGGTACAAGGGGAAGAGCAGGGCTAGACAGTGGGGGAGCCGCTGGTAGGTATCTAACAGCCTGCCACAAGGTCCTCTTTACCTCTTCAACTGAGCCTCATGCAAAGTGCAACCACACTTCCGTGCTCTTTCCCTGGGAAGAGTATGTTCACCACAGCATAGCTGGTAGCTCCCACAGACCTTGTACATCTGGTATCTCCATGGTTGTCCCTTCTTGGAGGCCAGGATTTCTCGCTCTGGAAGAGCTGGTCCGGGACATGAGGTGGACAGAAGCAGCCTCATGCAGGGCAGGGAGCACTGGGCCAGGCCACATGAAATCTGAGCTCTCATTTGGCTCAAACTCCCTACTTGTGTTTGACCTCGCTTGAAAAAGCGCTTTCTCGCTCTATGTCTGTCCTACTGTCTTTCACATTCAGCTTTTCAAAGCTCCCGACTAAGGGTGTGTGTCAAATAATCTCCATCTTACCTGGAGCTGCGTGCACCCCAGTAATTGATAGCAAATAAGGACACATTGGAGAGAGGTTCAACTTCCAGCAACGTTCTGTCACACCAGTCCATGCTGGGGAAGTCACCTACGGCTCAGTGGTCAGCTGGAGGTGGGGGTGGCGGTGGGATACTTCAGGGATTTGCCTTGAAACACTCCAAAAGGTCACACTTTTAAACAACTTCTTGATCCCTGGTTGGAAGGAACTTGTGAAATGTTAAATAACATTATGAAACAAGGACTTGGCAACTTCTCTCCAGCAATGTATCTGGTTTAAGGTTGGTTTGGTAAGTGGCCCAAACGACTGGATGTGCCTCTATAAGCATGACTGGAGACGACTCTGAGTGCTGACCGCATTCAGAGACACACTTGCAGCTCTGCAGATCACCAGGCATTATCTGAACCCTCCCAGCCTGCAAATTGATGCTGGCAGCCACAGAGAAATGGGCATTTCCCTCACCTCTAGTAGAAGTATCTTGACAACAGCCTCTCCGTATCTTGGCACTTCTGGTTCCAGAAACTAGAGACAGAAGGGGAGGGGAAGAGTAGAGGGGTTTTTTTCCGCAACTTTAACAAAAGGTTTTGTTGGAGCCATCCAACACAGTCAGAGATTGAGCAACATATCCATCACGGGGACTGATGGGCAACATTATAGCTTTTATCCTCTCTCCTATGTAGCTGAAGTTTATAAAGTAACTTGGCAAACCTTTCTGGAGATAACCTGTCACCTGGGAGGTTTGCAGACTTGCTTCTGCTCTGCAGTACCTAAAGAGGAAAAGGAGGTGGCCAAATTCATCTCCACGTAACTCAGCTGGGCTGAGGGGAGTTAGCACAGGGAACAAACCCGGCTTGCAGTTTGCTGTATCTGATATGAGTTGTGAGATCTGATAGGATGTGATCCAGCTCAAGGCTTTGCAATAGCATAGGCAAAAAGTGCATATAGGCATCTCAGGAATGAGGGGCAGAGCCGAGACAGAAAGTCTTGCAGGGGAAATCCTGGAGAACTGGATTTGCAGCTCCTCCTGCTGCCACAAGAATCGACTACTGTTCTTAGGAGGACTTGACACCTCCTGGGAGGACATACTGTCCCAGACACCCCAGTCTCTCCCCCGCGGCAGTGGCAGCAGCCAGAGAGTCTGGCAAAAGCTAAATAGACAGGGACCAACGCCACAATGCCATCTGACCACTTACTATCGTGCCCACAAAGCATGCTGTTTCCAGCCATCTATTTGCTTTATATCTGGCCCTGTAGTGCCTGCAGCTTGAAACCTTTATGTCTTCGTTCACCGCTTCCCTGCTTTGAATCGCCCCGTCAGCATGTAGCTGCAGGAGCCACATTTTATGTCGAGCCGCTGCAGTCAATAAAAAAAGACACGTCCACACCCTGGGCTCTTTGACAGAGACTTTTGCTCATTCTTGCAGTAGTTTTTTTGGATCTAGCATAAAAGAGGTTCCAACCAAAAGGCTTGTTTGAGTGGGAGAAGATGGAGGAGATGCTCAGACTGCTGGAGGGTGCGTAGGCTGAGGACACGCAATGTCTTCTGTCTAGGAGAGATAGCCCAGGAGAGAGCAGCACTCCTGCACGTTGCGCTCAGGCTAAAAGACGTGGCTGCGTCTGAGCGGAAAGCCTGCCAAGGCAATGCTCAGATACCTGAAGTCAAAAACACCAGATAAGGCTTGTCATTTTAAATAGGTATTG
>JAVKLA010000074.1:78848741-78863601 GCA_034782735.1 Sagittarius serpentarius
CCCCCCCCCCCCCCCCCCCCCCCCCCCCCCCCCCCCCCGCGCGGGCCCCAGTCCCAGGGCACTCTGCACGGAAACAAACATGCAGCCGGCACGGTTGGTTGAAGTCCAAAACCGCACTGCCTCTTTATACATGAGTCATGAGTCTGTGGACTTGTTCCATGGCCCCACACTATTTCTGTATCGTTTCACACACATTTAGGAAACCAGCGCATAATCCTTACAGCTGTATATTTGCACTGTAAATTTACCGGCTGGTTCGTTACCCCCTCCTTCCACGCACACACGTGCATATATTCATGCACAGTCTATGCCAAGGCTGCAAAACCAAGTCACAAACACTGCCTAAAATTAACGTACAAAATTTTCTCCTCTACCCTCAAGTTTCTGCAGTATGACAGACAACTTGCCCCTTGGGTCAAGTACAACACAGGGACAGAAATGGTTTAGATTTTCATGTAGAAATGAGCTTTGAGGAGGGGGTTTTGGGGCGGAACGCAGCCCATATTCCAGGAAGCTGCTATCAGAAAGATGTTCAAAAAAACCAGCCATCTCACTAACCTCCAGTCCTTATTATTCCCCTTCCCCCATCATCCCCAAGTTATTATCTGTTTACCACATTTTTAAACTATAACAAAGAAAACAGAATAAAATCAATAGCCCTCTTTACAGCTAGGAGGACAAAAATGTTCAGCTCCCTGGTGGGAAAACTGGTTCTTTCTTCCTTTCTTTCTTTCTAATTTTAAACTTCACTTAAGGTTCAGTGATTGAACAAAAGCAGACAAAAAATATTGCAGTTATCTGATGTACAGAAGTGTAACACGAAGTCTGCTCATTATGGATAATATTTATGGCAGATCATAACATTAAATTACAACTCAGCCGCCTCAGCCAGAAATTTGTAACACCACACATGTGCTTCTAATTAAGGGCTTTTGAAGTTGCCCTGGATATTTATTTTCAAGGGATTTAGTGCACAGAACGATTAAAGTTTGCTCTTGTTAGGAGTTCTGCAATCTAAAAAAAACTAAGAGAGATTGCAAATGGACCTCAAACTAATATATACATTCATTTTTGCATGAGTGTATATGTGCACATCTGTTTATATATATCTATAAAAAAATAAAAATGTGTGTGTTAACATAGATAAAATAATATATTAAAAAGAGGGAGACAAAGAGCCCTTTGTTTCAAATGTGGTCCAAGTCCAAAATTTGTGACCGTAATTTTGTTTATAGGAAATCCTTTATAATGCTAGTTTAGTGTTTCCATATGGAATTCTCATAGGACTCTTTTTTTCCCCCCTCCCTTTTTTATTTGGATAAGGCAAGAGAAAAGTGAATGTACATTCCAAAGATGCATAGTCATTCCGGATCAAATTCAATGGATTCTGGCAAGAGTTGAAAAACACAGATGCAGTGTTTTAGGTCTCCTGCTGTGCAGCCTCCAGCCGTGAGTGTCTGGTTGAAGCACTTTGTAAAATCATGAAAACCCTATTAAATTCATGAAATATGATATACTGCATTTTCGAGCTAACTTTCCATTGAACTGTCCATGAAGACGGAATTTGGCTGGCTTGCTTATGCAGTGAGTGTGCACAAACACGCACACACACCCCCGCCGTGTGCACACCAATAGATACAACCAAGAGCTGCTGCAATCATTCACGGGGATCTTTTCCCTCTGATTCTATAGCTGACTCTTCCTCCCCAGACCACCAGAACCTGGATCAAAGCTCGGGAGACAGTTCCCATCAAGCCTGCTCTACCTTTTGCACCGCCCAGCTCACCCAGGGACCTCTGTACCATTAAAATGCTGAAGAGGTCCTGATGTTTAGGCGAAGGGAAGCCAGCCTCCGACACAGCTGCCCCTCTTCCAACTTAAAACAAAATCCCTTGCTAGGAAACTACCCAACTGAAAGCAGTCTGATATTCTTACTTCATTTCCTATTGGGTTTCACATAATAAAACCATCATATGTTTAGGCTTGGGTTTCTTTTCTCCTTTTTTAAATGAAAAAGTGAGAGCAGTCCCCTGAGGAGAATGGTCTTGCTGTTAAAATTGTCCTCGAGACACAGGCAATTGCAGCCCCTTGCATGCCTGTCAGAGTGAGAAAGGTATGTATTTTAGTAAAGCTAGTCTGCCCTCGCTTATTTATGTCTAGGCACCCACTTAGTTGAAAGTTGTAGTACGTTTAATAAAATGTGCAGGTACCTGAGCTTGCTATATGACTGTGTGAGGTTTTCTTTACCTCCGCGTAAGGCAGATGGAGCTCTCCCATAAAACATGTTGTACTTCCAATTGTGTCTTATTCAAGGATCTGTAGGTACTTTAGAAACACTGACATTCATAAATGTTTGGGCCAGAAGGGACATTTCAGCATTCAGCCGATGTAATACAGACTGTAAATTTCATCCTGTAGCTGCTGTATTGAACCTGGTAATGTTGACTTCCAGTTTTGAGATGAAGACTTCAAGAAAAGAGGAATCCACTGCTTTCCCTGGTAGTTTGCTCCAACAGCTAATCAGCCCTCTGTTAAAAACATTACCATCAATAAATAACCCATGAGGTTTAAGATAATATTGCTAAAGGGAAGATTTAAGTTGTATATTTGTGATTAACACTGTCCACGGGAGTCTTAACTCCAACCTTTTTGAGCAAAAAGTACGATAATGTGCTTCCTTTTCTCCCCATGATCTCTACCGAGTTCTCCTCTTTCCCATTTCTGTTGTGTAAGTTATCTGTCAGTGAAGGTTTGATGCTTAAGTGGGTTCACATCTTTTGATGAAAGGTATTATTGCAAGCACTAAAGCAATTCAAAACTGGAAGTAGCTTTGCAAAAGAAATATCCAGAAGTTTGCCCATTTACTTAAAAATCCCAGATCTCTTTGGACTGAAAAGAAAGGCTTAAATTTCAGGACCACAGTGCATGTTTGACACATTCTCTGGCCTCAGATATGCCAAAACAGAGACAATAGGCTGTCTGCTATTTCCCATTCAACATAAGAAGGGCAAAGGAATGCCACAAGTCCCTTAGGTACTCACTTTTTTGTATAAATAGAGTTTTGAACTTGAGCTTGTTGCAACATTGTTGTTTGCGCAAGGGTTAGATGTGATTTCTCTTAGGCTGTGACCAGATGAATTACCTTCTGGAGCTGCCTGCGTATCTCCATTGACTAAAAAGGAAGTCTAGTGTCTCTCATTCGGACCTCCATGTCTTTTTAGACATTTATTTGGGGAGAGAAACCCATTTTTTCCTTAAGAAAACACCTTGAAACGAAGACAATTGCCGAAGTGTTACTACAGCTGTGATTGTCTAAGAACACAAACAAAAATGGAGATAGCAGGGATAAGACCTTCTTTTTAGTTAATTAGAGGTTACAGGGTGGTACACTTCTGTACCATGTGCCACTAGTGTCAAGGAGTCAGCTAAGTTACTTTACATGTCTTTAAATGTTATTGATACTATGCTTCATGATACAATACTCTGTGGTCTGCCAGTTTCCTTTAAAACACTGAATCACACATTTACAGATGCCAAAGGAACATTAATTAATGAGGTTTATGTTAACAGACATCTTGAGAGGATTAACGTGCAAAAATTAGATAAGTAAGTGCATGCCATTTAGGCTTAAAGTGCAACTCCTGCTGTGTTGTCTGAAAATTTTATGCAGAATAGCACCTGTATTCTCTATAGTGCAACAAAATAATGGGGGACTTATTAAGCTTTACTAATTCAATATCTAAAGTGGCAGCTACAAGACACGTGTATTTACTTCTCTCTGCATTTTGGCAAGCAAGGCTGTTCAAAGGGAACAAACAAAAATGGTCTGGGAATATTTTGCTGGATGTCCAGTGAGTAAGAATAGAGAAAATCTGGGACACCCTCGGTTTCTCCCTAACCTCCCCACTCCTACCCCGGCCCTTGCTGGTTACAGCCATCAACAGAGGGTGCACGACCCTTTCGAGAGGAACACACCAGTGGACACATCCTTTGCAGGGCTCCCTTTGGTGACAGTGACCAACGTGCATGCATTTGGGTCCCTGTTCTTCCAAAGCTTCCTGAGACAGGAGGGAACATGTCAGGCTCCTAAGGGCACTCGTTAGCACTTGTGACCAAGATGTCACATCCTGCTACGCAGCATAAGCGCTCCCAAATTCCCTGGCCGTGTGAGCACACTCTGACTCAGACCAGAGTCTCATGAGCATGGATTTAGAGATTGCTTCCAGAGATGCCACCGAGGTGAGGAACGCAATTCACAGACTCTGCAAAGGTCTCTAACCCTACTTCTCTTTACTTATACAACAAAATCAACAGAAAAGCACAGATAAAAGAATGGCATGACACACTTCTGTGCCCTAGCTCTCTCACTATTTCTGCAGGGTTTGAACTTGGACCGAAGTCTTTTTTGCAAAAGCAGGATCCTACTTACCTCTGAAAGGACAATCGCTTGTTTCTTTGTCCCATCTCTGAAGTGGCTGGTGAGATATTTCCTTTCTGTAGTCTCATCCTTTCCGTCCGGTTACCCTCTGGTCAGGCCCATCAGATGACCACATTTCTCCTTAGTTACTCACCAATCCAGGACATTTCTTCTTGAGAAGAGCGTAATCTTTACTCCACTAGTATTTCCACGTAAGTAGAAGATCATGAAGCTTTAACAGGTGTTTACAGTAGTCTTCCCTGTGCTGCCTTTTTCTTTTAATTTCAGAACACTACAAAGGCAAAAATAAGGAGGAATGAACCACTCCTACAGTCAGAACAGATCTCAAGATTTTATAATACCTACAGTTAGTAATTTAAAAAAAATATTACCAAACCATTTTTCTCGGTTGAACTCTTCATTTATTTCACATGGACCACTGGGCTGTCAACAGATCGCCCTTCTTTTCGGTCCCCTATCTAGCTTTACATAGCCACATATAGTAACTGACCTTAATGTGCTTTGCCTGTAAACTCTATGGAGAAGGAATGATATTTGGTTCTGCATTCGTGCAGCATCTTCCAGTTCATCCAGCTCTACGATCAACGTACTAAGTGCTACTACGGTGCAAATGACACTACCTGGCAAACACTTATTAGGATTGGCAGCAATGGCCAATAGCTCTATAAATTCTCACTTCCAATAACCACAGCTATTCATTCCTTCAAATCCCATTTAAGGGGCTTTTGGATCATAATCTCTCTCCTCCCTCTCCAACAACCATAGGACTGTTAAAAAAGAACATTGTGCTCATTGCTTAAATGTAATGAAATATTTTGTCCACCACACAAGGAGCTAGATCCTAAAGCATTCCCTGCTTCCTCAGGCAAAACTCCAGCAAGACAATTCAAAACGACAACATCGTTACTGGCATCCTGCTTAATACGCATTGGAGGGGTTCACTATGGAGTAGCAGGGATGGGCATAGTTCAACAGTTATTTCCTAAAAATCCCATTTAGAATATTTCTAAGTGGAAATGCCAGTTTGTTGAAATATAGTTCCCTGTCAACTTGCAAATCCCAGTGACAAAAAAAACAAAACAAAACAAAATATACTTTAATTTAAACATCTCTCTTGCTTGTGGCATTCTGTTTTTAGATAGAGGATTTGTGTTAGATATTCTAGGCAAGCTTGACTATATTATCTAGCGTTATTCATATTATTCTTATTATTCACATTGTGTTCCTTATGGAAGCCTTAATCATAAATCCCACTGGGCTAGGTGTTGTGCATACTCAACCCAAAAAGATGGCACTGCTCCAAAATAGTTTTGGATTGAAACATGAAACAAAATAAAAGATTGTTACAGACAAACAGATGGGAAAACACAAGCACAATACCAGGTAATACTGGCAGCTGAATAGGCAAGAGCTCAACACACCAAGAGCCTGATCGTTACCAAGTGCTACATTTTCACTGTTCAGACGACTGGGCACTGGGCTAATTTCATTCGGTTCACATATTTCTAACAAAGCAATTAGTCTCACCACCACCACCACCACCCCATTTTCCCAGTGAGCCTGGAGAAAACTGGCAGATCGAACAAGAGAAAACAGGAAGGAACAGATTAATAACAAATTTGACAAAGCTCTAGAACAGCCTTTCCATGGAAACACCCAAGGAGAAACCTGGCTGGTTCTCAGATGCACAAAGATGGGTCTGTGTCTGGGGTTATAAGATGAGTTACCTGGTGGCAACCAGGAGGTGGACTTGATGACCCAGGACTAGTGGTGTATATATAGTGGGGGTTTTTTTAGGTTTAGGGCCAAAGGGAAAATATATAGAGATGTGTTTCAGAACACCAGAATGATATGAAGAAAACAAAGGTTATTAAAACCAGAATCTATACCCACCAAAAAAATGTTTTTATGGAGAACAGAGACCACATACAGCTGAAAAGTACTGGTTAATTTTACGAACAGTAATCACACTTGTATTGCAGATACACAAGTTAAACTTCTATTTCTGCAAATAGACGCACCCTTTACTTGATTCTTTGAAAGATTCCCAATAAGAATAAGCTATCATCTCCTTTTCCATCTTTCAGAAGAGTAATTTAACCTGTCCAGAGCTCTGTACTATTGCAGCCAGGCTACTTCTGGCCCAGTTATTTCTTGCCATACTATCCAAAGAGATTGTTCCTATGCCTAAACAGAACGCTTCAGGTAAGATGGCATATGCTGAACATATTCTAAGATTATATTGATTATACTTTCTGTTCAGACTCTTTTACATATTACATTTACATTGCTTACAAAGTACAAAAAAACGGTGTTGGTCCGTGTTCAAAATGGAGCCTGCTCTAGAGCCAAGACCAAGACAGAAGGGCAGGGCCACCACGCTCCCCTGACAGGCACCTTTACGAAGGGAACACAGACTTGAATGTCTCTTCAGCACACCAGAAAAGTCACCTGTTCCTGGTGAGACATCTCAAACCTCCCAAAGCATTTAGCAGACTTCACAAATAAATGAACAGAAGGAACATACACATGATCTCAGTCAACACCGGCATTCGTGAAACGATAAAGCAAAGTCATGTAGCCCAAACTCACCTCTTGTGTGAAGAAGGAATCTGACCATCTTATCATTGCCAATGGCTCAAAGCAGTAGAAATTTCAATCCAATATTTAGTTGCAGAAGGAACTGCAGGTCTTCATGAGCAAAGAGGAGCATGTAAGTGTGGAGGGACTGGAGACAGATGAAGGAACAGCCAGTGGCGGTCCCTCACAGCTGACATTCCCATGTTCATTGTGGGCTGAGCTCCCACAGGGCTTGTACTCTGTTCCGCTCCGATCCCAGCCCAACCCTCTTTGGATGTAGTAGATATCCAGGATAGAGTGGACTCTGCATTGCCACAAATCCTCACATTTAGATCAATTATCTGCCTAGGTGCGACGATACAGTTCAGACAGAAATTTTGGGCTTTTCCTTCTCTGACTAGCTCAAGCCCACTTCAGCTAGACATTGACAGGACTTTCTCTGGCAATTAAAACACTATAAATCCCTCTTTTTACTGTGGTACAACAGCTACCAAACCACAGAGCTGTTCATAAGCTCATTTTCCTCTCTCCATTTGTCTCTCTAGCCAGTGAATCTCGTTGTGATAGGAGCAATAATAAGCATCCATAGCTCTTTGACCAGGCACAAAATTTCCCTAACACTGGCACGAGTGACGGTGTTTGGACACATGCCAGCTAAGGCAGCGTTTTCTTTTTTATAGGCTGTGGCCCTCAGGTCGTCTGATGACTCCCTTCTGTCTTCTCCTTTTGTCTTCTCATCACTTCAGCTTGCTGGGTTTTGTGACCAGATTTCTCCTGATCCATGACAGCTCTTTCCACCCTCAGGTCTCACGGCATCTTTGGGAACATGCGTCAGCTGAGGTCCGCGGTGATAACCACCGGCTGAAATTTTCGTAGCCCCTGCAAAGGCTGTATGTGCTACAGTGACAAAGGCCCTCATCCAGAACACGCTGAAATCAAGAGAAAGACTTATACTTGACTTCAGTGGGGTTTGCGTCTAGCTTATAAAGGTTTGATTTCTAAGGCTGTTGATCTGTTGCCTTTCATGAGCACTAATTTTACTAATGTATTTTTCAATGCAGTTCAGCTATCACCCGGATAATTTCAAGTCTGCCAAGTCAGATGGATGTGCTGCACTCCATGGTCCATAAAAACAAAAGGTCAGCTATTAATTGGCTTTAGTTTAAGCTTAGTAACTTTGGAGAAGTCCGTCTCACAGCCACAACATTTAATTTATGTA
This sequence comes from Sagittarius serpentarius, assembly GCA_034782735.1. Lineage (NCBI taxonomy): Eukaryota > Metazoa > Chordata > Aves > Accipitriformes > Sagittariidae > Sagittarius > Sagittarius serpentarius. The sequence continues at coordinate 78,856,979 of JAVKLA010000074.1, forward strand.
TAGATATATTTGGATCTATTTATGTCAAGAACAAAATTCTCTGGTTTGCGGCCATTGATTTTACAAAAGAGATAATAAAAACGTAATGAGTGTGGAGATGCAAAAGTGGAAATGACACGGAGAAAGTAATAATCATTAAAATAAAAATATAAACAAGTCTATAAACCAAACCCTCGAGACACTTGCCATGTGTAATGTAACTTTTATACCTCTTACTTCATAATGCATAACTCTCAAAGAAAATTAATTTAATTCTTTTGCTAACCTTACCTAACCCCAATCAAGTAATAGGTAGCAAGAAAAACAATTATGCACACACACAGTAAGCTTTCATTTAGTTCAAGTGGTGATTCAAGTATTTTGATAGCATAATAAAGACCTGAAACTCATTTTACCAGTAGCAACACTGAAATCCCAGAAACTCTGTTTTTTACGTGAGACTGCTTGCGTACTTAAACCCGCTTAAGTCTCTAAACCAGGGCTTTTCTGGGACACTTTTCTGTGCTGACTTCTCTAAACTTCATCGGGTACTTTAGCCATGATTCAGAAATAAGCTACATATACAGGAGCAGCCTCGCAGGAGGGACAGGGCTTACGGCCAAAGTATGCGGCCGGACCAATGGCCAGTAATGATGGAGAGAAGGACCTCTGGGTCCCAGTCTGAGCAGGCAGAGAGGAAGGGACTGCCCCTCATCAGCCCACCCCAGGCAGGACCGCCCGCAGCAGGGGGTTTAGCTGTGGAACCTCATACCACGAGCCCGACCCTACAGCTCGACGTGGTGATGAACCAGAGCTGAGCCCCTGTCGGGGTGCCCGTCCGCATGGTGCCAGGCAGGAGGCACCTCCCGGGGTGCTGTGAGGGGCAAAGGGTTGAAAAGCTGTTTAATCCCTCACCTCCCTCCCTGAGGTCCTGTCCCGAGCTCCCAGGGGTGTGACGGCTGCTTCCCTGCAGAGGGAAGGACTGAATCACAGAGAGATTGAAGCGGGTAGGTTGAAATTGGAGCGTTTGGTCCTTACGCCTACCCAGAGATGTATGGCTTGATTTCCCCTGTCGCGAAGCCTTCCTACCTCCTGCTGCCTTCAGCAGACCTCAGACTGCGCACACACACATAAGAAAATCACACTGACTGTTGAGAGGTGTGATTACAGGTATTTCCATAATCACAAGCAAACATGTCAGCCTTAAATGGCCCTACTCTCGGGTCCCCCGCCTGTAAAACAGAAAACAAGGCACTTCACACACCTTTCCGAGGCTAGGACAGGGCAATTTCTCGAGCCGACTGAGGCCTTAGGCAATGGAATAACCACAATCAGAAAGTCCAGAAATAAAAGAACGTACATGCTGCAGAAAATATTATTAAGAGGCTTTCAGAAGCAGGGAAAGTTGCTCTGTACTAGTAAATCCCTGAAGGTTTTGCTGCCCTTGAGTTCAGTGACGCGGCTGAGATATCCATAGTCATATAAAGACTGCAGTTCTGTAAGCAGCTTTGTTGACTGCCAAAGGCAAGGTCCGCAAACTGATCATTATCATGATTCATATCAATTAGTTTTTAAAAACTGATGAAAAGCCAAAAGCTTCAGCTCAGTAGGTGGCCTGTTCCAGTAGCTGAGCCACAGAGGACCACAGAGAAATCCATGTGTCCTCTGATTTCACCGGGGCTTGGACAGGGATATAACGCCTTCGAGTCACAAGCAAACCCCAGAGTTCTGGACAGATCCTGGGCTTCAACCCGCCCTGTGGGTACCGGCGTCCTCAGGCACCCACCATTTCTGCAGGAAAGCATGAACTTAATGCAGGTATGACAAAACCATTCTTCCCTCCATCTCCCGCATTTTCAGCTCAGTTAACAAACAAGGCGTTCTTCCGTCTTTGGCTGGAAAGCCACGCAGCAGAAGTCTTTTCTGAGCAGGTCTTATCCCGGGACAACGGCAGCCAGGAGCCGGCTGTCGGCGGAGCGGGAGCCGCTCGTCCAGCTGCAGCTCGTTGCCTGTGCCCCGGGACGGGAGTCAGGGAGAGGCAGCTGCCAGGTCGGATGAATATTTTGGCAGGCTGAACGCAACCCGCAGGGTGAAGATTCCTGCTTGGGCTGGATTCTCGCTTGCCCTCTGTCTTGTGCATGTCCGCGTCGCCAGCAAGTCGAAGGCCTCTTTCCCCAGGTCATGACATGGGTGCACGTCTCAGGACAGTAAGCTCCAGTGTGAGTCAAGGTATTTGCAAGGCAGGAACAGCAATGCCCAAGGTCCCCTCACACCATCCCATGTATCTGGGTATAAACGACTGCTGAACTTCAACCCTACTTCCCTTTTCCAGATTCTCAGCTTCTGAAGCATTTACAACTTAAAAAACTTCTCTCTCCCATTACCTCAACCAACTTGTTGATATGTCAAATGAGGAACATGTTGGCAAATTGGCTGCAAATGTTTCTTCTCCTTCCCCTACCATGTCCAAAACATACAGATTACGCCATCCTGAACTCACATAAACTCCCAACTGTGTTTATTTCAGAGCTGTAAAGCTGATTTGACTGTTCAAATTGATACAAGGAAAGAGAAACAAATTACTTTACAGCCTCCAAGTTGGCTTCTGCTGCCCAAACATCTTTCTTTGTGCCTCAGGCCTCAACAATTCTCCAACAAATGGGTCTCAGCACAAGCCATGCAGTTGAGTTAGTCCTCACACATGTCTTTTAGGGCTTTTCACACTAAGGTCTTCTTTTTTTTTTTCTTCTTTAATTTCTAAACATCTGATTTTCTTTAATCATTCACATACTTGCCAATGTCCCTTTAAACCAAATGATGTCTTCTTGAATGGTACTGGGTCAGGCCAAACAAAAAGTTATCTTACAACTTTTTCCTCTAGAATAATCCATAATGAGAACTATGTGAATAACTGATTTTTTGTTTCAAAGCTTGAACTGAAAAACTAAGAAAAAAATTAGTATTGGATGAGTCTTAAACTGTTTCATTTTTCTCAAAGGAATGAAAACAAGCACAAAAACACAATAAATGTTTTATTGCGGTATTTTTCTCCTTTGAAAAATTATCGCTGAATTTAGCTAAACTAGGCTTTAAAACATCCAGACTGTAACTCTTTGATTTTCCCTCCCTGCATTTGATCTTTTTTTTATTTTCTTCTGACAAAAAGGACTCTGCTAAATACAGCTGTTATTGCTAGATGTGGAGTGACCTGAAACTGCTTTTTTAGCAATAAAATGCGTCTTTGTCACAAAGATTATTCTTCTATATCCAGAGAAAGAAGGGGGGGGAGAGAGAGAGCGAGATCTAACCTTTTCCTCTCTTATAGCACAAAACAAAGTGATACGTTACTCTTTCATTAATTTTTCTGGCCAAGATGCTCTAAAATCTTTACTAAAATCTCTCTGGTAGCTTCTAAGGTAGCTTCAGCTTTACCATCCCTCATGGCAAAAGGGGAAGAGACAGGGATAAAAACTCACAACACCCTGCCTAGAAAGCAGTATTTACTCGTGACGGGGCCTGGGGATCAGGCATGGGATTTTGCTTATACTGTAGCCATGGAAAACATAAACCATGGCCCTGAGATGACATATCTGATGTCAAGAGCAACATTATTTATAGTGCGTTTCTTTCACTGACTGTGTCACCATAGCATTTCAGCTCTTCCTAGAAACACAGGAAATCCCAGAGCAGCCTTGTGGAGAGGCATTTTGGTCCATAACAAGGACCCCTGGGTGCGTCTTGACCCCAAGTCTAAGCCCGGCTTTGGCTCCCGATGAGGCATTCAGACTAAGGGATTCAAAGCAAGTGGAAGCAGCCCTCAGCTCTTCTCTTTGCAGTTGGCAGACTTCAGCCAAACTCCTGGCTTTCCAATTCAACTTTTCATGACCCTCCAAACTAATCCCAACCTTTGCATTGGACTCAGTACAACCGGCAAATTTATATCACAAGCCTCGTTATACATCCTTTAGTCTCATAAACCCTATATTGCCCAAGCACTGGCCATTGAGAAGGCACTCGAGGCCACACAAGCCAAAGAGTATGGCATTTAAATAAGCTGACACTAGTTAGATGTTTCCTCCACATAACTGGAAGCCTTCATTGAAACAAAATGTTGCATATTGAGCATTACAGTAGAAGCTAGAGCTAAACCTAACCTTGGCTATAGATAAGACATATTCCTCTGTGCGAAAATTTACTGTGAGTAAAACAAGCTGATGCAAACTCTATATTTTCCTTCACCAACATGCCAAAGTTCCGCTATAAGCTTGCGTCTGCAATGCATCTTTCAAATCCTGTAAAAGTAACTTGAACAATAATGCAGGGAATGGGAAAGGCATAAAGCACCACAAGAAACTTGAGCTTAAGGTATTCAAATAAAGTGATATCAATATTCTCCATCGCAGAACTTGCAAATTTGGAAATAACTGTAGCTCTGTAGTCACCAGTTTCATAGAGGCTATCCCTAGTCTAAGCCCCGCCTGTGCCAGGAATACATATCGAGAAAAAACTGATAATAAGGCAACCAAATCAACTGAGAGCAACACACAGCTTTGCTCCACAGGGTCAACAAAATTCAACCCTAACCGTCGTTCTGCAGCAATCCATTTCATGATCATAACCCCATCTGAACGCTAGCTTCTTACATGCTCATACTGCTCAACAAAAATTAGCAATACAGTATTTAAAAAAAAAATATGTACAAATCCTGAACATATCTGGCCTGAACATTCTAAACTTTCAATATTTTTTCAATTTTAAAACAACTTTAACAAATAAATTTAAATTTTTAATTCCCAAGACCTGCTTCCATATTCTTCCAAACCACCCAAAACTAACCTTAAACCTCAGGCAATGCACACTGCTCAACCTAAAGGTGAGCCCCAAACTGGCTCACTCACCAAGCTGTGAGAGTGAACCCATTGTTTTTCACACACGCAGGATGAAATTGAGGACACATCACACAGAGACACCAATACCACATTTCCACTTCTTTCCACTTGAATAACTGTGAATTGCAGAAACTGGCTATGACTTTGGCTCTGCTTCCCCGTTTCACAGACCCTAACTCTAATCTAACTCCCACTCCCTCCTTCCCTTTCCTCTGGATGAGTTGAACATTGACCTCATCCTGGTTCTCCAGTCTTTCTTCTTTGGAAGCCCAATCTGAACACATCTCCAATCCTTGGCTGGGCTATTTACAGTACTCACACTTGCAAATGAAACAGAGGAGGAAGTCTGGAAAAAATGTTCTTTCTTTTTTCTCTCCTTTTCCTAGCAAGCGTCAATGTTTCAGCTAAAATATATTGTGGCACAGACCTTTGTCTCTTTTATCCCCTGTTATCACGGGCGCTAACACCACTCCCAATGCTAGCTATGGACTAGGCATCCACTGGCCCCAGATCCCACCATAGGCAAGAGAAACTAGTAAAAAATGTCCTCTGCATGAAAAATAAACCAATAAACTGGGCCGTGTTGTGTTGAAATTCACAAATCTTAACCCTGACCCTATTTCTAAGCCCATAACTCAGTCAGTCTCCAGAAAACAAAAGGCAGATTCTGGTTTTAGTTGAAGTCCTTGACCAGGAGCATGTTGGGAACCAAGTGATAACATCACCTGCATCCATGGGGAAGGCTGAACCTCAGACAACACTTGACGCAACTCAAGGCAGCCTCAGCATGAGCCAGCAATGTCCCCATTGCCCACCCAGCACACAGGGCACGCTTACATCATGGTGCCCAGAGCGGGTCACCTGGGAAAGGTCGTTTACCTAAAACCTTAAATATAACCCTTAGGTATGTCTGTCCAGCTCTAGGCAGTTCAGGAAGGCACAAAGAACCAAGAAACCGGGCTGGGATGCAGCAGTCAGAGAAATGGAGGTGAAAGTTATAAGAAAGAAGACAAGTCCCAACGTGAACAGAGCCACCGCAGCTCCAGCCTGCGTCAGGGCAAGCTTGGTGGTGCTCAGCGAAGACGCAGGAGGTCTGCTGAGCTGTGCAACACAGCCTCCAGCACGCACATGTCCTAGGGATTCCCCCCCAAAATGAATCCTGCCCAACCCATAAGCATGCCAGGAGAAGAAGCAATTGCACGCTTGTACTTTCACTTTTCAGTATTAGGGATGGGAGGTTAGCCCAGTACCTTGCAGTGCCTTTCAGAGGAGGTCCTGACAAAATATTTTCCGACTTGCCAAGGGAACAATTTCCCTGGTGTTTCTGCTGGGAGAGCAAAAATTCCCTTTGCCCCCCTGCACACATTCCCCATTTAATAGCTTTGCCCCAGCAGTCAGAGTTCCTGGACCACGTGCCCCCACTCATACTAGAATTAGGATTAAACTAATTTGTGCATGTCATCTGACCCTCTTAGTCCTCAAATTTAATTTAAAAACTTTTTGAATTTCTGATAAGTAATACCCGCTTCTAATTAGAAACATTATTTAATCAAGTTTCACGTGCTTTCAACCCTATCAGATTCTTGTCACAACTCTGTGTATGATTTGAGCATCCTGCTTGAACACAAACATATTGGCCACCAAAACAGGCTAAAGATGTCTTCTGATGGCAGGAGGTATTTGATGTTTCAGTTGTGTGATGTTACAGTTCTCACAGCACAATAACAAAGCACCGGGGGGGGGGGGGGGGGGGGG
>JAVKLA010000074.1:78863701-78888794 GCA_034782735.1 Sagittarius serpentarius
CCCCCCCCCCCCCCCCCCCCCCCCCCCCCCCCCCCCCCCCCCCCCCCCCCCCCCCCCCCCCCCCCCCCCCAGGCAGCCACAAAACAAAGAAACTCACAGAAATGTGGAAATCTCAGGAGAGAGCAATTTTCCTCCTGAAGATCTTTAGTGCTATTCAGCTTCTAGTGTTCTAGTTTTCCATTTTGAAACCACACTTTATTTTATCTGTCATTTGATGCTGCAGATATAGAGTATTGCATTTTTTTAAAGATTAAAGCAAATTTAAATATTTTGAAAGATCCAAATTTTAAAAATAATAGCCGTTTTAAATTTTTCTTGTTAGAGATTTTTGTAAAGGAGGAGGGCTGTTCTGCACACCATTTCAAAATCCTCCGCGAAACGGCACTCCAGTCTTTCATGAAGCTTTCAGGCTATAGATATGCCTCGTAATGTAGACGTGACATAGGGATGCAGTCACCAGTGGAAGGCGGTGCAGACCTGCCCTGGGCTGCGCACCGATTCAGGATCATGCAGAAACCTCGCTCGCTCCTGCAGTAAACAAGCCCCTACGTGCAAACAGTGCCAGAAACAGCTTTCATGTACAACAGCACAAATCCAGAGCAGCTCCACTGAGGCTGATGGATAGGACCCTTCCCTCACTTAGATTAGTATTATTCTATTAACTACAGCGGAATAAAACCTGAGATGAAAAGCAGACTCCATCAAGTAAACCCTGGGCTTGAGCTGCTGCAAGAAAAGGAAGCCCCGGCCACGGAGCAGTGCCGGGGTCTGCCAGGAGTCTCAGCAGCTGCAAAGCTGTTTTCTGCAGCTCGCCCTCCTCTCCGCTTCTTCCACCTTAGGGTCTGGTGAACCGGTCATTAACATTAGGGGAATCCCTCCGTTGCATTTCCAAGAGGCGTAAGGCCATTTCTCCAGTGCGCAAGTGCCATTCATCTCGCGCACGAGCCGCGAGATTGCTACGTGGGTGTGGATACAAAACCCCTGTATCCTGCAACCTGCCCTACTTTTTCATTTTATTCTAGACAGCAAGTCCTAGTGCCGTTAGCAGCTCGGGAAATTTGGCCTGTCGTCTGTAATCTTTGAAGTGCAAACTTCAGGCTCATGCAGAACAGAGAGCAGAAGCGATGTCTGTATTTTCAGGTGAGCAAAGCTGCAGACTTCAAAGGTTCGGTATTAGTCTGTGAAGCTGCTTAAAGATTGTCACCTGAGTTTCTCAAAAGCTGGCTGAAAATGCATCCGTACATCCAGATAAACGTGTTCTTTGATCTGAGTGATAAAAACAACTGTTTTTCTGCATGTAAACTCCTTTTTTGTAAATGTTTATGAACTGTGGGAAATTATGTCTCTGCCAGAATTTAAAATAAAGTGATTCAATGGGCTTGCTTTACATTTACCATTCATTATGCTCACTAACATTGCAGGAATCCCAACGGAGCTTTCAAGGAAGGTTCGCAGTGTTGTAGTTACCAGGGAAACACACGATAAATTGTTGCTATCTGAAAAAGAAAATCCCCGTTAACTTTCTATTAAAGAGCAAGCAACGTGAACTATATGGAGAAATGCCTTTACAGTTACCCTATTAAAATGCTGTATGTTTTGTTTCAAGATTTAACCAAATATTGGCCAAGCTCTGACATTTTTACTCATCGTGAACAGCACCTAGCACTTTACAGTCTGTGGTTTACCATGCATTGTTAAGGAGAGTCCAGTATTCAGCTGGGTCAGCCCAGGAATAACAGGCACCGTGTGACTGTTACTGCAGTTAAAACATTCACAGGCAAAGCTTTGTTAAGCTAAGCTAGCAAAACTGGCAGTGTATTTCACACGAAAATGAAGTTTTTTTGCCAGCCCCCGCCGTGGCTTGTACATGGTATCCAATCCCAGAAGAAGAAGAGTTTACAGGTTGAGCCACCAAGTAACTCTGCATAGTATAGACAAGGCTTCTCGGTCTGTGTCTACATTAGGTTTTTGGACTTGGAGCACTATTGCGTGCACACAAGTGTTGCAGGTCACAGATCACCTTGGCCCTACGGATCTGTGGTGGAGACATGGATGCTCCAACCCTGCCTTGGTGCTCCAGGGAGAGAGAACACCACATGCCATCACCTGAGCAGCCACACGGAGAAACGAGAAAACTTCCTTGTTCAAAGCCCTCTTTGACCGCTTGCAGATCAGGTGGGCAGTTTAAGAAGCGATCATCACCCTCAACCACCACCTCTCAGAGGGAGCTGATGTCCCCACTGTCTTTTGGTCAGTCCCCAGCCTTTGGGACTGACCACAAGAGCTGCTCCAACCTTACTGCAACGCAAATATGCTGCCTAAAAGCACCTTCAGCAGCAGCTAAATTAAATTCTTCCACACTAAAGTGTCCTAAAAGCACTTTTCCTTCCATGTCCTCTCTTTCACACCCATCAGTTACGGTATCTCAGTCAGGCAGAAGGTAACTTCCAACAAAGAACAGTAATTTCTCTAGCTGCTCCAACCTGATTCACATTTGACTGCCCATGTCTGTCACACTCAAGCCTTACAGACTAAGTCTCTGAATCATTATAGCGAGTAAAAAGGATTATTCTCATTTAAGAGGTCACCTCTGAATAGATGAGAGACGTTCAGTAGCTGACTTTCCCAAGTTTCCGCTGTGAATTAACAAGAAAGCAGAGATACTGTCCAGTTTCTTGCTGTATCATTCCCACCTTGCTACTCTCTGGATTAAAGGCGTCATTAATTTCATTGGAGCTCACGTTAGAACATCTAAGCTTTGTACCACAGGAGAGCATCTTTAGAAATATTTCTGGCACATGGAAGCAGCTTTATGGGTCAGGTGAAGGTAGAAATTAATTTTTCCCTCCTGATGAGACACAGCAGTGGCTGGCTCTGAAAGTGAAGACATGCAGCTCATGGTCAACACGAAGGAGAAAGACACAAGGTCCTGTCAGATTGAAAGTGGGGAAGATGACTGGAGTGACTGTCAAGACCAGAAAGACAGATGCTGTGCTAAAGGAGAAGTGATATGACAAGAGCTTAGGTGAGAGTTATAGCTTCGTGGATGAACAGGAACATCAGGTTTCTGAAGACATCACACAGGCAGGGCTTTTCCTTGGCACTTCCATGGACCCATGGTCAGACAGAGCGACCACCTGAACGTGTCTCACACCTCCCCTGTCCCTTCATTTGTAAGAAAAGGCTGGTCCTGCTGATGGTCACATCTCTAAGGCCATAACACTCTAGGGGAGGGAGAGAAATTGGGTTCTCTCTGAAGGCAGGGCACTGGTCCCACCTCCCTTCCCAGCTCCCAGGTCACCTTGCTGGTTCCTCTGAACACCCAACGCCCAGTGCATTGTAACGGAGGTGAGGCACTGCTTCAGTCAGATGTTTGACATCATGCAGCTTCACACCGTGGATTTAGCCTTAGCTTTAAATCAGTGTCGCCAAGATGTAAAATGATGGAATGAATGTCTTATTTTAGTCAGCTGGACTAAAAAATTGACCTGTTTTCTTTTTCCTCTCCTTATTTTCACTTTTACTTGTCTATTTCTTAAATCCATTCCTAAAACAAGCAAACCTTTTTTGTTTCCATTTGCAAAGGATAAAAAAAAAAGGGGGGGGGGGGGGGGGAGACACACACACATAGACACACAAAGCCAAAAAGAAACAGGGAATCCAAGTGGAGAGGTATGTGTTATTGGACAAGTGTTTAATTTATGGAATTTGGCTGGCAGAACAAGAGTTTGAATTGTACTTCAATAAGTAGAGCTCTTAGAATAAATGTGGCTTGTAAAGTTGTTTTACAGTCTGCCTTGCCAAGCAGCCAACACCTCATGGAAACCTTTGAAAAACATTCTGTTTAGAAGCGATGGTTTTTATATTTCGTATTTTCTCTATTTGTTTTCCCCTCTGGTTTTATAACTGAAACCATATGCAGGAAAACAGGATTTTTGTGTCTTAAAATATCTACCTGGTCTGACTACTTTTATTATCCAAAAAACAGTTAACATTTTGAAAATTCTTCATGTATTAGGCTCTTGGTTCAAACATTAACGTGTCCTTGTCTGATACCACAGTCAGCTACAGATTTCCTGGATGACCTTGGCATAGTCACTTAGCTGAGATTTGTCACCCCTCTGCCTACATATATGCAGTGCAGCTGTGTGCGTATGAGCTGTCTGTCTTCTCCGTTATAGACAACAAATGCAACAGAATTTAGGACAAGATTCATCTGTGTAGGGTGGGAGGGGATGAATCATGCTCTAGATCCATATATTGACCAGCTTTTCACTGGGAGTCAAGGCAAGCTTCTCAGATACAGACACTCACACTGGAGATACCCGTGGTTAGTCTCCTAAACCCCATCTTAGCCTCTCTGTGCCACTAAAGGGATGAGACAGACCCCTCTGGAACGAAACCCATTCCATCCCAAGGATGATGTCTGACACACCTGGGTGAACTGCCCAGAGGTGATACCGATCAATCTATGTTGACCACAGAGTGCCAAAACTATAAGCCTTTAAATGGCTACAGGGAGTCAAGAGGAATCCCTCGCTACGAACATCATTCAGGAGACGCATGGTAAGGAAGTCAAACCCTCCTTCTCCGCAGTTGCATACACACACAAACACACGTATGTATATACATACAATCCATATACAAATGGTATCAGCGCAACTTCTACCCAGGGCACTAGGGCAACCCATTAAATAAACTATGTCCCTCCATTTGGCAGATTGGGAGATACTGCTGCAACAGAGGGAAAAGAAGAAGCAGTGAAGAAAAATATCGCCTTAGAGCAGAGCAACGTATTGCGTTACGTACTACACAGACTGGGAAAGGAAGACACAGAAAGACTCCAAGACCACATTGTAAAAGCCAAGTATCTAAATAAGGATGTAAGAGTCATATTTAGCCCCATAAGTTAAACTATCCTGATTAATAACTATTGCGTTGTAGTTGTGTTTGTACAGATATATGACAGAGCTGCTCTGGAACGTGCCTTCATTTAACGCCTGTGATAGGAAAAAAGTTTACTTGAGCATTTTTTTGCTTTTGGGTGGATTTTTTTAATTTTTTTTTCACTTTAATGGTCTGTGGCTAAATGTTTCATACCTACTCTCTGCAATTGTGTTGCATGCGACCTCAGTGACTGTTCTGAAATGCCCTGCTTTGTTCATTTGTTTTTGATGTCACGGGTTGATCCCTGGTAGAGCTTTGCTTGGTAAAGTCATTATGACTCAGCCAAGCATTCTGTCACCGTCCCAAAGTTTTGCCCTCTAGCTGTACACTGTATTTATTTTCTATTTCTTTACGGTTTCTTAGGAAAGCAATGTGCTTTTACAAACTGTTTCTTTTCAAGGCCCTTGTGAGGCCACGTCCCTTGAAGTCAACACTTTTCTGATCACCTCTACGCTCTCAGCATGGAGGGCGAAAGAGCAATTGCCCAGGCTTGGCTTCAGGTACCTCAGCATAAGGCTAAGCTCCCGACACAAACAGCAGCCCTGTAGAAAAGTTGGCTCGAGTGTTACGCATCACCCACCACCCTGGTCATGCGCTATCTCACTGTTCACAGCCCACTTGTGTTTGGTTTTTTTTTCCTGGGGCCACCAGATCACTGCAGGCTGCCTGAGGGTGCTACACTGAGAACATTTTCTCTAGCAGCGCAAGCCGAAGAGAAACACAGTGCTTGCTCTGGGAGGCTTAAAAATACAAGGCTATCAGCATCCTGCATCTCAAAAGCATACTGCAACAGCTGTCTGTTTGGGAATGAGCAGGCACAGGGAGGTCTAGAGACGAGCCTTGACTGCCAGGCATTACCCTGCAGTCTGATAAATGTTCATAAAAAGCAGGACAGCTCATTACCACGCTGATGAATCAGTGTTTGCTGACAAAAGGCTCTTTTCTCAAGGAATTCCCTATCAGCCCTAGGTATGCCATAAGTGATTCAGGCTCTCATTAGCCCTAATTAGCTAATTCTTCAAATGATTTCTCTATTATTCATGGAGCCCATCTCACTGAGCACAAGCCTATCGACTGACAGGTGCTTGCCTCAAAGAAACATTTTTTTCCAGGGTGATGCTCCTGCTGGGATCACTGTGCCCATCACAGCCCTCCACAATCTTCCCTAGCTGCTGCAAGCCCTTGGGCCACTCTAATTCAAAGCCCCACAGTTCACTGCAGCGGCACTGTAGAGGATTTCAGCAACCCCATATCTCTTTTTTTGCACTGCTCCTTTCCCCCAAAATTGGTAACTTTTCAGCCATCTCCTTCAGTCGTGTCCCAGGTTGCCTTTCCTTCTGAAGTGGGCACATGTACTCTCTTCCAAGCAGCGATTTAGTTCCCTTCTAATCCACAGAGAGACAGCAAACAGGAATCATAAGAAGAGACTAATTTTTCTTAGTCCAAGAGCTTTGATGCCCTTCTTGATGCAGGTTACAGGCCTGTTACAGACGGCTCAGTGATTTAAAGCACTAGCCTGGGACTCCAGATCCCACTTCCATAAACTTCAAGGTTGACCTTGGCAAAAGCTCTTAGGGTGGAATTTCTCTTGCCTGAAAATAGCCCTTTAAAAGCTCAACAACCAGGCTCCCTCTGCAGCCGGTGGAAAGAGAGAGACAGATCCCCTTTTTTTCACATGGCAGATAAGAATGTAAGGAAAGGGACATGAATCACTCCCTGGAGGTACTAGCCTCTCTCTGTATTGACTGCAAAGGGTTCTCACATGACTACTTTGCATTTAACCCCTAATGGTTAAATTATGTGAGCAAGGACAAGAATTTTAAAAATATACAGGTCCCACGTCTCAATTTCAGAGGGAACGGAGCAATGCAGTCTTGTAAAAACAGGCTTTAGAAGCTCTGCAGTGATGCTTCTGCTTTGTAAAACCCAACAGTAATTTTTCCTGGTGAGGTTTAAAAAGAGCATGATATTTTCGGGTGCTATGAAGACACGGACACAACCACTCAGCATTTATTCTCCCTGATGGTAGCAGCTGCACTCGCTTGCTGGTGGTGGATATTGTTCACGGCAAAGGAGCCACTAACCTTTCTTTACTGATGTATCCCCCGAGACTTTAAGCTCCTAAGAGATGCTCCAGTCTCCTTTATGTGGGTCCACTGAAGCTGTCTGAGACCACCTCAACGCTTGAAACTCTTTGGAGAAGTCTTCTGGAAGGAATATGAGCAAATAAACAAAACAGTTAAAGTTGACTATATCTCTTATATCAGCCACACCTGCTAAATATGAATATTAAGTTCTGGTAGGAAAGCAACCTTTATGACAGCCAGGTGCTGGCCTAGCATTGCTCTGGAGTCTCTTCTCTGCTTGTGCTGTTGACCTTAGACCCTGTGTCCCTCCCGAAAAACACTGGGTGTTTGACTGGAGCACCCAGGTTGAGCTGTTAATGGGAAGAACAGGAACTTTCAGAGGGCAGGTCTGAGCTGAGATAGGTTGACTTCCATCTGCAGGTGCTCAAAGCAGCACTGACCACCAGGAAGCCCAGAGCAATGGCCCATCTTACACAGTCCAGTGTTTATGGGCTGTATCCGGGCACAAATACCTGGTTTTCCAGTAGGACCTGGCCTCTCTCTACCTCAGAGGGATGCAAATTCCCAACATCTGATCATTGCAAATTCCCTCAGCCTAGAGGACACACAGGAGAAAGGGGACTCCTGCTCAGTGTTCCCTACACCAATGTCCTCCCGGGTAGCCACAAGGAACTAGCCAAAAATGACAGTCACCAAGGCTGCTTTAAACTGAAACCAGGGATTGGACTCAGCTTCTGGCCAGAATCAGATTACCAATAGCAAAAATAAAAAAAAGAAGGACAATAAACCCACCCCCTCCCTCTTCTTTTGCTCCTTGCTTGTTCCTGCACCGAGTGCGGCTGGGCAGAATCTGGAAACCACCTTTCTCACGACCCCATGAGACACCCATGAGCAAGGTCGTGGGCGGGGGGGGGGTCCTACTCCTTGCACAATGACACTTGTTGCTTCGCACCACTCAACACCTTCTATAATCCTCCTCCTCCCCCTTGGGGTCAAGCAAAGAGAGTGATGCTTAGGTTTAGTTTTTACGGTCACTCTTAACAACATCGCTTGCCAGTACGGCCAGCCCCAGGCTGATGCTGGTGCGCGAAGGTCCTCACGAAGACTCTTGCTGCGGGCGGGACGCGCTGCCGGCAGCGAGAGCCAAAGCTCTAGCCGGGCGCCGCGCAAGGCACTGGCAGGGCTGCACTTGGCATTCTGCTGCCAGAGAAGAAGGGAAAACATCTTTTGCTGTTCAAGGGCCCTCTTCTCAGGGCATTCAGAGCCACAGCTATTTTTACCGTCTGCCTGTCGGTCTCTCTCCCTGCAAAACGGCCTTCCCTCCAGCCAGGCATCCCTTTCCAGCTTGTCCTGCTGCTGCTGCAGGCTTTAACGCTAACAGCCGGCCTGCCTGAGCTACCAAAACCCAGGCTCCCACCAGAAGGTGGTGCCCATATTCCACGAAACACGGGCCAAGCACTTCACAACACGGTCCACTTTTGGGCAACACCTAGAAACCCAACCACGGTTCTGCAAAATCTTTAGAGGAAAACCACGGACCAGCCGATGCCAGACCCCCTCAGAAAGCAGGGTGGCATTTTTGCAGCTGTAACCTCCAGTGTAGCTCAGCAGGGTGCGATGCAGTGTATCATTTTCTCTTAACGGTTTAAATCTTAATGGACTTTTTAATGAACAGAACCCTGCAACTGTAATTGGGAGGTTAATAAACCCGTACTCCTGCTGGATATTCACCTGCTAACGAAAAAGCACACAGCCCTGAGCCAAGGTGCTTATCTTTGTCTAAAGCCACATGTGCATGCTGATTTCTGTGCAATACTTCCATGCTACCCAGGTTTGCTCTTCATGGTCTATCAAAGGCAGATGCGGAATGAGGAGCATGGAAAAGCCGTAGATTTGCTGTGATATACAAAGGCACCAGCTCAAAACATCAAAAGGGATACAGGCTTCAGCCTCTTCTCTAGTATTTTCTTGCCTCCTGCTGTCTGCTACTGTACAGGCAATTTGCATTGCTTCCCTCCAGCTCGCTGCTAGCCAAACATCAGCAGGTTCCCTCCCCAGCAGCTGCAACAGCAGCTATACCTGGCCAGGCAGCACTGGTCAGCACGCAGGTACTTGGCAAATGTTATGTCCCCTGTCCAAGCAGCAGCTTGTCGCGTGCTGCATCTGGAGCTGCAGCGAGGGTGGGATGCTGCAGGGCACCTATGCCACGTCCCTCTTTCCCCCTGCAGCTCTGTGCCACACCTCCATGACAGCAGTGGGTCATTACCTGGTTCTCATCCCCAGGAGGAGACACCGCTGCCCTGGGCAGCAGCGCACACCGCTCAGCGGTGGTTCAGGCAGGTCCCTTCTCCATGAAACATCCCGTCTGGGAAAAACGATATCACCGTGAGGCTTTAAAGTACAGCAGAAAGTTGCCAGGGCACAACCCAAAACGTTCTCTAATACATGGGCTTTGTGATTTACAGTTAACTCTTCTCACCACCCAAAAGAGATGGAGCTTGGAGAGATCGTTGTTGCCGAACGTCCCGGTGAGAGGCAGCTGTATGCGGAGCAGAAGCCAGGAGCCCAGGACCTGCTGGGGAGAAGCAGAAATCGGGTCCACCAAGTTTTCGAGTATCTCACAGGAGAAATGAAAGAATATGGAGAGTGGATGAAAAGTAAGCAGAGGGGTGTGTTTGGGGCTCTCTGGCTAGGAAGAGCAAGCTGGGAAGATCTATATTGCCAACACTACTTTCAGTGCCGGGGCACAAGACGAGGGGCCATTTCACCTCCTGAGGCAGAGCAGAGGCGGCACGGGCCAAGCTCACTGCAAACTTCTGGCCTTTTAACCCAAATCATTTTACCCTCAGGAAGGAGATCTCACTGCATCCTCTTGCCATTACCATGGCTGCAGGCATAGTTCAGCACAGGCAAAACACATCTTTTACACTTAATCAGTTATGTGCCATTAGCATCACGTTCCTTATAGCGGTGCCCGGAATCGCACATCAGGGCTGGGTATTTAGTCTTGTTTGTCAGTGCTTTGGATCAGCGGCTGCCTCCTCGTCCGCGTGTGGGCTGGCGATGGGGACTTGACTCCTGATTGTGTGGGCAAAGGCTGTTGTATTACCAGCCTTGGGGGAGCAATAAGCACTGTGGCTGTTATGTTGCTATAAAATACAAAGCAAGCACTGATCTCAAAGGTTTACTGTCCAGACAGGAACAATACATGAGCAGATGGTCCACGTTACCCAGAATTATTAGGGATCTGGGGCTTTGAGAGGCTATGTAACACTGTGGGTCCTCTGTCAAGGCTAGGTTCATTAGCAGTACCACTCCAGCAATGGGAGAGAAATAAGATACAGCCAGGCTGTGCAGTGGCTATCGTTGGTGGAGGACATGGGCTGAGGTGCCTCCGGACAGGCAGCTCAGCAGGCTGGCAGTGTGGTCCCCAGCTGCAGGGGATCAGCTCCTCCTGCTTCCCCTTTGCTCTAGTGGTCCATGCTTGGGAGACAGCTTTTCTTACTCAGTGTCCTGAAAAGCTTTGGCCACTGCCCTCTGGTTATATTTGAATACTCAGAGTTAATACTTGTGTCTAAAACCAAGGGCATTGCTGATATATTTCACAGCTCAACACCAAATATTGGTAATAATTATTCCAGAAAAGCCTGATTATTTTTCTCTAAGGCACTCATTCCTCCCTGGTTGTAACCACCTGGCTCCCCAACAATGTACAGCCTGAGGGATGCTCGTGAAGCCATCCCTCATCGTGCACTCCAGCCTCTTGGGAGGGCTCTCCCAGGGATGCTGAAGAGATGCAGAGTGGTACTTGGCCCTTCAGGGATCCTCTATTTACGCTACGCTCATCAGAAAGCAAAACTTGAGCCTTGACTGTGAGTACAACACAGGGAGGGAGTGGGCGAGAAGGTAGTTTTTAGGAATAAGTCATTGCCCAGACTCAAGAAGCAGTCTGGCGCTTTATGCTGTGTCCAATTAACAATCTAAACTAATTGAACTAATTTTAAATATTTAAGAAGATGAAAGCTGCACATACATATTGCATGAACATATTGTACATGCAAGCAGCCCCTCTTTCTCATTTATTCTTCTTGCATCATGTTTAATAACGCACAGCAGTACAGAAATGGTTACGCCTTTCCCAGAAGCGTGGCAGAAAAAGACCTTAAGTCAATCTGCAGTAGAAGATCCAGCAGCAAAAAGTTATTGCTGTCCTACAAGACCCTCCTCTGCCCATGGAGATCATTAGGAGCACCGTACATAGATGCCCTCAGAGAGGCTGCTTTCAGCCCCACACACATCCCACCTCCCCCCCTGCACTCACCTGAGGTACCCGAACTTGGCGCCCGTTTGCTCTGTCCGGGTTCAATAGTCTTCTCTAAAAAGCAAAGGCTCTTTGTCCTTTGGAAACTCCTCTTTCCCCTGAGTACAGCCCAAGCTGTAATAACTATTCTCTTCGTTTAGGTTCTTCAGTTCCCGAAGTACTTTTTTAGACACCTTTGACAGTTTGACCCCGTCACCTATATACAGTATCCCTCCATGTTCTGTGTCCCTAAAACAGCAGAAGTTTTTCCTTTTCGTATTTCCCTATCCACGTACAAACTAGTTTCAGTCTTTGCCTAAGTCCCTCTCTGCATCTGAATTACACACCAAAAAGGGACTATCTTCTCATTAAATTTATAGCAGAATCTTAAGCAATCTACCATGCAAGAAAGACTACTCTTTGACCACCATAAATAAACCACTTTTTTATGAATCCCTCCATGAACTTTATAGCAGTGCCCAGTCCATCCCTGTTAGCTTTTCAAGCGCCAGATGCAAAATATGCTCAGGCAGCAATAAATCAGAGACCGGTTTTACAGTCCTGTTGATACATCGCCTCTGTTCTGTGGCCAGAAAGCGGCTTGCAGAGATGAGCGTGCTTTGCTGAAAGGATGCCATATTGCCAGAGTTTTTATTTGATCTCCTCCAGATAGGCCCCTCGTACTTCAGCTGGTGGACTGGATCTTGCGAGGCACCTCTCAGGTGATGTTCGTCAACAACCCTATCAGCGGGCTGATAATTTTGGCGGGACTTTTCATCCAGAGCCCCTGGTGGGTGCTCACGGGCTGTACTGGGACGACTGTGTCGACATTAACTGCGCTGGTCCTCAGTCAGGACAGGTAGGTGGTACCTCATGTTCGGGCACTTAATAAAAATTGATCGTTATGGTATCAGGAAGCCGCTGGTGGGTCATAGGCACACATTTGAGTACATTGGAGACAGCAGGCTGGGTTTCCTTACGGTCGGTTTGGAAGCAGTTAGGTGAGGAGAGAGCTGTGGTCAAGAAAGAGCTGGCCTGTCCCCGTAGTTGGCTGTCTTTTTGAGAGCAGACAGTTCTCTCTCTCTGATAGCCCTTGCCACAACCATGACAGGTCCTTTGGGTCACCCCAGGTCATCATCGTTCAACAGTCTCCAAACTCTCCCCTTCCACACACCAGTGCAACGCAATACGGCAGCAACCTCGCCGCTTTCTCATCCCTCCCCTACGCTCCCTTCACCAGGAGCAGGACACTCCTAAATCGCGTTTCAGCGGGTCCCTGTGACAGGCCACCTTCAGCACAGCTTGCTGCCTTGCAAACCTTTCTTTCCATCACAGATCAGCCATTGCAGCTGGGCTGCACGGCCATAACGGGATCTTGGTGGGACTGCTTGTGGCCGTCTTCTCTGACAGAGGCGACTACTTCTGGTGGCTTCTTCCTCCTGTGGCAGTTATATCAATGGCCTGGTAAGTGCCACCTCTCCTCCTAGGGACAATTCTCAGAGAATGAGGAATCCTGCTATACATAGCTTAACCACATTGGAAGTCCCCTTTGCCCAGTCCCCTACACCAGCAGCTCCAGCCAGGGTGGCACTGGAAAGAGGTATTCATTGATGCACAGAGCTTGTGAGGCACGTTGGTAGGAGGCTGAGTGCACAGACAACACTGACTATGGGACACAGGCAGAGCAGCCCCACTTCAAGACTCTGCAAACGGCCCTCATCAGCAGGGCACATTCAGAGGGGGATGACATCGTGCCCAGCACCGCAATGGTTCTTCTTCGTCCAGGGGCTGAACTGACCCAGTGCTCTCCCTCGGGCTGAATTCAATATTCCCCCTCTCAGATATGCAACCAGCAAAATTAATTCCTCCAAGTAACTGCGAATGCCAGACAACATCCTTTCAGGATTAAATTTACCATTGCTAAATATGGACCCTAACAGCACTGCAGAATCTATTTAACAGCCTCAACTGAAATTAATTCAAGAGTCACATTTTAATCACTGTTAGTGATAAGATGCAAGTCATCATTGCATTTTACTGCTTTTAAGATCAGATTTTTTTCATGTTTTATTTCTTTAGTCACTCTCAGCAAAGGTCATTTTGCAACATGACTCTCTCAAAACCCAGGACATGTTGCAAGAATGTTTACTTTGTCTTGTCTGCCAGAATTCCTTGGGGCCTTTTGTTCAAACTTTTCTTCGTTCTTTTAGTTCACAGGGCTCAAGGGTAGAGCTGAAAGATTTTTAAATTAGACATTTCAGTGATTTTGTTCAACCGAAAAAGAAGCTTTAGAAGCCAGCATTTCTTTAATTGTTTGGGGTTTTTTTCTGACAAGATATATAACCGGCAGAAGCTTTGTATTTCAGCACAGGAATTAGGACACCGTTTCCACTGAAGTGCTGATTTTTTTTCCTACAGCTACAAGCAAGGAAATCTGTAAACTGCTCTAGGAACCAAATTTGTCAGAGAAGAATAGGCTTCATCTGAGATTATACAGGGAGAACAAAGCATTTTTTTCACTGATAGTATCTACACAACAGGACACAAGATACTGCTTTTGAAATGCCAAATACTTCGGGTGGGGTTTATGTATTAGAACCAGCTTAATGATCTTCTAGGACTCAAATGCAGCTTCTTGAAAAATTCAAGTCTTTAAACTGAATTTTTGTAAACCGTGCAATGTCCACTGCTACCTGGAGGTTGACCCTAAGAGCTGTTCAGCTCACTTATACCAGAAAAGTTCAGCTGGAAGCAGCAGAACACAGGCCATTTCCATCGAGGACAGGATCTGGCCATTCACTCTCTTCCACAAGCTTTCTAGTCCCCATAAAAAAACAGATATTACCCTGCTAATATGCTCCCACAAAGTCATTCAAGCAGGACACCAATTTCAAGTGGAAATAAAGCAGTCTGGAAATGTCCTGAGGAAAGCAGATCTGGTGAAGTTTATATTCTGTGTTCTACAGCCAAGACCTTTGGGAAAAGTCATGGTATCTCAAGGTCCGCATGCTTTTTAACGTTCGGTCTCTAAATATTTTGAGGGTCACCCCAAATACTTTACGTGCTAAATATACTCAGTCATGTTTCTTAAGAACTAAGCTCAGTTTTCAGAAAACGCTGTATGCTTTTGGGTGGTACCTGGGCAGCAGACAGTAACATCAGTCTCATTGACATAAGCAGGAACATCAACCGAGCTCTGGGTCATGCCTGGCACAACACCCTTCACAGTTCTGTTACAGTGGTGACTTCGTCTTACACTCTGTCAGGCTCCATATGTCCTAGGGACTCCTCCTTCCCCCCAAAACAATGTCTAACATAGTAAATATTTTCCGTCTTTCTTAATGGAAGATTTTCCATCCTGTTTGATCACCTCTTCTGCTTTATTTCTTTTCTGCAGCCATCTTCTGGTATCCTTCAAACTATTTAAATAAATAAATAAATAAAAGTAGATTAGGTAATTTCCACCTTCCTCTTGCCTCCTCAAGACAGCAGCTTTTTTAGACCATCCACAGTTCTTCATGTGGCATTCCCCAAATTTGCTCTCTTCTTTCTTGTTAGATTTTTCTACTGGATAAGAAGCCAGATTACCTTTCTCCATCCATGCCTAAGTGGATGCATTGCTTCACTGACTCCCCGAGCTCAGCATAGCTAGCAGAGCGCTTGCACACTAGCCGCCTGGCCTGAGAGAAAGGTGTGGAGTTTATACCATCTATGAATGGACGTGATAGTTGTTGCAAACAGATGAACCGCATTCTGCAACTATTTGTCTGATGCGGGCTAATATATTAAGGTATTCACTACCTGATGTTTCTAAAAGGAATGGCATTGGCTTGCACATACCAGAGCTTATGACCGAAGTGGTAGGCCGTTTCACCACTATAACTGTTATGAACAAGTTATACTTGTGTCTCTTTTCCTGTTCTCAGTCCAATCCTGTCCAGTGCTTTAGGATCCGTCTTCAGTAAATGGGACCTTCCTGTTTTCACTCTGCCCTTCAATATTGTGGTGACTTTGTACTTGGGAGCCACAGGACACTACAACCCCTTCTTCCCTACAACCCTCATCAAGCCTGTAGCTTCAGTCCCCAATATCACCTGGTCTGCAATCAATGTGCCATTGGTAAGCTTCACGCCAACAAGTTTGTGTTATCTTATTAAAAAGGTGAGCATGAAGGCGTTTAGCTCCAGACAAAAATTTCACGCGGGTCAGAATGGCTATATGATACGTACAGCCAGTAGCAACTCACAGGAATACATGGCTCGGTGCAGCGCGTAGAGGACAGTGCCATAAAAGCCCCAGGGACAGACAGTCCTGGCTGATCCAGCAGAAAGGCTGATGGAGCCTGAGGGAACAGAGATCCTGAGCCTCTCACTCCGCCTAAAATTGGACTGCCTCAAAACAAGTCTCGAGTGCGGTCAGTACAGAAGCACATCTGGATATGCACTCCTGCTGTCCAGATGTGGTTAAAAGAACATCAGCAAGACCATAAAGGACAATATGAAAAGTCAGAAGAAACATCAGGATCCCAAAGGGACAGAAACTCGTTTATACCCAGTCCCCTCAGGTCTAGTGCTAGCTCTGGAGGGTCACTTTCCCAAAGCAGCATAATGGTAACTGATATGCTTCATATAATACATAATAAACTCAAATCAACCAGCCTCACCGTAGTATTACTGCCTAGGAAAGTTATCATTTTTCTCCCTCACTAACGTTGCCCCCCCCCCCGCAAAAACAAACAAAAAAAAAACCCAAACCCCAAACTCCAACACCCCATCCACCATATTACCATCCCAAAAGAAATAAAAGTCTATCTTGGACTGATACAGTTCAAACCAAACAGTGAACTAACTCTGGTTTGAAGGGCATAAATGCCCACATTTACCCAGCAGTCCAACTCGGAGCCAGGGTTCCTTCCTTTCCTTTTCAGCCAATAGCTTGGACAAAATAACTGCTGTGTCCTTCCGAGTACCGAGATACAATAACGTGCCCTTTTCTACCGGCTGCTGCAGCTCTTACAATCCATCCCAGCTGGCGTTGGTCAAGTGTACGGTTGTGAAAACCCCTGGACTGGAGGCATCATCCTTGTCGCTTTATTTATCTCCTCCCCACTTATTTGTTTACATGCTGCAATTGGATCAACAGTGGGGATGTTTGCAGGTAAGAAATATTTACCAGAGTCATTTTTGTAAGTAACGTGTCTTGACCCAAGCCATTGTATGACTCTGTCCAGACATTACAGTTGCATGGGCTTGGATGTACTTGGGACAACACTCTCATTTTTGCAAATGCCTCTAAATTTGGAACATCTTAGTAAAGGTCACACAACATGGTGAAGGCAAGAACAGAAGCAAATCTTCTTTAGGCTTTGAATTTGTTACTAGATTTGTAACTCCATCAGGTGGTTTGTTCTACCTTGCTTAACCCTCCTGCCATTGGATGGGATGAGTCCCATGGAGATGATGATAAAGAAACCTAGAGAAATAGTTTCAGAACTGATCTCTTGCCACCACAAGTGTTGTAAAAGCCACCACAAGCAGACGTCTGCCTCAGAGCTGATCAGTCAATGAAAAGAAACAGATTTTTCTAGGATGCAGTTCATTCTATCCTGCTGCAGCTTTGTAAAAATAGCTGAATGGATGCCACTCAAAATGGCCTGTCTCTCCACTAACCAGAGAAACAATCTTAAGAGAGTTAATCTGACCCTTGAAGTTAAACAAGATTAATGCCACTTATGTGACTGATTATAATAAAAAAATACGATGGAATAAGTGTAATCTGAGACAACAACCTCGGAAAAGGCACAGTCATCCAACAATAAGTTCTCTGTGCTCTGAAGCACTTTGCACAAGATGTGAGCTGCCTTCTGTTTGTGTTTTTAAACAAAACTATCCACAATTTGTATGGTTAAGAGCATTTGGCAAGTTTTGTACAGGTCTGACATTTAATCTAGAACAGAAAGGTCAGGGGAAAGTATCTGGGGATAAGCACGGTAACGAAACAGAAGACAAATGAGGATATTATAGCAGGAAATGTATTAATCTTATGAGTGACATGAAGGTGGCCTGTACACTACATATTGTGCTCTCGTTTTTACTGATACTCCTGAAGCCTGTGAGAAATCCTGCAGAAGTACCTGTGAGGTCAGATTTGGAGCAGACTCTCAGCTCCCATGCCAGTGGAGAATTTCCACAGCACTGATGGGGTGACCACCTCTAGGAACTAGACCACATCTAGCAGAGGTCACTAGGAAGAGATGGAAAACTCTGCTTACTCCCACAAAAGACACTCAGATGTGCCTCTGATATTCAAGATCAGGGTATGTATGAGTTTTAACCTGTATCTGTGAGCACAGCTTTCTACAATAAGGACACCCAGGTGAGAAGGTCCTCCTACACTCCAGCCAGATCCTCCATCTCATCATCTGGGGGACTAACTACAGGACACTCAGTGCATATGCAGAAAGTTTTGCCTGACAGAAACATCTGAGACTGGGCCAAATTCCAACCCTAGGGACATTATCAGAGCTCCAAAATAATGAGCTGCATTTGATTTCATCCTTTTTCTGCATGTGCATGTTACGCAAGTGCGAGCACAGTTAAATTTGTCTAGAAGTCACTGGGAAGAGAAAACAGATTCCCAGCAAGTGACGGGTCCTCCTGCAGATACCTCTCATACCTGACCTCACAGCCTTGCCTCTTGTCTTGCAGCGCTGAGCATTGCATCACCATTTGACAGCGTCTACCTTGGCTTACACAACTACAACTGCGCACTCGCGTGCATTGCGGTTGGGGGCATGTTCTATGCCCTGACCTGGCAGACTCATTTGCTGTCACTTGCCTGTGGTATGTATCTTTTACATAAAGGGAAGACAAAAGTTTGTGCAGCCAGGCAGTCTACGAGTAGTACAGGTTTAGAGTCAACTACCGCTGTGCTGCAGAATTAGGTACTATGCAAGAGCTATTTCTGCGACGGCATCGTTTGAGCTTGGATGTGCCAGCTGCAAGCGCAAAGAGAAGGGCCTTTAGGCCCCAGTAACTTAAAAACATCTAGAAAGGGCAAGAAGTACTGTTTGTGAAAGGAGCCCAAGCTATGCCATGAGCAGAAGTTTAACAAATTAGCGACTCAACAGATGCATAGAAGCAGCTTTTTCATAACTATATGTCTCATTAGAGGAAGCGTGTCATAAGAAGAGAGCTGTTGCACAAGGTCAGTTTAAAATCCGTCTACCCAAAGACCCCGTCGCCAGCAGCAGCAAAACCAGACTCTATGGGAAGAGTTTAAAAACAGCGTAGCATACATAAAATTCCCATAAAGATTCGCCCAGCCTCCAACCATTTGCACTTCAGTAGTTTTCTGTCCTGAGCGCAGTTTCTGGATTGCTCAGTAGCTTTCCCTTCCTTGACTTTGTCCTTGGGTGCCTTACCTCCTGCTTTGCCGCCTCTAACACCCTGGGGCCAGGAGGCCCACGGCTATCTGGTTGTGGTTTGAAGCCAAAGGACAGACACTGGTGGAGAACTTCTGTAAACCCCCGCTGCACACAGGTCAAGTTGTGCCAACTGATAAAAGAAATAACCACCATCACCTACTCTTGACACTTTCTTCATTCACCAGCCATCTCTACAGAGCAGATATAGAACCAAATGTAGTCCACGTGGCCAGAGGCAGCACTGGGGCATTTTAACTAACTGCTGAATTCTAACACTAATCCTCACATCAGGTAGCTGGGAGGATACATTACGGTGCCTTTGGACAATATTACTATTTCTGATAATTTTCCTGGAGAGATCAGCAAGACTTTCCTCACCCTGAGCTGTCTTTGGTCTTCTTTTCTCAGCATTATTTTGTGCCTACTCTGGAGCAGCTCTTGCTAATGCCCTGTCTGTGGTAAGTCTGGGCTTTTTTTCATGGAAATTTTTGTTTGTTTTAACTGTATTTTGATTTGTTATGACATAATGCTAAGGAAGCGCCCCAAAATCGTCCGTCAGTTTTGACAGCATTGAAGAGAGAATGCTGTAGCCAGTGGCAGGTCTTGTACAAATTCTGTGTCAGCTGAACTGTGCACTTGCAGACTCTATAGCTGATAATAAGATTTCAAAGACCTTTGGAGCATGTTGTCCACAGTGGGACTGAGCATGTATATGTGAACTCCAGCAACTGCATATGGTTTGAGATGCAATACCTAGTTGCAGGCAATATTTTTGAACAATTCCCAATGGTCTGAATTTTTACTTGCTTCTTCCAAGGTCTTTCTCCCACCCTATCCACAGCTACTCTTTAAGTTTGATCTGGATAGGAGAACTAAAATGAGGGCGAGACTGTTCTCTTAAACACTAAATGGTCATATCTGGACAGATCAAGCATGAGGTGAAGACAGAAATGCCAAGCTTTGTTGCTTCCTTAGGATCTAAGAGACTAAAGCAAAACCATACTTTTAATAAAATTGATTTAGTAACTTAAAAGAAAGAAATTCAGATCTAGCAGCTCCATGCATTAAATGTATTCATCTGGCATCCACTCAGCACCATGTAGGTCCCTGCAGATGTGTTGCTTTGTTAAGCACACCTGCTTTTGGGATGCATCAGAAAAAAAGACATCTACTTTTTCTCCTTGTGATGTTGTTTTTGGCAGACCCCAAGCCAGGTGAAGAGGTGGGGTCACAGAGCAGGACTGAGGGTTGGATGAAATGCCAGTAACACGGGGGCACTGAGGATGGTGAATGTATGCGAATAGTACTCTCAGTACCTGACATTTTACAGGACAGTGAGGGTAGGGTTTGGCTCATTTATTAGAGAACTTAAATGTCTACATGTGAGCTGGGTGTTTTGGCTTTCATTACAGTCAGCAGAGCTCTGGAGTCTGATTCAGTTGCTTCAGTATTGGTGCCAAGTGCCATTCAGCACCAGCAGCTGCATCTCCAAAAGGACTGAGGCCCCCGGTGCAGGATGCCTCACGTAGCTCCGTACGTTTCAGATAAACTAGACCTCTGTGTGAGCAGCTGATTTGACGCTGGGTAGCAGAGGAGCTTCCCAGACCTGCAGTGACCAGCAGGAGCCTAGCTGGCATGTAGCCCCCGCCATGTAGCCACCTGCATCTGGGCATCCTCCTCTGGATCTGAAGGGGGGATCCTGTATGGGGGGGGTGGGGGGGGTGGCAGGAAGACATGTCCTATTTCACGCTGTCCTCAGGGAGAGCGCAGGCTCTCCCAGCTTCTCCAGTGCAAGAATTTAGCAACAGGCTGAAGTAAGCAAAGGGGACGCGCAAAAAGAGGTAACAAAGGCACCCGTCTGTCTGTCCTTTCCTCTTCCAGCTTGGTCTGCCACTCTGCACCTGGCCTTTTTGCTTCTCCACGCTTCTCTTCTTGCTGATAAATTCAGACAACCCAGCCATCTACAAAATTCCCCTCTGCAAAGTCACCTACCCAGAAGCCAACCGGATCTACTACCTGAGAATGAAGAGAAGAGCATCAGAGAGCCAGAGAGAAGAGCAGAAACAAAAGGAGCAGAAACCCTCCGGCGACTCAAAAATAAGCACAGGAGGCACCCCCCTGTGCACCCCCAAAAACCGCCACGCTTACTGATTTCAAATGTCCACGAATGTACAGTTTTGGGGACGTTTTTTCAGATGCTAGCCAAGCACACTACGGCCACAAACACCACCTTCGGCAGCAGTCTGCAGGCTGGGGATTCAGCTTCCCATGCTCCGGAGGAAACACGATTTGCCCTTGAGCTAAGCTTTCCAAAAAGCACTCAGGTAACATAATAACAGCCGCCTTATCAATCCCAATGCTGTTAACTTGAAAGTCACCTCTTATCAATAATAATTATAAGAACAGGCAGAAGAACATTAAAGCTGACAAGAGGCTGTATTTAATTTCAGACATGTAATTTAAAAAAATAAATATGCTGAGAAGGCACTGGTATCTAATAATAATAAATAATGTAAGAACTACGTCAAGAGCTGCACTTCAAATTAAGAACATGTATATTTGAAAGTGGAATAAACAGACTGATCTCTTCCTTTCTTGTGTCAATGTCTAACTCTCTTAATCCCTCTTAACAGCTACAACATACACAGGTAAATATTCTTACAAAGTGCGTGCTATTTTTAGTGCCATCTCCTGCCTCCTCATTAAGTGCCAAGACAATGAAGGTATGAATATATATGCTTTAATCAGACAGAAAAGAGACTAGCTAGCAATGATCAAACATTTTTCTTTTCCTTGCATAATTTTCTGCCTTACAAATAGAAGATCTCTCTCCTGCTGAATGCAGGATAGCAGGTCTGAATCCCTACACGCATCCAGTGGGAAACGGGAAAACTTCCTGTAAAGAATGAAATAAACATTTACTGCTGGTGGCAGTTACTGCAGTTCTTTCTCTGCCTTTCCTAGGGGAGCAGTTCCCTTGCATTAAGCCACGAGCAACAAACAAGTCAAAGGCTCGCCTTGATGTTTGTTGGGTGTCAGACAGGGATCTTCACACGGGTCTCCAGTGTCTCGTGACAAACCTCGTGAGGCATCATCAGAGTTAGTCACGCGAAGCTGAGGACCCTCCTGCTGATGTTCTCCCTGGGGGTTGGTTTCTAATGGGCATAAGGTGCGAGGACACTGCCACTTTATGCCTCCTCTAAGTCCGTACAACTGGGAAGGGCCAATTGCCCGAGAGAGGACTTCTCTTGCGAACCTTTTCCAAAACTTCTGCAAAACAAGCCTGACAGAAGGGCTTCCTCGTTCTAAAGTCGTTTCACATGATTAGTTTAAAATCACAGACCCAAAGGACTCGAAGATTTAAAATCCAAAGAGACTATGCAACCACAAACATTCAGATCAGATGCTGTCCTTTCTGCCTCTTGGTATAGGGCTGTTTTTCAGATTCATTTGAGGGTCTTTGAGCAGGTGGGAGCCCAGCTCTAACCCAGCACTTGGACCTTTCTAAAAAAGGTGAGCCTGGGTGCTGCTCATGGAACTCTTTGTGTCTTTATAACCGAAAAACCAGCCGCACCAGCAGCCGCCAGCCCCTCTAAATGTCCCCTCGAAGCAGCATCCAGGACTGAATTCAGCCCGGGAGACAAAACTATGGTGCCATAGAAGTATGCTCAGATGCTTTTTACACAGGTTAGGCCATTCCAGGGACTGATAAAATCTTGTCTGGATGACAAGAGATTTGAGATTCCACCGGGCAGGACAGCCTCACACATGCAGGTAAGTCCAAATTTCAGTAGCCAAGGTCACCCTATCACCGAAAATCTAGGGATCCAGAGAGCTTTGTAGCCATTATAACCTGGTCCACCCTCAGATTTGAGCACCTGTGTTACACCTCTGTGCCATTTTAGACCTCAGGCTAACCTCTGAACCTGACTTTACAAACGCCCTCCAGGAAAGAACCGAGGGAACGTGCTGGCATTCTCACTTGCCACAAGTCTCCCTGGACATTAACAAAAGACCAAGAATCCCAGCAGTTACGTTAGCCATGAGACTTTTGTTGGCCCAGGGCAAAGTAAGAGGTATGGGACTGACCACAGCTCGATAGCTGACCTATCTCTGTTAGAGGGAAGAAGACCTGCAACTGCAGATGTGCAACTGCAGCAAGCAGCAAACGCACTACAGGGGTCAAAACCTCCCGCGCAAATCCCGGCCGCCTCCCAGAGACGCTGAGCTCCGACAAGCAGCAGGAGCCCAGAGGCACAGGTGTATTTCTGTAACACAAGAGCAAGGGACGAAAACAGCTAATTTAGGAGAAACAGATTGTTTGCAAAAAAACTGCCCGGGACCCAGGCGCTGGACACAGGCAGTTAAGCCTTTAAGCTATCATAGAGGACTGCTGAAAATGGATCTACAATCTCAGCCAGTGTTAAATGGTATTTGTAGGCTGCATGTGTAGCTGCTT
The DNA here is from genome assembly GCA_034782735.1 of Sagittarius serpentarius. NCBI lineage: Eukaryota > Metazoa > Chordata > Aves > Accipitriformes > Sagittariidae > Sagittarius > Sagittarius serpentarius. The sequence goes on from JAVKLA010000074.1 coordinate 78,886,921, forward strand.
ATTCCTGCATGGTGACTCCAGCAAAAGCAAAGACACCGTCAGAAAAGGTGTCAGCAGGCAGGGAAGAAAGCAGAGAGCCACAGGACAACAGGCTGCCAAGCCGCCCTTTGAGCTGTGATGCCAGCAAACCAATGCGAGTAGAAAAGCAGTCTCGTATGGTCACTGCAAGATCAGGGACATCCCAGGGTTGCTGCTGCTGTAGAGAAACAAAGAAAGGCAGAGTAACACATGAGTTGACACATAGCTGCCTGAGCACCTTCCCTCTGCAGCAGTCAATGAAATACTAAGCACGTGCAAACTAGTAGGACCCATTCATAGAAACACAGAACGGTTTGGGTTGGAAGGGACATTGAAAGGTCATCTCGTCCAGCCCCCCCTGCCACGGGCAGGGACCCCTTCCACTGGGTCAGGCTGCTCAGAGCCCCGTCCAGCCTGGCCTGGGATGTTTCCAGGGACGGGGCATCTACCACCGCCCGGGGCAACCTGGGCCGGTGTTTCACCACCCTCAGCGTACAAATGATTCTTCCTTATATCTAGCCATCTGCTCTGCACAGTTTAATTTAGCTCAGGCACAGTCCAGCGTTAGAGAAAGATTTGAATAGTAGCAACACAAAGTTACAAAAATATATAATATTGCAATACAAAATATATAATACAAAAATATAAAATTATGCTAGAACCATATTTTTTAAGAAAAACCTCAACTGTGGTTAGTTATGCCAGGCATATTATTTGATTTGTTAAAAATAAGAGTGAAGTCCAAGCACAATATGGCTATTGGAAAGAATTTGTCATGTAAGAGCCACTGCAGACATTAATTCCTCAGCCACAAGTAAATCCATCCTGAAATCAATTAGTAAAGCAATTTCTAGGGTTGAAGCCATCCATAAAAAATAGGGTATAAACAGCTTTATTAAGTCTCTAGCTAATCAAAAGATTTGAGTAACTATAGCCAGTACTAATAATTCTTGAAAACAGGCAAGACAAATCAAGTGTCTCCTGCAAGGAAGCAGTAGACAATAAAAGCAGTAACTGAAGTTATCAATGGTAGACCAACAGCCCGCGCTCTATTGAGTTCTATAAAAAACTTTCATTAAGAGAAATAAAATGTACAGTTTTCAATGGGACTAATAATTTTGAGGCAGTTTCTAGAGATCTAACATAAAAAAAAAATGCCCATTAAAAAAAAAAAAAAGAAAAGCCTAAAAACTAAAGCTTCCTCTGTAGGTAGAGCAGTCGCTCCACCCAGCTCACGTCCAAAGAAAATGACATAATTTTTTCTGTACAAATCAATGCCTGGCCTAGCAGTTGCGTATATAAAAACAACCTCCTGAAAATTTGCCTTCAAAAACTGAACAGCAGCGGCAAATGGAAGCAGACTAAGCAACACAAAGGAATTGCAAGAGACCTCCCCAGTGACAGAGAAGGTCATCTATTCTAACTGGAGCCCAATGTAGAAAAAGTACCTATATTAAGTGGTTCTAAGAAAAATGCTTACTTTCTTGTGCCAAATGTCATTTTTCTTACTCTTCTCTTTGCTCCGTACCCCTTAAAAGAAGAAAAACAAACAACTTTGCTCTTTGAAAGGACGTTCCAAGTTCTTCTCCCATAGACATAGATGCTTCTGTTGATAAGATCAGTCACAGAACCTCTTACAGAAAAAGCTGAGGCAAGTGCTTTAGATGTCCTGGCTTGGGTATTGATGACTCCAGAATGACTTACCTGTTAATCACTTGTCATGGTTTAACCCCAGCCAGCAACTCAGCACCACGCAGCCGCTCACTCACTTCCCCTCCTCCCAGTGGGATGAGGGAGAGAATCGGAAAAAATAAAGTAAAGCTCGTGGGTTGAGATAAGAACAGTTTAATAGAACA
>JAVKLA010000074.1:78888894-78915593 GCA_034782735.1 Sagittarius serpentarius
ATGATGTCCCATGGTATGGAATACCCCTTTGGCCAGTTTGGGTCAGCTGTCCCGGCTGTGTCCCCTCCCAACTTTCCGGTGCCCCTCCAGCCTTCTTGCTGGCCGGGCAGGAGAAGCTGAAAAGTCCTTGACTGAGTCTAAACAAGACTGAGCAACAGCCGAAAACATCAGGGCGTTATCGACATTCTGCTCATACCGAATTGAAAACACAGCGCTGTACCAGCTACTAGGAAGACAATTAACTCTATCCCAGCCGAAACCAGGACATCACTCTTCATGAGCAATTAGCATAAGGGAATGTGGAGGGGAGGGATTTGCCTTCTCAGTGGACGTTATTTGGAGCAGAGGTCAGAGCCATGCTGCCATCCACGCTGGAGCATCCTAGCTGCTTGGAGCATGATGTTTACCTCCGGATTCCTTCATCTGATGACCTTTTTTGAGACCCAACAACCCCCTCAGATACTCCTGGGGTCCAGAGCAGACAGAAACAGCAGCAGAGAGAGAGACCACTATGGGAGATGGTGACACCTCTCAGCCTAGGGAGGACACCCAAAGCTGTAGGGCTGGAAAACCCAGCGCTATGCTTTCAAACAGCGATGAGAAGCGGCTGCAGCGTTGCATGGGAAGCAAAAGCCAGGCAAAGCGCGGCAGGTTAAAGCCTGCTGCCACTGAGGAGGTTTCCTTGTTGGCCGTCACTCTCAAGATGCCTCAGCTGCTCTGCAGCAGAGCCTGGGCCCTTCTCTCCCTGCTCCTTTCAATACTGCTGTGAGCTTAAAATAAATATTGTAAGTTTTTTCAGCCCCTCTGCAATGTCAACACCTCTTCTTCCCATACCTGCAACTGCAGATCGGTGCAAACAGGAGCGTGAAGTTGTCAGACGCAGGGAGAGCAGGCGTCCCCCCCCAACCACCAGCAGCCACCAGCAAATACCAGGAAGGGCTTTATGCTCCAGAGGGGCACTCCAGCAACACGGGGCCTCGCTACAAGCTGAAAAACTCTACAATATGTCCAAATAAGGTAAGTCCCTAAAATTTCCAGCTGCTGGGAAGTTGCTCTGTGCTTTGTCCGCGCCAGATACCTCCAGCCTGCAATGACAGACGTACTCCCCGACACTGCAGGCTGACTCCTTTTTTTGCAGATCACATTTGCCAGGGTTACAGAATTACCACCACTCTGAGGGTGAGATCTGTTTGCCAAACACTGTCCCCTCACTCCCCCTTCAACAGAAGGGTGTGTTTTAATTTGGAAGGTGGAAGGAGTTCAAACAGGAAACAAACCCTTGATTGCCGTTGATTTTACAGTTCTCAGGGGGTCTTTTACAAACGCGTGCAGCTGTTGCCGCAGCTGGAATTCACACATCCCGGTGGCGGGATAAGAGGACGCGGGATAGCTCTGTGGGAAGCAAAGGTTCCTTCCACCACGTCTTCCCTGGGAATGAGTTTGCGCACCTCCGACTACAGCTCAGCAGCTCCTGAGCACACTCAGGTACCTCGGTGCATTTAGTAGCTTAAGCTGCCACGGGGCCGCATCCTCACATCTTTCTCCGGGGTCAGCCCTTTGCATAGATAGTTGAGGCAGAGCCAAATCCGTGCTCCCAAAATGCGCAGCTTCGCTCAGCGCAGCAGGGTTGAAGCGCCAAGGACGTGCAGGAGCCCTTGCAAAAACATCCACCTACCTCACCCACCCAAAATGCACGGGGGTTCAGGCTGCTTAGCGCATCTCAGCAGCTGCAGATCAAATTGTGCTGTGCACTGAATTGCAACAGGCAAAGACAGGGAGACAGAGACATCCTTGACCCCTGCAACTCAGGGTGATCTGGATTCTTTTTTTCCCCTCGCTCCACAGCACCCCAGCCTGTACCTGACCTCAATTCTCCACACTTCCCTCATTTCGTCTAAGTGCTGACAGCTCTGTTGCTCTGTCATCCGCAAACCTCCGCTCTGCAAAACCACTCAGCCAGAAACCAGGCAGCGACTTCCCGGCTGTGGAGAAAACCAGAAAGGCAAAGATGATGACAAACTATCAGCCAGTGATGGTTTCTTGCTGTAGTTGAGCGAGTTTATTTCACTTGTGTAAATTAAGTCCTGTTTAAGGCATTTTCCGTTCCCAGAAACTGAGTTATCCAACACATATGACTTTTTTTTTCTTTTGTCTGCTACAAAATGTGCATCTTTACTGCAAATGGATTTATGTCTGCTTGTGTGTGTGCATGAAAATACTGCTCTGTAGTACTGCTTGCAAAATTCCATAACCATCTACAGCCAGTGTAACTCTACCTTCATCCATTGCACGGATTATTAATTTTCAGTTGTTCCTACCGTCTGCTGGTTCACTTCTGGATGCTGCCAGTCCTCTTGCTCTTGTTGATCAGTGCTGCAACCCATGCTATGTACAGTACTTTCCACTCACTTCTATTAAGAACTTCTTGGCAAGAAAATAGTAATCCCTGGGATTTATAGGGTGAAAGAGTTTCTTGTTGGAACTATTACGGTATTCTTCTCTTTGCTAAGGCCTAACACATTCATCTCCTACAATGTATAAGTTTGTGAGCATGGATTATTTCCTTGAAAGCAGGCATGCCCTGGGTGAGACTCACACCCCTATGTGCAGGGCAAAGGAAGGGGAAAGGCCGTGAAACTTTCCCAAGCTGAGATTAGATGCAGGGAAATTAAGTGAACTGACTCTGAAGTTGCAAAACTGGATGAAGCAGCTGAAAAACACCTTGCCTTTTGTCATAAAAATGAGGCAAGTCATCAAAATCCCTAGTATTTCAGCTGGTTTCAATATGGCTGATGCAGTCTACAATGCTACAGATGACCAGAAAAACAAGTAGCCTTGAGGTTCAGACTCTTGGCATGAAGCAGAGAGGTTTTCTCACTACCAAGAGCCAAGAGCCAGGCAGAACTGACACTCCATCCTCTAGGGCAGATGCACTCAACAGGCAGAGAAGAGAGGATGTGAAGCTGTCTGAAGCTGAAGACGACCATGTGAGAGGCCAGTGCCTTCCAGCCAAAGTGCACGTTCTCTTGGGAGCCAGTTTGCCACAGTAAGTAATTGGAGCTAGGATCGCGTTGGTGAAAAGAACGATTTCCAGCGGAGGTCCCGTCGGTGCTTGCGACTCAATCTCATTTCCGCAGGCATCCAGGCCAGCCTAGAGAAACACTCACTGCTGGTAAGAGAAGCGATAGTGCTGCTCGGAAAGATGGCAGGGAACACAAAGCCGAACGAGGGGAACCAGCCAGATGAATGCACTTAGCTTTTCTTTGACATGTATTTCGCTGGGTTTCATGAAACATATGACTACCTGGTCTTTCCTGGGGTCTCAGAGACATTTCCTGTGCTGGACACGACGGCCACCTCCATGCTAGTGAATGGAGTGGTGCCAGGTGGCAGCTTGTCATCACCTAGGTGCTGAACCACCAGTGCAGTCCTTGGCATGTGTTGGCCTTGGCCAACTAGCTCACTTCCAAGCAATTCTTCACTCCCACTAGCAGCAATGTTTTTAACAAATACCTTGAAAAATCTGCGACTAAAAGAGATGAGTCTTCTGCTAACCCAGCACTCCCGTATTCAGAGCATCAGCTTACAGAAAGAGAGTCTGAACTTTTGCCTGAAGTTGGCACCTGTTTACCATGACAGTGTAGAGCTTTTTGACAGCCTGCTCTACCCATGAGACATCTGCAACCTGCTCTTCACAAATTCCTGCCCCACTCCTATCCCAGGAGACAGAGACTATTGCTCTTAATCAGTAAGTGGGTTTCCAGATAGCAGTTACGCACTCTTGCAGCTGCAGGGACTGAGAAGGTGAGTCCTGAGAGCACGTCAAGCCGGACAGAAAGGACAGCGGGTCTCCAGAGCAGGTGGGCAGAAGAGGGAAGCGACGAGCATGCATTAGGAGAACTGTTTATTTTGGGGAGCATACAGCAGCAGCGGTATCCAGAGCCTTACACAGGCTCAGAGCACGGCGAGTTTTGACTGTGCCAGGGCCAGAGAACTGCTGTTTATGAGCCCTCTAAAAAATGGACGTCTGAATATTTGCTCTGATTTCCAGAACTGCACATGTTGGGCTGTGCTGGAGACATACCACGGGAGGGAGCCGGACACCAGAGCCAGACGGAGCTCCTCTCCAGCCACCCCGATAGCCACTTACTAAATGCCATCTGGTTGTCGCACAGAGGAATGTCAAATAGCGGCTTTCTCTAGAGAATTTTTACAGGTCAAAATGAAAGACTAGAGGCTGCCCACACCAGCTTGGCTTTTGGTCCACTCTGTATAAACCCAAAACTATTTCCCTCAGCAAACAAGTGCAGGATAGTGGCAGACCCCTTGGTGCTCTGTGCTGGAACAGATTTTCCCACTCTGCATTTGCTCATAGAAACAAGGCGATGAAAAGCAACGTGGCCACAGATGTTGGCGGGAACAGACTTGCAGATGTTTCTCCCCCAGGCACCCCGCCTCCAGGACAGCTCAGTCGTTACCTGGCCAGAGGAGCTGCCTCCTCAGCCAGCACACGGGCTGAGCATCACCCTCCCTCAATACACCGTGTGGTTATCTCCCCCTCCCGCCGTACCTCCGTTTCCATTGCCGCCTCTCCACACCCCTCCAGGGGAACCACAGATTGGGAAAAATTCTGGAAGTGAAACCGTGGGTTCAGTCATGGTCAGCCTTACAGCAGGAGGCTAGACCAGATGACCTGCAGAGGTCCCTTGTCCTACTGGAGCAGTTTTGGAGCATCATCTGGTTTTGACACTGTCTCCCATAACATCCTCATAGTGAAGTATGGGCTAGATAGGTGGACAGCAAGTTGGTTTGAAAACTGGCTGAATGGCTGGGCTCAAAGGGTTGTAATCAGCGGCACAAATTCCAGCTAGAGGGCAGTAATTAGTGGTGTAACCCAGGGGTTATACTGGGGCCAAAACTGTTTACCGTCTTAATTAATGAGCAGGGTGATGGTGTAGAGTGCACCCTCAGCAAATTTGGGGAAGATACAAAACCAGGAGCAGCGTCTGATACACCAGAGGGTTGCGCTGCCGTCCTCAACAGGCTGGAAAAACAGGCTGACAAGCAGCTTATGAAGTTCAACAAGGAGACGTGCAAAGTCCTGCATTTGGGGAGGAACAGTGCCATGCACCGGTACATGCTGGGGGCCACCCAGCCGGGAAGCAGCTTGGCAGGAAAGGCCCTGGGAGTCCTGGTGGACACCAAGGTGACCGTGATCCAGCAATGGGCACTTGCAGCAAAGAAGGCCAACAGCTTCCTGGGCTGCACTAGGAGGATCTTTGCCAGCAGGCTGAGGGAGGCGATCCTTCCCTTTTACTCAGCACTGGTGAGACACATCTGGGGTAGAGCTTCCAGTTTTGGGCTCCCTGGTACAGGAGAGGCAGGGACATACTGGGCAAGTCCAGCAATGAAGATGGTTAAGGGATTGGAGCACCTGTCATGCAAGCAGAGACCGAGACAGCTGGGACTGTTCGGCCTGGAGAAGTGAAGGCTCAAGGGGATCTTATCCATGTCTACAAGTGTCTGACGGGGGAGAGTAAAGAAGGCAGAGCCAGACTCTTCTCTGTGGTGCCCAGTGACAAGAGCTCAGCTCCTGGGAGTGATTTCCCCACCAGTGAGGGGTGACAAGGAGCCCACAAACATTGGCTGTGTTTCACGCATCCACAGCCCAGCCTAGCAAAGGCAGACCAGGACTTGAGCTTCAGCAACCTGCAGAGCTCCGTACGTGGATTTACGTCAATTTAAAGTACCTGTTGGAGTCCAAGAGCTGATGCAGCTCCCTGTGCAGACCAAATCCCTGCAGTGCAACCTGAGCCGAGGAGCGCAGCCAAAACCAGCAGTATAATGGCAATCTGCTACCAAGTGACTTTCAATGCACCTCTTGAAGGCCACTGAGCCTTGCGAGAGGCGTGGAGACAGAGCGTGTGAAGCTGGATTAGGGCCATCAGAGTCTTTCCTGGCAGAGCTGACGAGTTCAAGCACTGTACCCAGCTAATGCAGCTAGACAGCTCCTGCTTGGCAAGCTAACACAGCCAGGGATCATTCAGGCATTTCTCTGGGACCGCTCAGGTACGAAGCCTGGTTGGGATCCAACTACCAACCCCTCTTCTGACCATGTCAACCTCTGGGCTCGGTCCAAGGAGTGTTCTCAGAGCCACCTCCCCGCAGAGCACAGCAGGCAGAAAAAACACATCAACCGCCTTCACCGGCAGAGAGCTGATGAGTTAAGCCATAGATTCAGCCCTCCTAAATCACACAGGACTTAGTTGCCAGACACCAGCCCCAGCTGCCTTGTCCTCAGCGCCAAGTTGTCTTCACACGTGCCTAAAACCGAGAGGCAACTTGCTAGTCACCTGTAAGTGTTACCTGCACGCTCAGTTTGCACATCATTCCGTGGTTACCCAGAGCTGGTGGCCCACTCCCAGAGAGATGGTACCCGACAGCTACGTAACAGGTACATGGCACATCTTGATCCTTTCGACAAGGAATGGCCTCTGCTCTTTTGGTCTTCCCATCTTGAATCCCAAAGCCCAAAAGACAGGAGTCTTGAGTGCCTAGCACTGGAGTTCAGTGATGGGCACCTGGCTTGGCATGGACTGAGTTACACCTGGGAGGTTTTCTATCATTCCCACCCTTCTGCACCAATCCTATAGGGAGTTTCAGTCCTCAGGCAACCAGGACCGCTTTGGCCGTCTAAGGCACACAGCCACGGACAGGCATTCCTGCACCTGACTCCAGCACCCAATCTGGGATCTGGCCCAGACCTTTTCAGAAGGCAATTGTTGGAAATTTAGGGATTCCCTAAGGCAGTTGCTGTGGTAGTTAAACCCTCTCCGTAGCTGGCTGCATCTATGATCCAGTGAACCCATCCCATGGCAGTGGAGATCATCACTGCTCTGCCCCTGGGTCAGAGAGCAGGCTGCTGCCAGGGACCTCATTCCCACGCAGGCATCAGCAGACTGCGATCCTGTTACTTATTAACCAGCTCTGGTAATCTAAACAAAGCATCGCTCCAAGACATCCATCACAGACCTGCAAGCCAGTGGCTTTTTTGTGAGTCCCCTCTAATGTGTCAACAACCTCATTAAAGTGCCAGAATGGGACAGGGTGGTCCTGAGTCTGGTTCCCTGGAGGAAGGAGCCACCCCACCACTCCACAGACGGAGGCAGCACAGCCCGACAGCGAACCCTGCCTGCCCCCTGCGCTGCATCCCTTTCACAGAGAGCAGAAAAGATGCTGTTTTAAACGACAGGAGGCCAGGCCTGAGCACCCCTGAAACATGAGAGATGTGAAGTCTAAAACTCAACCTGATCAGATTCCCTGTGAGGATCTCCCACCCAAACTACCCACTGCATTTCCCTTCTTTTGAGATGCAACGACTCATTTTACCAGTGAGAAAGCAAAGGTAGCCCAAGGAGAAACTATCAGTAACGGGGAAAATATTTACTGGGGTGGAGTAAAGCAGCTTCCCCTGCAAAATTTCATGTAACACGTACTACTGAGTGCAAAGTCGGGGACAGCAGCATCTGGCTCACTCACAACATCTGGCGCCCGTTTGCTTAGAGGAAGCCTTGCTCATGCAAGCAATGCTAAGCTGACAACCACTATCAGATACCCTACTCTTAGGGAGGGGGAAAAAATAATCCAGTCTCCTGTTGAAAACATCTCCACCAAAAGAGAAGCAGCCTGGGAACGAACACAGTGAGAATAACATCACTCCAGCTCACGTCGATGCTGAGGCTGTTTCCACAGGGCTGGAGGAAAGCAAAGTCATAAAGCTGGATGGGTTCTGGTTCAACAACAAACCATCCGCTCCAGCACTCGGGTGAAGTTGCACTCAAAGCCGTCACTGTCAAGGAGTCCTAAAGTGAATTAAACTGTGGTTTAAATTAGCCTAACAGGTTCCTTAAGTTTGCTGGCTTTTTCTCTGCCCTTTCTCTTATAGTTCACTCTCTCAAGACTTCCCTCTCCAGCCTCTTGTCTGCCTTTCACAGTGATTTCATAGCCTTATAAACCTCTCAAATATGCCACACTTCTGATATTCCAGATTCCTCCAGCAAGCCAGCGAGGCCAGGTTAAAAAAAAGAAGGCAAAATACTGCCTGAATTTCTCAAATAACTGATAAAAAGCAATTAAACAGGGGAAGGTCACCAGGTCCTTCGCTCTGGTGTGTTAACAGAATAGTGCCTCCAAAAACCACCCAGAAACAGGAAAACTCAACAGGCTGCTGAACATGACACGCTGTGGATGCGCACTGCCAGGTCAGTGTTTTGGGAGGGAAGGATGCTGACCTGTCTCAGGTAAGGAGAATAAAGCTGGAGAGGTTGAGCTCAGGTATACCGAGAGTCTGGTTTGAAGCCTTGCGTCCTTTTAAGTGGTGGAGGAGGAGAAAGGACAGAGTTAAAGGAGAGTTAGTAAAAAGGGGGGAAAAAAAAACCAAACAAAAAAAAAGCAGCAGGGAAGAGGACATTTGGAGAGGCTGTTGGCAAGAGACCAAGGACGGAGCAAGAGGAAAGGTGGAGAATTCAAGAGGGAACCTTTTTAACATTTGCTTAGAGCTCACTAAGTGGGAGGAGAAACAAACTAATTAGTAATATCAGGACAGGAGCCGTGCTAGCCTATATAAGCTGGTGGGGCATTTTCTTTTTCCCACTCTCTTAGCCCTGCTTTCCTTCTGTCCTAGCCAGCAAAGCAACAGCTACCCCTGAACTCATCGGAGAGGTAAGAGCACTCTGTTCGTTCCTTTTAATGCACAGAATAAACATGCACCCTGATACTGACGTAGTGACTTACCTGGATCTTCCTTCTCCCCCTAAAACACCGAACAAACAGCATTTGAACAGTCCGCCTGAGTGAGAGCAGCTAAGGGTCAAGAGGAGCACAGAGGTTAGCGAATGTCACAAGAATTTCAATTACTGAGAATTTTCTAGCAGGGTGAGGATTTATTAGTACCGCTTAGCCCAGTTGGCTGAACCTTTGAGAAAAAAGACAAAAAAAACCCCCACAACTGGAACTCTTTAACATCTCCTTTTACTGCCTTTCTATTCTGCAAAATGAAAAATGTCCAAATAGTAATAATATACAGTTAATGTGATAGTATCTCTGGATTTCTCTGTCCCCAAGAGACAGATCTCTGAAAATTGAATTGCGAATGGGCTTAATGAATATTTGAATCTGAGGGATAAGCTTTCTTTTGAACTAATGCTTTGAAATGTATCTTCTATGGGAAAACCTGAACTTTTTATTCAGTGAGGGTCAAGTGCATTATAATCTCTCTTTTTTGGGGAGTGTGCTTGTGCATGCGTGTATTCCTATACATAACGCAACACTGTACTTACCCAGCTTTACCAAACCCCTGGTAACATTACACAGGCTATGCTGGAATTTGAGCTGCTGAGAATCTGGCCCTTTCCTCCTATTGTACTTGGATGCAGGAATTCCTCTAAAAACATGCTGCACACAGAGCTGGCTGCCGCACACTTCACAGCAACCATTCAGAGAATGCAAGATACAATGACTGTAATTGTGCAGTAGCAGTTCCTTGGACAAAGAAATACCGCAAGGTAATTTAAATCCTCTTGCTTTACAGAGTAACTTGAATTTTGTCAGGGAGAGAGGAAAATTCCAGAAAGAAGAGAAAGCGTTAGATCACTTGGCCGCATTTTCAGAGATAAAAGCCCAACACCTAGCAACACGGGCACCAGCTTGGAAATAACTTTTACCTGGGAGTACTAAAACAATTAGCCAAATAAAAGCCTCTGTTCCTTTCCCAGCTGCAAGCACAGCACCGCTCTTACCGTGCATAACACACAACGAATGTGTGACCGGGCTTGTCTCCATTTCAGCACGTGAATAAAGAAGTATTTGCAGGCCAGATGTTGCAGGAGTGCAGCACCAGCACCGAGTCCGCTTCGCTGCAGCTTTAACGAGGCATTGCTGAGATGCCGTAGGTACGGCGTGACATGGAAGAAGTGTACACAGGTGGAAGAGAAATTGATTTAGGGAGACATGAAGTTGCATAACATCAGTACTTTGCTACAGGACATTTATTAACTCTGAAAAGACGATAAAAAAAACAATAGATTAGCTTCTTGGCCCTGTGCTGATTTCATTTTCATGCAAGAGAAGCATCTTTTTTTTTCTTTTCTGTTCTCATGGATTCCATTTCATAGCTGATACAAAAGTATTTAGATACTTTTAGCTGCAAAACTTTCCTTCTCGCTTACGTGAGTGTTCTTAGCAAGGTTGGCAGAGAGAGATTATCCAACAGCAGAGAGATATCTAGGCAAGGGGAGACAGCAAACATCTGGAATCACTGGGGAAAAGCAGCAGTGCCCCAAATCTAGCTCTCACTTTCCACGGCACACCATGGGAAAATAGTTTTAAATAGTTCCTGCTGCACTTGCAGCAAATCAGTCCTTGCACCACAGAGATGAAAAATCACATTCAGACTCGCTCTGCCTGGGTCCTGCTGCTGCTCCTGTATCGCACCAGTTACATCCCAGTGTCGGGAGCCCACGCCGGGTTTCCTACCAAATGCGTGCCTGGAGCACCTCTCCAGAGCGTACATGAGATCAGGCAGTGCACTCCAAGCTGTGTGTCTGAGAGCAGGACTTACACAGTCTTCCGTTCGGTATCTGAGATCAAAAAACTTTTTCCCAGACTAACAGAAATAAGGAATAAAAAAAAATTTCAAAAATCCTTCCTCCCCACAGAAGCCAAGCAGTCTGTTCCAGCAGAATAGTCCTTTCACAATTATTTCCACTTCCTTCCTTCATCCACTAAGAAAAAAAGCCCACTTTGACCGAAAACTGCACGTTAACATAACTTTTAATAGCAGGTCTTCACAAGACCTGCTGTAGGCTGGCCTTCGTGCAATTCTCACAGAACATGCACACTTCATCTTGAATTAAAATTCAAATATCTCTGTCTTAAAATTCTCTGAACGTCTCCATGTCTTCTGTCCTTTCTTAAAATGGCTGCTGTCACCTACTCCCTCACACAAGGTAATGCGTTAGCAGATCTTTAACCTGAGCATATATGGCAGCTGTTGCTCCTTACAATGCCAAAAATTATTAAATTTGCCCCCAAAATTCCCTGCTGGTGCCGGTTTCCAAGTGGTTCACTGCTCCTTTATACTTTCTTTGGACAACTAAGTAGAAGTAGTGCAAGTCCTCCAGGCTCTGCATGTCTGGACAGATGGGAAAAGTCCCACGCCTGCGGCGACAGCCAAACCGCCGCGCAGAGGATCCAGCCCTCACACCGCGCCTGGGATGTGATTTGGGGGGGCAGTGAAGCCAGTGGGGCTGGATCTGGGTCTTTACGGTGTCACAAAGACCCCACCTGCAGCCAAGAGTGCTCTTAGCCTACCCATTACAGACCAGGCTGCTCTGCAGGTGATGGGGGTGTTTCGTAATGATTTCCTTCTCCTTTGGCATATGTAAGCTGATAGGAAAGATTAACTGAAGTTCATGCGATTCCCCTCTAGGGAGACACGTCGCTTGATGGGCAGGGTCATAATGAACATGAGTTTGCCCACTGGCCAGAAGGTGCCTGTGATAACCCCCCAAGCACGCTGATTTTGAGTATTCTGGAAGAACAGGTACGCAGGGCATTGACGCAGCCTTCATCGGGGCTGAAGTTCAAGCCGGGTTGGTGGAAGTGACTCACCTGGCCTTTTTGTGGTGCCAACTGCATGGAGCTGACTTCATTTCTGCCCATGAAAACCCAGAGCAGAGGAGTTCTCCGGACTTGCACGGTGCGGTACTGCCTCGCACGGCTGCCGTGCCAGCAGCACAGCCCATGCACTGCCAAACAGCGTCACGAGCAGATAAAAGGTTTCATATCTCACAGGGACTTAGACAACGTAATTATTACATATCCCAGAGCAAAAATTACTTTGCACAAGAAAGAAGCAAAATTCCACTCAGGTACTCACCATGGGAGAAGTTCTTTCCCATTCATTCTGGTCCTGATTCAGCAAAGCACTGAATTCACATTGCTTCACTGGAAAGTTAAATACTCACTTAAGTGCCTTCCTGTGGCCAAGCAACTCAAAAGTACCAATTAGTCAGGGCTTCCAGTGTGGCCCGTTTTCTCCTCCACCATGCGAGTGGGCCAGACAGCGACTCTGACACTTCTTCAGGGGCACATTACACCCCACACTGCAGAACGTCTCCAGACTCCTGCCGTGCCAACAGCTCCTCACTCAGCATGCAGGGGAACATACTGGGCATGCCACCGCGGGACACACAACATCACCCTGCAAATGCAACAGCCCTTGGCTTTATGGATTAGCAACAGAGAAAGCCTAAGTTACATAAAGAGGGAGGTTCTTTAAATTGAAAATGTAAATGCAGTTTCACCGAATGAAGAGCATTTATCCTGGCTGGAAATTTTGATTTAACTGAAAGTGCATCCAATTCACTTATTCCATTATTTCAGAATAAAATATGAGAAAGGCGAAGGTTAATGAGTCAAGGTAATGAATTATAACTGAGCCAGGAAAAAGCCTTCCAGCACCGAGACATCATCCCTAGCCATACTCTCATCCTTTTCTTTTCTTCCTCCTCTAGTTAAGCTCCTTGCCTTCGTGTCCTACACAAAGTCAAATTCAACAGTCTTCTACTCACTGGTCCTGTCTTCAGCCTCTTTCATGTGGAACCTGTCCTTGCATTAGGTGGGCCTTTCCAGAAGGCAGAAAACATCTGTTTATTATTTGTGCAAATATTTACTACTTCCTGAAATGTCACCATCAGCCCTCCAATAAGGCACAGTAAGAAACTGGCCAGGATGTACATTAACCAGCCATTCCCCTATACAGGCTCAGAGCTGCTCAACTGCGTGTCTGGGTCTGCAAGTGTAACGCTCAGGAGTGAGGCTGCTTTAGCTTAACGGCTCAGCACCTGTATTTCTGAAGTATGGATTCTCTTCCCCAGCCACTGAGAAGGCTTTTACTGAAGTTGCGAGTGAGTCTAGGACTAGTTCCAATACTTATGTGTTTGTTTTATCCCATTTAGACTATTAACTCCCAACCTAAATCCTTTACTCCTTGCACAAGCTGTTATTCACCAGTAAGACCTGAGGCAGCTCTGGTTCCGTGTTCACTCTTACGTTTTCTTTGTCTTGACAATTACCAAGAACTAGTCCTACTCGTCAGGAAACTGAGTACACTCCAGGGAAAGGTTTGGCTGGTTTTAATTTGCTGACTTCCTATTGAGAATTGGCCCTTAGACAAATAACGAATTGGCTATAGGATATGAGAAAGGTTGAACTGATCCCAGTAGGTGACAGGATAGAGACCTATAAACCTAGCTTTAGGTACCTATTATTGATGGCTGATGGATAAATTCAAACTGGAAATATGGGTTAAGCAGCAGAGGAAACGTAAACATTGAAGCAGCTTCCTAGACGTGGTGGATCTCTAACAAGCTGAATCTTGAGGTAAGCTTCAACTTCTGTGAAGCCAGTGTCCTTTGATGCCATCTTGCTCTTCTTGAAGTCACCTTTTAAAGCAAGAGCTGCTTGATTTCTAGAAAACATGGTATAGCTGAGCAGGGTGTTAAAACCATGTAAAATACTATGACACAAGGCTCAGTGGTTCCTTGTGGTGGTCAAATCTATGACTGCATGAAAGTCTGGAAGGACAGCGCAGGGTCCCAAGAGCACGTGAAGAGGGAACGTGCTCATGGAGACATGAGCATTAGGTGTTCAGAGTAAGGATTTTCCTCTTTCTGGCTCCACAATAACACATGGTGAGCAATACTATGTGGTGGAGAGAGTAAACAGGGATCAGTAAGAGGCATTGTAATGAACTGTCGGGGTTTTTTTTAGACCTTGAATTTTACCAAAGGGTCAGAACATCATCATGGAAAACAGTGTTGATGTCAAGATAGAAACCAAGGGGGAAAGAAAGCCAGTAAAGCAGAATCCACTGAGCAAAGTTGGGAAGAGAGTCTGCAGAGCTCTGGGGTACATCACTGGAGACATGAAGGAATTTGGAGCCTGGCTAAAAGGTAAAGCTACTTCATCATGACTAATTAGGGGATTCCAAAGAAGAATTACATCAAAGGAGTAATAACTAACATCTCAGTAATGTGATTCGAGTTAGAGTAGTACAGAAACTGCCTCTGCCCTGATTTATTTCCACTTTGCAGGGAAAAAAATCAGCTTTGTGCAGAGATCCACATACTGCTTAAATCTTGAGGATGACTGAGATGACATTTACCTCCCAACATGCCATGTACAAAGCGAATTTAGTCCCACAGAACATAGCCTAGGATGGTTATTCTGTGCTCTGCCATTCTTCATAATGCTCCCTGTCCTTTCAGCTGAGCAGTTTCTGTCAAGCCTAATGCCACTGTGAAGTTAAATCACACATAGGTAGGTGTGTTTGGTCCCCATAATAAATCAGCAACGGGATACACACACGATTTGCCATCTGAGGCACAGACATCATAAATTAGCTGGTTCATACGAATCCGGTCCAGGGTACTCTGGCAACCACACTGTTCATCTCAGCTTTCCAGCTGTAAGACTTCAGTATAGACCATAATAAATCCCAGTCAGGTTTTACAGTCTTGTTGATTCATTGCTTCAGTCGTGCTGCCAAATTCCACTGCCAAATTTCTTCCTGTGTTTCAAAAAAAACCATCCCGAATCGGTACCATCTGTGTATTTGGGGGGGGTGGGGGTGGGGGGGCAGCTTATTATTTAATTTGATCTCTTCCAGATAAACCTCTCATGATCCAGTTTATTGACTGGGTGCTGCGTGGGATATCCCAGGTGATGTTTGTCAGCAATCCCCTCAGTGGGCTTATCGTAGTTGCTGGCTTCCTGGTGCAGAACCCATGGTGGACGCTCACAGGCTGTTTAGGAACAGTTGTCTCGACTTCAACAGCACTTATTCTGGGTCAGGACAGGTAAGTCCATCCTTTCCCCCTTCAAAACCAGACTGCCACTTCAGTGCTGGCTTACGGGTCAAGCAGGCGACATGGATGAAAAGCATGTACCTAGCCTTCACCGGCTGTGTATCTGGTCAGGTAGGACCAGGCAGATCTTCCCACCGGCTGCATCTGGTGCACAGGGACACTGGATGTAATTGCGGAAGGGGTAGCTGCCGAGAGGACGCGGGGCTCGAGCGTGTGAAACTGAAGGTCGGTGCATGAGCCTTGGTGGGTTGTCGTCACACAGAGTCACAACTGCATGGGGAGGGAGGAGGTGATGCGAGCAAAGCACCCGCAGGGGAGAAGATTTCAAGAGGGTTGTTTCCTTCACACAGATCAGCCATAGCAGCAGGCCTGTATGGCTATAACGGGGTCTTGGTGGGATTGCTCATGGCCGTCTTCTCTGCTAAGGGAAACTACCACTGGTGGCTTCTACTGCCAGTAGCACTGGTGTCCATGATGTGGTAAGTCGGGTGGCTCTTCTGCTTCTTATTCCAGCCCCAGTGTCCTCACACTGAGACTGAGCTGTTGTATTTTTATGCATTATGCAGACTGCAGTGGGAAAGAAACACAGCTGGCACGTATGTGCTGCTAAAGCTGTATCATCGTTTGCACTTTTAAACTCGAATGTAGTCCAGAAACAAATAAAATACCCACATAATCACAAATAAACCAATGGGGAAAAGGAAAATCAGTCTCTGATCATGTGTAACTCAATGCCCTAAATGTTAGCCATATTGCTGCGACGAGTCAATTCATTTTTGTTTCAAGAGAAACATTATTTTCACCATTCCCTACCACCATCAACCACAAGTGTTTCATCTATTTAAGCTGCCATATAAAAATGTCAGGAAAATTTACTTCTCCAGGCACAGAAGCTGTTCAGTCGTACCAAGACGTGATGGTTGATGCTAATGAAAACAAACAACTAATAATACTTTACTCATATATATGACACCATAATCTGCTAGGTATTTGGACAGTGAAAATTTTGAAAGCAGGTCTTTGGCCCCCAAATGTCTAGTTGGAGTCTGCTAAACCACACGTATCATCTGTCTGCCTGGAGTTCATGGGGTATTATACTCACTTTAATAAGCATACCTTTGATATCAGCCTTTCCTTTGAATGACCCTGATCCATAAACTTGAACAAGGACACCCAACCTTCTTCACAGTTCACTCAGACCTGACACGGGTGTTCTAAATTAAATCCACTTCAAGTACCAAAAGAAAAAAAACTAAACACTGAGACTGAACTGGGAAGTAACTCCATTAAATCACTGGATCCTCCACACGAGTGGAGGATCTCGGCTCCTTCATGGTCACCAAATTCACCACATACATTGCATATCACAACAGGAATCTGTACATTGCTAACTGCCCTGGGAAAGGTAGGAAATTTACCGAGTGACCCTAGCATATCTCTGATTTTATCAGAAAGACTGAGGAAATTAAACAGCTTTTTTTTAAAAAAAATAGAGCGAATTTCCTGCAGTTGGTTTTTTGGTTGAGGTTTTGGGGTTTTTTTTGCCTAGCTGACAATCTCCTAGTGAGACCATTTTGTTCTTCTTTCAGCCCTGTTTTCACCAGCGCTTTAGGCTCAGTCTTCTGTAAGTGGGATCTGCCTGTTTTCACCTTGCCTTTCAACTTGGCCTTGACCCTCTATCTGGCTGCATCAGGACCCCATAACCTCTTCTTCCCTACAACTGCCATTCAGTCTGCAACAGCAACACCAAACATCACCTGGACGGATGCTGAAATGCCAATGGTAGGACGTCCTGAAGATAACAAACTTCTCAATTTACAAAGAAAACCACTTTAGAATCATATTATCTTCCTTTATGTTACTGCATTATGGCCTGGCAATACAAAATCGCATTTATAAGATAACTGTTATCCAAAACGTAGAGGTTCACTTCAGGAATTGACATTTTTGATAGCTTGAAAATAAGAATCCTTTTGGCATCTGGTATCTTTCATTTACAGTTGGATCTAAACTATAATCTTCAAAGTGCCTCTAGAATCTAATTACCCATTACTGTGCGTATACTGATCAGTGCCCCATAGATAAGGTTGTGCTGAGACTACCAGTTAACTCACAGATTAATTTTAGCTTTCCGTGTAGAGAATGCTATGGTCTTAAAATTGCATCTTTCTGATTAGAGATAAGCAGTCAGATATTACTATGGAAGAACGGTTACAAATTTGGGTGCAGGCACATGTTCACATATTTTTAATTAATTTTCAAGACAGACCTTTAAAAAAAAAATTTATTCTCCTGCATAGTGTGGTAAACAACATAGATACTACAGTAATAGCTTTCCCCTAAGGCTCAGTGAGCTCTTTTGACGGGTTCCCTGGGAGTGATTAAGAAAAGGAAGTTAATTGACACTAAATAGCAATCCATATGAGAGACATTTCTCAAAAAACATTTACCACGGTGCGTAATTTTATGAGGACCATAAATGGGCTGTTCCATGTGGAGAAACACAACATTTTGAGGAAAAGCGTCTCAAAACCATCTCTAAGCTGTGACCAAGTTGGGCTCTGTCCCACCAACCTAGCAGCTCTTATGCATTCATGTTCCTAGTAAACCCCAAGGGAGTTTCAGGTATAGAAGTAGAAGCAGGGTACAGCTTTAACTGAGTAAAGTCTTGTAATTCTGGCCAAGCCATTACGGGCCATATCATCCTCGGATCTGCCCACTCAGAACCGAACGTCTTCTCAAAGGCATCATCTACCTGAGCACTTCCATTTCCTAGATCCACTGTCATGCTCCATAACACAATGCAGAAATGGTCAAGTCAGCAGCACGTGTAAAGATGATGAGCAAACCCTTTCACAAGACATTTACGTTTGATATTAGAGCAAAAACCTGGCAGAGGAGCTCACAGATAAGGAACAAGGCATGACTCGTTTTCATCGAAGGGGAAACCCTGTGGAAATGCCCTGCTGTCTCCCAAGAAGTGTCCAAACTTTCCGCTTACAGTCCAGAGCCACTGTATCCAACAAATGATGAACGTGAGCCAGGCCAAGAAAAATAGGTTAAAGAAAAAAATATGAAATTACAAAGCCAATAACGAATTGTCTGTTTTGTTTTTTTTTTTTAAATTTAAAATCCTGCAGCTCCTGCAATCCATTCCAGTCGGGGTGGCTCAGGTTTATGGCTGCGATAATCCCTGGACTGGGGGGATTTTCCTGATTGCTTTATTTATAGCTTCTCCGCTCATTTGTCTGCATGCGGCAATTGGATCAGCAGTGGGGATGCTGGCAGGTAAGGACTTGACTTGTGTCACAGATTTATATAAAAGCATGGAGAATAAAAGAGGAACCACAATGTGTGGAGCACTTACAGTCACAAATGTTTCTTCCATTGGAGAATGACTGTTTGAAAAAAAAATATATATATATACACTTCTGTTTTAAGAATTCTTTTGATTGACTTCCCCATTTTCTTACCTCATTTTATGATGGTGGAAATCTTCAGAAGAAAGAAGCGTATTTTTGGCTGAAATTAATTTTTATAATTAAATGCTTCATTTCTGGGTACATTCTGATGGGCTTAGGAGCAGCTTACTAAAAGTCATAGCCGTCAGTCTGAATGTGCAGGCCTCAGGGATACATTTAAGGTTCACACGTACGTTCATTCACTCATATATCTTCTGCTGAAATCGCACGGCCAAATTCAGCTCAGTAGCAGCAGGGAGATTCTGCTGTGATTGCATTAAATTAAAGTGGCTTTACTCTTAGACCATAGCAACAAGACTACAAATCGGAATTCCATGTACATATGCGGGCTAGAGCCCTTAAAGAGCTGGATTCATGCCATTTCTCAGCTGCTTTTTTCTCTTTAGCCAAGGAATGACACACCTTTGACTTATTTTCCAGCACTGAGCCTAGCAACACCTTTCAGCAAAATCTACTCCGGCTTGTGGGGCTACAACAGCTCTCTCTCATGCATTGCGATCGGAGGCGTGTTCTACGCTTTCACCTGGCAGACACATTTGTTGGCAATTGCCTGTGGTACGTACCCTACGGATTTTCACTACTGCCACGTTTCCTTTTGAAGTGAGACAAGAGGCGTTTATACTGGAGGTGGGCTGAAGCCAAATGGCCACCTCTAGACAGGCAGATGGACTTAGGTGAGATTGACGAATGATTGAGCTGGATGTTGGAGCCATTGCTCTAACGTACCCTGACAAAATAAAAGCAGTGCTTTCGCTTTCAGCCAAGAGTTGCGCTCAAAACGAGAGATGCAATCAGTGGACACTGATTAACTACGGTCTTTGAAATGAGGTGCTTAGTTTTGAGACATTAATTGTGTTTGTTCAACATTGCTGGGTGAATCATATTGTTTTTTCCAGTCATAGATACCAGCTCAAATTCCTCCTTTGGAGAAAGACATATCTAAACTTTGAGAAAAGCGGAGCTCAAGATCAGTCCATACCTGTAGTTAGACAGTACAGTTTCCCCAGTCTACTGAAATGGATACCAAAGGCATGAGCTAGGCAACACAGAATGATTGAAGAATTATTTATAAGGCAATTCCATATGAAATTTCAATATCACAGTGAGCTGGGAGTGAAACTATTGCTCATTCAGTGCTCATATAAAAAAGATTTAGCTTTGTATCTCATTGACCCACCTTCTAGCCCTAAAGGCAGGAGAGATGGGGGTGGAAGGCTTATTTTCCTATTTAATCCCATCCATCAAGCTACATATTTTCCATGTCAGTGCATTTTTCAAAAGGCTCAGTTTCCACAGTCTCATTTTTCATCGCTCCAGTTCTTTTTTTGTTTCGCCCTTTCCACGAGCTCTAGGTTGGAGGGGACACAGTTCAAAGGAAAGAGCTTTAAGAGGGGGCTGTCCAGGCATGGTCACAAGCATTGGTTGAGCTACCCAAGGCAGTGTGAGAGATGTTTGTCATTGCTGGTCTCCTCCATGAGCAAATGACCTCACCAGGAACTACCTTTCTTTTTCACAGCGCTCTTCAGTGCCTACCTGGGAGCAACAGTGACTAACATGTTGGCCACGGTAAGTAGTGTATTAGCTAAGGTCTTTTTTCCAAAGACACATTTGAACACTGCATATTTTCCTGGCTTGTGAGGCAAAACACCAAGACTCAGAGAACAATTCAGCCAAAGGCAGAACTGGTCTGGGAGAGGGGACACAGTCTGCCCAGGGGGTTGGTGTGGTTCCCACTGAAACAAGCCACTTACAGTCATCACCACTTTTCATCCTCGGAGCTTGCATGAACTTCCACAGCTCAGCCCTCAACACCTCCGACATAATTATATGTCTATATTTTGCGCCACACGTGTAAAAAACCTCAAATTTGGTTTAATTGCTTTGCCCAAGCGCCAAAAGTCAGTCAGTACAACAGCCCAGGGGAAAGCTGAATGCTTCTGGTATCCACTCCTGTCTCATCTCCATCCACTCCTGTCTCATCTCCATCCAAGACCACTGCAGATGCACAAAGAGAAGGCAGCCCTCTCACCAGAGCTGGTAGAAGTTGCAGGTTAATGCAAAACGTCAAGATCTCGTAAAGAAATCCTGCCTCCCCAGGGAGAGACTCGATGCAAAACCAAGTCAAGGCTTCCTTGAGATAGCTTGTTCCAAGCTGCCTGGCTCTGGGTTTTCTTCAAGGGCTGGGGGATCAAATGAAAGACAGACACATAGTAAACAGCTGGTTTGTATTTTTCTTTGCAGTTTGGCGTGCCATCAGGAACCTGGTCTTTTTGCTTGTCTGCACTGACCTTCCTGTTAATAACCACAAACAACTCTGCCATCTACAAGCTGCCACTCTCCAAAGTCACCTATCCAGAAGCCAACCGAGCTTATTATCTGAAGATGAAGAAACATCAGAGGTCTTGCTGTGAGGTATAAAGACCCAAGAAGAGAGATACTTTGCAGATTTTAAGGCAAGAGTGCAAGGTGTTTCCCCAAAAAACGTTTGATTTGTGTGCTACCATGTCAAAAGACCAAAAAAAATTACCACCTTCTGAGCGAAGAGACTTTTCCCACCACATTCATTTGTGCTATCCTGATTAGACAGGGCTGTGCTGTGCTGGAAGGACCTTTCCCAAGACCAATCTGTAATGATTTAAAAGCACATACGCCTGAAAAGACACTTGAATTTTAAGCAGTGGGGAAACGACTTAGAAGTTGAAAAGAAAAATCTTTTTGTGAAATCGAAGTCACAGCGATCGGACGTAAAGCAATAAAGAGCAGAGCATCTCTCAGCTTCTGATGGGACTCTTAATTGATGGCTAAAACCAGCTTATGACAGCAATAAGATACATCTCAGAGAGCTTCATAGTAGCAAAGAGGAATAAAGAGTACCCTTTGCTAAGTAGAAAATAGATGGTGAAGAATTCTACCTGGAGGATCTCTCAAGCCCGATGGAGAGAGATGTGCATTAGCAATCATCACACACAAGATGGACACAGATAAATTGCAGGCAGTGTTGCTAACACTTGCAAGACTTGTGGTAAAAATCTCAGTAATGGCAGGGAGGGGGTGTCTATCAGCCCCAGCTTTTGGATGTTTTGGTTTGCACTGGGCTTTAACATTTCACGAAAAAATGTTTCAGGCCTACCCAGTTGCAGAGGAAAGTCTGCAAACCCAAGGCCAAGAAAGAAAATGCCAGTGAAAAGAATCTTTTTCTAAAACAAAACAAAACAAAAAGTAGTAAGTTTCATGATTTTATGTTAATCTCGTGATCTTTCTTGATACTTGAACTTGGTCATGGGTTAGCAAAGGAGGGGACAGCAGCAAAGTCATTGCTGTCCCTTTCCTATGCAAATAAAATGGCTCTGTTCAGCCTGTGCACAAGTAGAACTAATCTGAGCTGATCTTCTTGACCTCTCTCACTACACCACCACCCTCAGCCCACAAACGTCAAGCCGCAAAACGGTGCGCTGCCGCAGTCTGCTGCCACCGAAGCTGCTGCTCCGCCGTCTCCCTCCACACCACGATGGGAAGAGGATGGTTGGAGGACTGGTGGCCGCAGCAGAGCTCTTCAGCAGACCAGCCTTGTGCCACCTCCGCACAGGTTCCCGGCGTCTGCAGGTAGGGAAGGAGGAAGCTGACCTTGCACCCAACAGTGCTGGTCACCTCAGTGGGTGTTAGCTCGGCCACCTTTCTGCCGGGCTCATCGAGATGCTTCATCTCATGATGAAGCTGACATCTTCAGCACAAATACGCCATAGGCTCAGGTCCTTCAGTTGGCATTCGCCTACGGGCTGTAATGTCGCTCCTGGGAAAGCAGATCCAAACCTGTTCCCTCTTGTAGCAGAGGAAACAAAAAGTAGCCTGTGAGTAGTGCTACTGGGGAAAAAAAAACATGTCTTTTTACAGACATCAAAAAGATCTGAGTGAAAAATATTTGGGATGGACTGCTGGCAGTATTTTCTGGTGAAGTGTTAGGTTTTCAGATGTTTGACAGTATTTCTGTATGAACGACGCTCCAGAGATCACTTGTAAAAATGTACCATTTCCTGTGTTTTACTTGGTAAATAGCTACATAATATTGTGTGGAGTTAATTTTTAAAACAAATATTCATACCTTTTTGAGTTTGGTATCAGTTTCCCTCTATTTATCACCACTAAGCTCTTCCAAAGACAGGTTCTCTCTTAAACAAGTAGTCTAGAAGACACTGGAAAATAAAATTACGGAATCAGTGTATGGAGGATGTTTAGGAAACTTCTAACTTCTGCTCTTTGTACTTACGGCATTTTGCTGCATCGATACCTTCTTAAACGTGCAAGCGCAAAGTCTGCTTCTGTACAGGAGGCACGATCAGCCGAAGGCACAGCGTCGTGCCTGCAGAGCTACAGGCAGAGCTGGAAACCTCCTCGAGCCCGGATGAGAACTCGTTCCTAGGGGAGATGCTGGACAGGCCCCCAAATTGGGATTAGGTAAGGTCATGTTGTCTCCAGAGGGTGCACCTCTCCATTAGTCAAACTGTGGCGGAAAAGGGTATCTTTTGGTGTCTGAACGGACACCCCCCCCGTCCCCGAACCGTGTGTGCCCCAGAGAGGCAAACCGACAAAGGGTAGCTTTCACTCTTTTGTCAAAATCTGCGCCCGGGTAAGAGCACACACTTTATGACCAGTGTAAATCAGCAGATTTCCTCCAACTGGTGCTATTTCAGCTTGCTGTTGCTGAGCAACAGGGACACTTTGGCAGTACCGTAAAGAAACCATATGCACAAAACAGAAAAACAACAAAAGATGAAGGCCGTTAGAAAGACTTTGCACGTCATTCAGAATTAATTCTTCATTTTACGCTATCCAGAGAATTCATTCTTCCCGTCACCCCATGCAAAATAACAGTTATTTGGTAATTTGACATGTATATCAGTCAGAATATGCACATCATGCTTTTTCCCATTATCATTCATAATGCAGTCTTTGCTAACAGGACTAATTTATCTTCTTATTGAAACTGTTCTTTTTTCTTTTTGTTTTCCTCTTTACATCAAATAAATGCTGTTCAAGTCACAAATTATTTTCAAGCACTCTTTTTGCATTCTTGTTTCTGATGCACAGTCTGATATCAGAAATATTTATGCTGGGCAGGAGTTTTGGGGTTCTTTCTGGACTACTTCCCTCCCAGTGCAATCATAGCGTCGCAAAAGAGATGTCACTGCATTTAATATTTCCTAAAAAAAATAACCACAATGCCAAACCACTTGAAAACATCTGCTCGGAATCAGATTTCATCCAAAAGTCTAACCCAAATGAGCTGCCTCACTGCCATTTCCTAAGCCACTCTAATGAGAGAATTCTCTCCGATACTCCCAGTTCCACGTCAAGCAACTGCCCCAGTCTCCACCATTTGACCCTGGCACGTCTCCTGCCACCAGTACCCTCTGCCGTGGTTCAGCTGCCCACTCGCCCAGGGTGCAGCCACACACCTCGCAGTCCTGCGTGGGGTTTGCTATTGGCGGGAAGGGGAGTGAAAGCATGAACGACAACTTAAGACAAGAAATCGTGGGATGCTGAGCAAGGAACAGCAGATCCTTGTCAGCAGAGCCCGCTTCCCTCCCTTCCCAAAGCAGTGCTGCTTCCTGACGGAGCCCAGGGCATGCTAGCAACACCAGCAGTGCTACCAAGACGTGGGCTACAGCGCTCATTTCCCCTTCCCCCAGCAAACCAGCGTCTGGGCAAATGCAGCAGAAGCCAATATTTAGGCGTGCAGCGAAGACGCTACACCCTTGGTGGTGCTGAACTGGGAGGAGGAAACGTTCAGCCCAGGTCACCAGGAGACAAGACCCAGGAGTCGGTTGCAGAAGCAGGACCAAAAGCAGGAGGTATGTGTGCAGCACAGCAGCATTTTAGATTCTCAGATGTGGGGACATGCAACAATACAATCACCTTTATCTTATCCTCCAGGACTGCGGGGGGTTTTGTTTGGGCTTACCACGTTGTACATGAAATACAAATGGTACAAAGAATGCCTGTGTTGGTAATTATCTAATCTTTTGGATCTTGACATTTAGTATAAGGGGTAGAATTGACACAGAATTTGGCCCTAGCTAAGAATAATTCACCCGCTAAGACAGACGCTAGCCATGAGGAAGCAGGGCTGTGTATTTAAAAGAAATACTTGATTATTTCCCCCTCCCTCAGAGTCTAAGCACTGCAAGGACCACTATAGCAAGCGAATTGTTAGACACAAATGAACACCTTGCTGATGTTTTCTCTTTGCCTTGCCATGGAAACCTGCCTTCAGGTGGTAAGGCCTTTTTTGTTACCAGCAGTTCAGCTTACTCAAGGTTTTGAATGGGATGGGGAAACGGTGTAACACTCAAAGCACAAACACCCCAATGACTTAAGACCCTCACTCTGCTTACTGTCAAAAGGCACAGATAGACCAAGGTAATCAGTTTGCCACGCATAGAAATAGAAAGTGTTTAAACAGGAGTTGGAAGCCTGAAGATTTCATAGATCTGGGTCAGAAGACTTGAGCTTAGGTCCCCAAAGGCTACGTACATGCTGGTAAATGAAAAGGATCAGGTGCTGGCACACAGACACCCGCCCTGCTCGACTGAGCGTACATGCCCTGGCACAGTCCCAGCCTTTGACAACCAGCATCCCCCAGACAGTGCCCAGACACAGCTCAGCAGGCAGCCTGGACCTCTCTTGGCTCTTCAGCACTTCCTCCACTAGCTAATACTTACAGACGTTTCACTTGCAAACGGGCTCTGAATGATACCAGGTACAGAAAATCTTGTTCTAAATAGATGGATGTCAGGTACAGAAAATCTTGCTTTAAAATTAAGTTGGTTAATCATTTTCAACTTCAAACAACTTTAATAATACCCAGAGAAGTAGCCCAGGTCATTTTAACTTTCCTGTACTGTCCTGATTGATGACACATCCCTCTTGGCAGGAAAACGAACCATTGACCCGACACAGAGCGACTTAGCGGTCAAAGTGAGGAGGGGGATACCTCCCCAAACGACCACCGAAGACAGCCCGAGACCCCCGCGCATGCAGAGAAGGCATTTGATGTGTTACGGTTAGGTAATCCTATACGTACGCATTAGATAGTCTGAATGTGTATTAGGTAGGAGTAGTTTAATGAATAATATGTAATTGTTACCGTATAAAAGTGGCACAACCGATGAATCTGGTGTGCTTGATTTGTGGCGAGTCCACCGAGCACCCAGGCCTGAATAAAAGCAATCTCTCTCCTGAGTATGTCAGGTTGGTCTATTGCACACCGGGTAACGAATCCGCTTTTAGGATGACACGAAGGCGAAATTACCTACCTTGAGGTTGAGCCCTCCTGACTTGCTATTGCACTTCAATGCAAAGTAAACCAACTTTGCTTCATAGCGTTCCTGCACTTTTCATCGGCGAGAGCCCTTTCGTACCTAACTGTTTGCAAGTGCAGCCTCCTGCTGCTGCCCGGGCTGGGGTTTAGCTCCTGCCCTGTGGGGCTGCTGCCCACCCTGCCTCCAGCATCAGGGCCAAAGGCGTCTTTGGCACGCACGAGGGGCAGACCACAGGAGACGGTGGCGTTGGAGCCCTGCCCTTTGCCTGCCACAGAAGCGCTCACCTGGGGGTAGAAAGAGGAACAGAAATAAAGAGGGAGAGGGAACACGAGTAACTCTGCAGCCCCGGTGGTTCTGGGCATCACCCAAGGGTATCGCTGAAGAAGGATGCCAGCGAGAACCAGCAAAAGGGAGGCTGAAAGGGCAAACATGTGACAGAGGAGCTCATGTTGCTTCATCTGCTATGGCAAGAGCCTCAGAGACTGGGGCAACGAGATCCAGTCTGAAGCCGGATGAAATCCTGCCCGCAGTACCAGTATTTCAAACCGCCCCAGGGAGCGATGCAGCTTGAAAGCTGGCCCCAAATGCGGAGTATATTCAACCGCCATGAGAGGGATTTCTCCCAACAAATTCAAACTCTTAGAAGTGAGCAACGAAATCAATCCTGCAATCAAACAAAAGTACCTGTGTGGGAAAATACGGCTCAGTTGTAGTTGTAACATCAGAGCAATTGCTTCCACTTTTAGGCCCACTGAGGTCAATGAGACTATATTTTAAGTAAAATAAAACAGCATGTGCACGTGCGTCATGGTTTAACCCCAGGCAGCAACTAAGCACCAGGCAGCTGCTCACTCACTTCCCCCCCACCCAGTGGGATGGGGGAGAGAATCGGGGGAAAAAAAAGGTAAAGCTCGTGGGTTGAGATAAGAACAGTTTAATAGAACAGAAAGGAAGAAACTAACAATGAC
>JAVKLA010000074.1:78915693-78950201 GCA_034782735.1 Sagittarius serpentarius
CCATTCCCCAACCCCCTGCACCTCTGGGGGGAAGAGGTAGAGAAAATCAGGAGTGAAGCTGTGCCTGGGAAGAAGGGAGGGATGGGGGGAAGGTGGTTTTTAAGATTTAGTTTTATTTCTCATTATCCTACTATGATTTGATTGGTAACAAGTTAAACTAATTTCCCCAAGTCACGTCTGTTTTGCCCATGACGGTAACTGGTGAGTGATCTCTCCCCATCCTTTTCTCGACCCACGAGCCTTTCACTGTATTTTCTCTCCCCCGTCCAGCTGAGGAGGGGGCATGACAGAGCGGCTTTGGTGGGCACCTGGCATCCAGCCAGGGTCAGCCGACCACATTTAAGTTTTCCTCTTAGTTCAATTATTTATACAAACATCTGACAGGAAATTTCATAAGAAATGGCCACTGTTGAAATACCAAGTATATGGAAAAATACTTCAAAGTGTAGTATCTTTTGCATGAGAACCCAAATGATCTTTGAAACATTAGAGAAACACATAAACATACTCTGTCTCATAAACCTTAGAAACATTCTCAGGTAATATTCCATTAAGCTGCTTATTCTATGAAAGAGCTTTACCTATCCATAAAACTCCTGTAACACAGGATTTTGAACGTACATTGGTTTAGTTCATTATGTCGACGGAAGAGGGCAGGCTCCTTTCTCAGGATTTATGTATTCTGCAGAAGGATGTAGCCAAAATATTTCTAACTTTTGTATTTGGTTGGTTTTGTTTTTTTTTTTAAAACATGAGTGTCATCCATTTTGTTCTTTAGCATGTGATTAATCCAGGTTTACTCTAGTCTTTTCTGCACTACAGATGTAATGACTTCAGGACTGTAAAAGAGCTCATGACATTTTCTAGTCAGGTACACTTATCCAAATAAAACCATCATATTATTAAGCATTTTAGAACTTAAGATAACAAACTTGTAACTCAGTTCTCAGCAAAGCTAAGTAAAGCAACATGACTTGTCACAACTTTGTTGACACATTCGGAGTCCCTGCACAAACCCAATTACTCTTGCAGTGTTCCTGCTCCATGAGCGCAGCAGCAGTAAAGCCTGTGGAAACCCTGCACTGTATTTTCCCACTGTACAGTTTGCAAATTGATAAATTCATAGTGACTGCGATGGCATCATTTGGAGTTCAAGGGGTTAACTTTTTCCATGATGATTTTTCTTACTTTAAATTCAGCTTCCAGTCCACAGACAAATGCAAACACTGCCTTGGAAGTTTGTCAGCATTTCAGAGTAAACTGTATAAGCAACTGTTTGATATCTCAGAAATCCTAAGCCTTCCCTCTATATAAGCACCTTCTACTCAACAGAGAACCAACATATCTAAGTTTTCCTTAAATACCTGTCCAGTTCTTCAGCAAGGTTGTTATTCTATTTGCATCTGTACAGTGTATTTCTTAATTTGTAAATGTGAAAATGTCACAAGTTCAAACTCTGCTTGAAAAGGAAGCTTGGAGACCAAGCAGTTACTATCATAATCATACCATGCCCTTCTTATTACTAGACCTTTGTAGTTTTAATGGTGGACAAAAGATTTTCCTACAATGTTTTTAAATTGCTCACTTACTCAGAGAAATAAATAAATATGCTGTCAAATAACAGAAAACTATCAAACCATCAGAGACCATTAGTTTCACATTATATGCAGGACTCTTCCTGAAGCTCTCGAGTCTTGTGAGGTATTAAACCCTGAACTAGGATGTGACAGCAAAGATGTTCTATTACATCCTGCAATTTTATAGCAAGCAAACAGGTTAATTGACCAATAAAAGTAATGCTACTTTTAAGAATTTCCCTTCCAAAACAACTAATTGGACTACTGAAGAGAAAAACAATTCCTTCCAGACTCCCCACCACCGACACATGCACATGCGTAATTCTTACCATTATAGCCCCTCCTATTAATCCTAACATTATATTCAGCATTTTTACCTGAACAGCCAAGTTGAGGTACAAATTACAAGATCTTCCAGCATTTTTCCTATAAAAGCTTACAAACACAGGAATCCAGAAGCCTGATTGTGAAGGGTACTCCCCACAATCAGGTTCTATCCTAGAAATCCTCTCAGCCACTCTTGGAAATCCAAATTAAAACGTAGCTTCATTATCTGAGATATGACTGCTCTGTGATTTATCCCAAACAACTCATCTTGGTAATTTCCATATTCCCACAGTTGATTCTCTTTGGTTATACTGCTTCTTTGTCTGGTTCCTGACTGTCATGGTTTAACCCCAACCAGCAACTCAGCACCATGCAGCCGCTCACTCACTTCCCCACCCCCCTGTGGGATGGGGGAGAGAACTGGAAAAAAAAGTAAAAACTCATGGGTTGAGGTAAGAAGAGTTTACTAGGACAGAAAGGAAGAAAGTAATAATGCAACTACTAATAAAGTGACAATAGTAATAACAAAAGAACTGGAATGCACAAAACAAGCGGTGCACAATGCAATTGCTCACCACTGGCCAACCGATGCCCAGTTAGTTCCTGAGCAGCGATCCCCCTGCAAGGCCAACTCCCCCCAGTTTATATACTGGGCATGACATCCCATGGTATGGAATACCCCTTTGGCCAGGCTGGGTCAGCTGTTCCGGCTGTCTCCCCTTCCAACTTTCCGGTGCCCCTCCAGCCTTCTTGCTGGCTGGGCAGGAGAAGCTGAAAAGTCCTTGACTTGGTCTAAACACGACTGAGCAACAACTGAAACCATCAGGGTGTTATCAACATTCTTCTCATACTAAACCCAAAACACAGCACTGTACCAGCTACTAGAAAGACAATTAACTCTATCCCAGCCGAAACCAGGACAACATGATTGCAAAACTGGGAGTTCAAATGCAAACACTTTCTAGGAAAACCTGTATTTTCCTTTCTTTGCCTCCCGTGAAAATACAGGGAATAGAAAATGGATGGGAACCATGGGCTTGGAAAACTGACAAACTACAAATCCCCTCACTTTAGATTAAACATTCTTGGATCAGTCATCAGTTTAGTCGGATAAGGCTAAGATCAGTGGGAGGTTAAGGATCAGATTTGCTAATTAGTATAATTAAAGAAATAATACTAGGAAAAGCATGCCTCTGGCATGGCGCACTGGGAAGGAAAGGAAGGAATTTTTCCAAGTGGAATTTTCCAGCAAACAGTCCTGATGCCTCAGCCATAAAGCAGCTATAAAACACACTGTAGTATATAGTTTTGGTGGGGGAGGATGTGACACTCTGTAAGAAAATCAGCCACTCTGGACTACAGTGCTGCACAAAGGATTTGCTACAGGTGAAAGCACTACTCACAGCACTATCCTGCCCTGACTGTGCTCTTGTACCACATAGACATACCAAAGTGTAGGACAACCCAGTAGTGTAGTTTTCAATCTTATAGAAAATCTTTGGATGGTTTCCTAACAATAGATTTTTTATTTTATTTTATTTTAAAGCAAATTAAATGAAAGGAATTAAGGGTTGCATCTCTATCTTTGAACTTTCTTTTCTATTAAAGAGGTCATTCTAATAATCTCATGCTACCTTCCCTTTCCGTATTTGCTGCGTATGAGACACAGAAAGAGCACGCTATTTAAAGAGAGAACAAAACTTGAAAATAGCTTCTAAGAAACAGAGAGGGAAGTTACAAACTGATGTGAGTAGAAGTAACCTCCCTGGTCCCTTCCTGCTCTGTCATTGCAAGCTGTGCTGGAATTCACTTTCATACACAGGCTGGGATGTTCTGCCCCGCTGGCAGGTTACGTTCTGCAGGTGTGTTTCAGAGGTTGCAATGTCTATGAAAGGCCCTACACATGCCAATCAAATGTGCAGGGCAAGGCAATTACACATGCCTAGAAAAACAGAAGAGGGAAGAACAGATACATGCCTAGATTGCAGGGAAAATGGTTCAGAACACCAGCGAGCTACAGATTTAACAGCCTGACTGTCATTAAGGATCTGTGCATAAAGCTCTAGGACTTCTACCGAAAAAAATCAGGATGGGAACATGACTTTGTACCGAACACCCTGCATAAGAATCCAATGTATGTGTCTCTGACTACACACACACTGGGCAAACCCTCTGCGTTTTTCTCTCAAAAGGAAGATGTATCAAACTCTTCTTCAGCTTGCCTTGCCTGTCTTTACCCTTTCGATTTCTCTGTGATCAGGCAACACTTGTCTCCTGCTGTGCTCTCTGTGATAATATTGCCTGGTACTCACCAAACGCTGTCCCAGTAAGGCCCAGATATGCCCCGTTTGACTTCAGAGACTCCTGTTGAAATGCCAGACTTTGGAGTCTGGTAGCTCCAAACACTTTATGCAATTCACAGAGAGAGAGGTTGAGATTCAAGGTAGAGAGAGAAGCACTTCAGTAAATCCATGGTAATACAACACTTTCTGAAATAGCTAGCTAAGTAGGAGCAGCTTATTGTTCTCTGTTGACCACAGAAGGGGCTAGACAACTAGACAACCACTTCAGTGACAACCAAGTCAGATGGGACAAATCCGGGCTCTAAGGGTAGATGCACAAAGGGTCTAGGCCCACAGTGAAACAGCTCCCAAGAGGTACCACATGACTCTGTATTGGCTAACAGCCAGCTTAAGCCTAAATTCAAGATTAGATCCTCAAAACCCCTGCCTAACTGTGCTTTACCTATAAAGTATCCAGAGGATCACAGGTAAAGAAAACTAAATTTAGATATCTACATGTGTATTAAGTGTCAAAGTCCTGCTCTAGTCGACGGAGGTCTAATCAATGCAGTCTATGGAGTCCAGGCAGCAATTCAGCTGGCCAAATGTGGGCGTCAATTTTAGGGTGTGCTGAATCGCTCTCTAGACCCCATGGAAAATATTAACTAGAACTACACTCATCCTAACAAAAGCCTGCGTGACTACTCATGCACATATACCAACAAATAAGTTTATCACCTTGGGAGATGACCCCACCCACACGCACAGCACCTTGTTCTTGGACATGTCCAGGACCACCTGCATCCTGAGCCGCTCATGCCTGGCCCGTAACCCGCTTGAATGAAGTTCTCCTTCCACTTCACTGGCCTGAAGGGTCTAATCCAGCAGGAAGCATGAGCATCTCGGAGCATGCTCACAGACCCACATACACAAGAGGAGGAAGAAGTGGTGTTCCTTTCTCTGTCCTGAACTGGTACTTGTATTCAGCACCATGCCACATAGACATATACTACCCTTACCTACCTTGCTATATGCTCTAATTATCTCATGTTATGTAGTCACTCGAACAGAGACTGAAGTCTCTACCCTACTGTGTCACGAGTACTGGAAGACTACTGAGAAAACATGAAACAGCTTAGTGTCCTAATTCTAGATGGTAGCTCAAGGAATGGGCAAAGGTTCTGAGGGACTTACGCCACATCTTCCCCAAAGCCTTCCTACTGGGTAGTCCAGGAAGCTCCCTGCCCACCACGTCATGCCGGTGAATCATGAACAAGGCACTCGGAGGCTCAGAGGTGGACCAGTGAGGATCCCAGCATTTCTGCCCTTCTGGGAACTGAGCCTTCACATGATAAATAGCACCACAAGCTAGGGAGTTAGATCCTATGGAGGAGAGCAGACTGCATCTAGTTTTGTTTCAGGTTGCGATTCTGAACCCTGATTTCTCACACAAGGAAAGAGGGCGGGAGGTGGAAAGTCACGTTACTTTGGAGAGAGCAAGAACATCATTTGCAAATGGAAAATGCCTAGTCTGCCTATGAAACTGGGAGTGGGTCTTTGTTACTCTTTAAAAAACAGAATGGCATTACACATTCAAAATATGACATTTTCTGGGGTTTAACTTTTCGCAGGAGTAACAAATACAACATTAATTTGTTTGTGTTGAGATGCTAAAACACTAACAGGACTCTCAGCAAGCACTCAAGAGGCATCTGTCTAAGGCCTCCTCACTGCTAGTCGACAGAAATGCTGTCACCTCAACTGCCAGCCTTAGCGAACCAGTCATTCATCTCATTAGCCGTCCTGATTGCTGAACACATTTTTTCTGGGTAAAAAAAGTAAGACGAGGTTTTGTTAGTGATGACAAACAGGTCACATGAGCAGTAGCTTGCGTTACGTCTGTCTCCCCTGACCTGAACTTTCTCCCATCTACAGGACAAGAAAATAAGAAACCTTCCTGTATCTGGAATTGCTATATATTTTTCATTACACATTCCCAGCTCATCCTCATCTTCCCTTTTCTCTCTGTTG
Source organism: Sagittarius serpentarius (assembly GCA_034782735.1). Lineage (NCBI taxonomy): Eukaryota > Metazoa > Chordata > Aves > Accipitriformes > Sagittariidae > Sagittarius > Sagittarius serpentarius. The sequence continues at coordinate 78,921,911 of JAVKLA010000074.1, forward strand.
TCCTCTACTCACATGACAGAGAACATCTACAGCAAGCGGCAGCATCCGACAGCAAATGCAGGATCCTCAGCCACATCCTGCTGCCTGAAATGTCCTGGCTTTACCCCCAGCCAGAGGACGATACAACCCTTCCCTACGTTCATGCACTCCCTGCATACAAAGCAGCAGTTTTCACCTGAACAGAAAGATCCAGAATGATAACCCCCTTGACACATTTCTCCGATTCACTTCGGCATAACCCAACAGATCACTTATCTTCAGCTTACCCTTATCTAAACTGCGTAGGTGACTCAACCCTACTTATGCACAGAGTATCTTCAAAATACAAACTGTCCCTCCCTGGAGAGAGAAATCTCACTTGACAGCAAGTGCTGTGTGGTGGTGGCTTTGCAAGAAGACACCCCTCTGTGTGTAACTTTTCTGCCAGGCACTGTGAGCAGCTAGCAAGCTTCCTACTTGTAATAAACCCAAGTTTTATCCAAGAGACAAGGAACACAGCAATAATTTGGAAGAACTACAAGTCGGAAAAAAAAAAATACCCTAAGGGGATACTGAAATTGTGTCCTTCTCCCCAGGAAACCCCTTCCCTTTTTGGCCATCCCACCATGAATGGCTCTTTGAGCCTTCGCTCCCTTTTCCGTTTAGCTATTCCTGGTTTGCTCACAGTGTGTTGTTGGTGATAGACATGGTCACCAACCCCTCTGGGGAAGCATTCTAGCTTCTCCAGCACCACCAAACACTTTGAATTCACTAACCCTTGAATATCCTTAGTCACAACACCTTCCAGTTGCTACCACAGCTTGTTCTGGGGCTCCCTGCACCCACGTTCCTGTCACAGCAGTGTCCATCCGTAGGCATCCATGAGCAGGACCTTTGCTGGCATTCACTCAAGCCCTGCTGCCCTCAGCAGCGTGTTGGAAAGTACATACTATTCATTTCTCTCCTGAAACACCTAAAGGCACAGGATTTCATCTCTGTGGGGTGGAGAATGACGAAAGACATGTGACCTTGCGAGAGAGTCCACAGCACCAGAGGCTCGCTCTGTCCAGGTACAAGAGCAGCATCCCCAGAGGGCTAGGACAGCAACGAAACTATTACAGAGGCATTCAGTAAAGGTTTCACGCGGGCGCGTTACATACCATTTGATCACCCTTCATCCACACGATACAGAAGACACTGATTACATTAGTTTAACCAGAAAAGACAAAAAAATGGATTCAGGAAAGAGAGGATCCACGCAGCAGTGCAGCAGACAGACCAGCCCATCCAAAACATAGTGGGGATTTTACATAAGGGAGCATGAGATTACATTTAGCCAAAACATGAGTGATACAGCTTTGGGATGAACGTGCCATGTTGTAATTTATTTTACTAAGCCAAAGCTGAAAGCTGATACAAAGCAGAGAGAGAAGTACTAGATTAGTTTTGAAAGGGCAAATGCCCACTAACATACCAAACGATAGATGTTGTCAACTGCAAGTTGTGCTGGGGATTGAGAGCAGAATAGCAGGAACAGAGCAGAAAAGGAGATCTATCCTTATCCCTGAGATGTTTGCAGATGTGCTGAAAAGGAGTGGAGGGGTGTCACAGAAGAAAGTTACATCAAAAGTCCTTGAGAAATAGGCTCAGTTAGATCAAGACATCCAGACTTTCTCCACTGAATACCAAAAGCTTTTTTCTTTAGTACAAAAATGTTTATTGTTTTATATTTTGCCTGCAATGAAAATCCCAGAAGAAAATCTCTCCCCTGACTGATACCTCCTGGAAGCTGAAGTTGTCTCTCACCTTCAGCACAAGCAAGGCTCAGGAGCAGCAGGTGCCAAAGAAGAAGTTGCACAAGAGGGATGCAACCAGCATCGCTCCAGGCTAAACTCTGCTGGGATCTTGTGGAACGGTCCCTCCCAGCAAGTAAAACCACCCATCAGCTCCTTTCCAGTATAGCTGAAAATCACAGCTGTAAGCATTTCACTGCCTCCCAGGGCGGCAGTTCTGCAAACAAGCAGAAATCCACAAGGCTCGCATAGACCAGCCAGGCAAAACCAGTGCCTCCCCTCAAGCTAGAGCACATGGCAGGCCAAGGACTTTTGAAGCCTACGATACCAGAGGAGGAATGTCGGCAAGAATGCCGTGCAGGAAAGGCACATTGTCCTTACAACAATCCTTCTCCCAGAGGAGGCTGCTAACCTGTATGTTGCAGATTTACGTAATAAAGCTAAGGAAGTAACAGAGGCCCCATTTGCTACGTGACCGATGATCACGCCAGCAAGTTTTGCACGTTCGTTTGTTCCATTGTCCTCTCAAAGAATGATGGCTATTCGTAAGACTTGAAGAAACCTGTGCTTTTAGATGAAGCTGTGAGCAAGCAACAAAAGAAATGCACCCAAACAGCTCTGACTTCAGACACGTGGGGTTGTTCATGTGCTCCTCCAATACACATGGCCAGATTTCTCCTGATCATGGGAGGGGTAACCACATACTGGTCCTGGAGAAGACAGCTGCTTACAGACACAGAATCATAGAATCATAGAATGGCTTGGGTTGGAAGGGACCATGAAAGGTCATCTAGCCGCAAAGCCATCCAGGATTTAAGTTCTTCTTGGAACCCATCCAAAAGCATCCAAAGGATAAATGAGAACTGTTTATACACTCAGAAAAATGGCAAAGCCCTGATTATGCAAAACAATCAAGCCTGACAGGCAAATGAGTGGTTGCACCTCAGAGGACGCACACGTCTGTTCTTCCTTCCCTTGCTAAATCATGGGCTATTCTTTCTACAGTGTGGTTATTTGTAACAAAGTAATGCCTTTTGCCTACAAGAACTTGGCTCTGTTTCATCAACGTGGCTAGGTCAAAACCTGTCTGTATGACAACACTGGCCCAGGTTGCCCCGAGCGGTGGTAGATGCCCCGTCCCTGGAAACATCCCAGGCCAGGCTGGACGGGGCTCTGAGCAGCCTGACCCAGTGGAAGGGGTCCCTGCTCACCGCAGGGGGGTTGGACTAGATGGCCTGTAAAGGTCCCTTCCAACCCAAACCATTCTGTGATTCTATGGCAAAGTCACACGCAGTCCATTCCTTGAAAGCCTACCTATAGATGGCCTTAGCCACCCAGCTCCCTAACAGAAAGAGAAACCTCCTTTCCCATCTTACTGCTGGAAACTACAACATGGGCAATCTAGGGTCACGTGTTTTTTCATCTTTAGGTACTTAAGGACATGCTGCAACAAGGCACAGTGATTTTCAAACACACCAAGGTAAGTTCACACCCAACACATTGTGGAAACCCCAGGAAGAGTTTACCTTCAGGGACTGCAGAGCCTCTCTATTTAACTTAGCTAAGGTCTCTGAGGACGTCACATGAGAAGCAGAGATTTGTGAGAAACCCGCCTGCCCCGCGTGCCAAGAAGTGCCATTAACTGCTTGCTCCATTCATCATGTCCACTCCTAACCAGCATGTTCCTCTCCCCAGCTGCTTTACTCAATTCCCAGCTTTAGACTACCAGTATGTTATTTACCTTGCAGCATGACCAGATTTCATCTTGCTGATGACCTGGCTCCAGCCTACTATGCTTTAAGGCAATCTCTTTGCAAAAGGGACCATGACCAAAGGTCACTATCAATAAAGGGGGTTCAAGATTGGAGAGGGGAGAAATGACTGTATAGAAATGTCCACCGCGTGGAAGGGCCATCTTCCCCTCATCTCCCAGGCTCTGCTGTTCTCTGACAATGTAGCATCATGTCTGCCCAACCTCAAGTTGCATCTCTTCTTCATCCCGCTTCCCCACCATGCTTCCTCAGCTTCCCTTATTTTGCCACCTCCGTGCCAAGCAGCTTCCCTCCTCTGGTGCAACTTCACTTTCTAATTTACCTGGACAGGAACACTAAGCTTTCAACAAGGTCCTGCCAGTGAGGCAACACATGGTTGTGAGCAGGGTGTATTAAGTGATGTAAACTGATCTATTGTTTGCTTCAACCCTGTGTGTGCTGAGAACTGATAAGAACAATGCATTCCCCATAACACTTCTCCTCCATATTATCAGCCTCTGATCTTAATCCCAGGAGTCAATGTCATAATCCATCACTGTTAATGAGTGTGAGCTCCCCTAGGCAGGGGCCTTATCTCACTTGGCATCTAAAGGGCCACATGAGGTTATGGCAATAGCGCAATTAAGTAAAGGTGGAAAGTGTTAGCGCTGACTTTTTGGGAACACATCTAAGTTATCAGAGACCAGAGAAAGCAAAAATAAATGCCTTTGTATGCTACAACTCACATGTCTCTGCCTGGCACTTCCACCACTGGGACCTTCCGACCCAGCAGATCCCACTACCAACAGCACAGAAAGAGAAACTGCCAGCCTTGGGCACCTACCAACAGAGACACGTGCAAGTGGTGTAGTTTGAAGGCAGGACTGAGCATGTTGGAGAAGGGCTGAAAACGGTTTGCCATCTATTGCCACCAAATGTTCCATTTGCTACCAGAAATGTTTCCTGAGGTGAAGGTGAAGAGTAAACACACAGGCAGTAGTATTTTATCAGCCTGTCCTACTTAGCCCTGTTGCCTGCATCCATCAAAATATCACACCCATTGAGCAAACTGAACGCTAGAAGAGCAATCCCAAAGAACATAAAACCAGCAACACAATCCCATCTTCAGCCTGCCTTCTGGGGAACCCCTGCCATAGAGAGCAAAAATGATTCCTTCTCCTGGCTCTTCCAGGGGCAGGTCACTCCATCAGGGCAAGGAAAGTTGCTGCCTTCATCTCATCTAACTCCTGTCCCAGCTAGAAAGGAGCTGGTCCTGCACTGACAGGCTCTGCCAAGAATTCAAGTAAAGGTCTCCTCTTTCAATAGTACCTATGGTGCCTGCCCTTCCTACAGGTCACGAGCTACCTACAAAAATTATTTGCAGTGGTCCCCTTAAAGGCAAAAGTGTCTACAATGCCCTTAAAATACACTTGCCCCTGCCTATGACTCAGCTGCGGATTTAACTGCAACGTAGACAGCCCTGGGACAATCAGGTCAAGGCTGTCAAAGAATACTGCCTCTGGACGCAGTTCATCGGAAAGAGTGATCGCTCGGCCTTGCCTCATTTATTACCTCAGCAGCTTGGCTTCACGTCTGCAACTCACCTTTCCTCCCACGCTTGCCCAGTGTGGCTGGGCACGGGCTGCGAGCGCTGTGCCTTCCCTCACTCCTTCCTACCGCACGTGGTAGCTCGGTACCTAGGTCAAATCCAAGTTTTAGAATTCAGTTCAGGAGCAAATGGATGAAAACAATCTATGTTATACTAGAAGTTATATACCAGGTCAGATTAGGTGGTGCAGTGGTCTACTCTGGCCATTCAACACCCCGCCTTGAAAGCTATCACTTTCAAACACATGTTGGACCATATTTAAGAGCCAGCACGATGGCGAGATACACATGCAGGGTAGAAAATCTGTGGCTGACACTCACAGGTGGGTGGGCTGAGGAGCAGTCAAAGCACTTCTGGAGCTGCACAGCAGCAGATAATGCAAAGAGGAGAAATTCAGCTGAAGTTTGCCAATGAGCAAGGGAAAATGGCTGAACAGTCCAGGCCTTAATCACATTTCAGATGCATGACAGCTTGGGGCACCAAGGTTAAAACAAAAATAAAAAACAAGCAAACAACAACAACAAAAACCCCAAACCAACAACATTACAGTTATATTTTGCATTTGGATCAATGAAACACTATAGGCTATCAGACATTAGGAAGGACAAAGGGCAAGAGAATGGTATGTTTCTCGGAGAAGATGCGACAATAAACTTCACTCTAGAGAGGCTGGGTACAGGATCTCAGGCAAGGCAGGTTGTGAGAAAAAACAAGAGGCAGAGAGGTATTCTGCAGGGGACACATCCTACAAAGGCGTGTTTCTCTTCATTGCCGCAGATCTAAGCCTAAGTGCTTTTGAGTCCTCTTTGAGCCTGCAAAGTGAGACAGCACGGAGGTGGTGGTGACCAGAGCTCAGACCATGCATCAGCCCCATTGTTTCACTGGCCAAGAGTGTCATGTCAAGGGATAAGTTCAGGACCTGCAACAGATATCGCGTGGACTGATGGATATAACCAGCCCACACTCCTTCCCAAGCTGCAGCTCTCATCCCAGGGAAGGGCTATGAAATCTACAGCTAAAGGTGCATAAATCTCTTAAATCACCAGCTGCGCTCATTCAGCAGGGAAAGACAGAGCACATAAATCTCCACAGGCTCACTTTCAGTAGGAAGGATAGGCAGGGACTTCTCTTCTGGTGGCATTTCACGCGCCTTTAATCAGACACGTCATTCGGATTAGGCTAAAGGAGAGGTTTAGTGGCCCTGTTTTGCCAGCTGGCTCACCCCCTTGCTCAGGCTAATCCCAGCGTCACACAGAGACCAGACCTTTACCGCTTACATGGGTGACAGGATGACCAGGGCAGGGGAGGACAGTCAGTGGCTGGTAACCTCACATGGGTTTGAGGAGCACTGGGTTCAGTCCTAAAACTTTCCACTGCTATCATTAAAGCAAGTCCACCTTATCTCTTGCAAGTCAAAGGTCTCTTAGGGTTGCCATTCTGAATGGCCACGTCGGGCATTTAAGGGCAAAGCAGGGGTATCTACACTGCTAATTAAGCTTGGGCCCAAATCCTGTGCTGAGATGAGACAACCCCACTCTGCAAGCCTATGGTAAAGAGTTGGCCTTATCCTGAGCTCTAGTGCTGCCTGGAGAAGCATCAGCATTATCATGGCCCCAGGCTCATTCTCTCCATGGCTTTGACCTACCTTGGTACAGGCAAAGTTGAGCACACCATGTCACTGCCTGTCTGCAGGTGTTCCAAACACAGTTCTTCGTGGTCATAGCAGAAGCTTTGAACAGGCAGCAGTAGGGACAGAAAAGCACAGGTCTGGGAGATCAGACCTGTTCTTCGTCTCAGTACACGGACGCGATTGCAGAAGTCAACAGACAACAACTTACTTGAGAGACGCTTCCTATTTCTTCTTCCATCCATGATGCTCTGCCCATAATAAGATGCAAGCTATGTTTTTCATACAGTGATTGCCCACTAGGAGAAAATTACCCAAATACGCATTTAACTTTCTTCAGCTGCTGTTCACCAGAGGCAACAAGACAACAAGGACTCACCATCACCCCTGTTGCTCCTCCATCAATTTGCCGCTGCAGCTTTGGTGATGGAACAGCTCAAGACCTTGCAGCGACAAGATGGCCAGCAGATGAGTCTCCCAGGTCAGGAGCATTTGTAAGGGGCTGAGCAAACACCACAGGCGAGTGACCGAACCTGTAGACTTCCAAACTGGATCAACAGGAGCTTGACGCAGTGGTGACCACGTTCTGCAGCAACTCGCAATGCCAGGAAGCAGGATCAGTGTCATCTATAATAATGGTGCATGGCTTTGACACCCTTCACCCCTTCTACTTTCCTTCCACTGTAGGTATACCTGTTGACTTTTTTCTCCCTCCAGCTTGGTGAGGATGAAGTGGATGCACAGGGGAGATCAGCAGCTCCCTGAGAAGGGGAGCACGGCCCAGCTTTCTCCTGCTCAGCTGGCAGAGACCAGGCGGAGGGAAAATTCCTCTGGACTCCCAGCTTCACCTCCCAGCTACTTCACAGACCCAATCCCTTCAGGGAAGAGTGCCAGATTTGACAGAACATAAGGCTTTTGCGTCGAACATGTGCGGATTGGCACACTCGAAGGACTAAGGGCAGGACTTACACATGCTGCTGAAGTAATTGAAACAGAAAACCTTGGAGCTGAAATTAAGACCCAAAGGGAGGGAGGGGGAACAACCAGCTTCACTCTGGTCCTTGAATAAGCGGGTGCATTATCAGCGCAGGTACAGCCACAAAGAAAAACTCATTGCTTAGGTCCTCATTGACAAACCTGGGACCAGGAGGCACGAGCTCTGCCATGCTCATCCCCAGCTATGCGTTGCAACCTGGGTGCACGTCGCCACCCCCCCGGACCAGACAGATGCTCAGATCACAGCAGTTTAACACAGTGGTCAGTGGAGAAGCAGGTAAGGTGGCATGGAGCAGCTTCTGACGAGTCCAAAGGGCTCTGCTAACAAGTTGCTGTCTGCCAGCACACGTGGTGCAAGGGGTATTGCTGAACAGAGGGCACATCTGCTAAGAAATCATCCTGGCATGCTTCTGGGTTGCCCTGCAAGTTTTGTCAACCATCCATCACAAAACACTGCGGGAATTTCTCAGGAAGTTAGGAGGGATGAACATTCTACAAGAGGCTAACCTTTACAAGAAGTCAGCCAACTGCAAAAAATTAAAAGGAGCTGGGAGATGCTGCTGGCCCTGTAAAACATTCACATTAGCAAGATACAGCCACTGACCATCTCGATCAGTTTATTTCAACATCATTCTCCCTTTCTTCTGGGCTTTCTCCATCAGATCGCGCTTTTAAATTGCAGCCCATATGGTATGGTATGTAACTCTGTACAGTGCCACTAACACGTGGTTAATGTAGTCAAAGCAACACCCAGACACCACACGTCTCACCTTTCTCAGTGCCCCGTGAGGCTGTCACCTGGGTTCAGGACAGACAGAGGAGGCAAAGTCCAGGGAGGAAAGGCAGATGTTGGCTCTTGCTGAAGGCAGTTTGATTTAGTCGGTACCATCTTCCAAACATAACCTTCAAATCCCCAGGACTGCTATTCACAGGACTAGACACAGCCATGAAGGTGATGGGGATGGGAGACGCTCCCCTTCAGCTGCCAAAAAGCACGGCGTGAACTGGCCAAACCATCGGCAGGGTGGGCAGATCCCCCCCTATCTTTGGCTGAAAATTTGCCACTGGCCTATATTTGATTGCTACTTACTTGTATTTACAGGTTCCTCTAGGTTTTATTTAAATGGGTTCATCCACCTTCTGAGTGGGCAAACCCACAAGTTTCCCCTCCCCTCTCTTTCTCCCTGTATTTTCATATAGGAAAGCACCAGAAACTGGGGTGTCTCTGGGACCAGATGTGTTGCTTCTGTACAACCACTGAGGGAAGATATTAGTACAGGACGATAATAATTGCTGTCATTACCTACACTCCTTAAAAAAAAACACTTACCAGGAAGAAAACTAGTATTTGATGAATATGGAAGACATCCTGGGTTTGGATTTGGACCAGAAGCAGCCTTCCTGACAGAAATCTTAGATACTATTTAAGCAAAGAGCTGAAAAAAAAAAGGTCACAGGTAACAGAGTCTGCTTACAAAATTTTTTTGGCTGATTCAAATAGTTTGTAAACATTTTTGGCTATATGTTTTCAACTCTATATTTTAAACATTAAAATGATTCATTGCAGATAGCTCTCTCATGATCTGAAAAGAAAATCAGTCCAGAGATAACACTCAAAGGTTTCATAGTTCTGCTCTGATTTACCAGGTATTTGTCTAGGAAATGCTGGAGTAAAACATTAGAGAGGGAGAGGTTCGTACTAAGTGTTAACCGCAGCTGTTCTTTACATAATCATTTATGCTTCACTGTAACAACATGGTTTTAGCATGGATTTCACTTTCATCTTTTACTTCAGCCCACTGAGTCCCACTGTGCCGTAAGTGGTGAAATACTTAAAGGCAGTCACAACTCCAAGAAGCTGACATCACAAATGGATAAAATCAAACAGTATATGGAGGAAAATGGGGAAGGTGCACAGAAAAGGCACATAACACAGATGGGATAAGGATACAGGTCTGTTATTCACTGTTTCCGCCACCCATACCCTCAGGCTGCTGACAATGGCCTGTATTACTTTCTACAGTTACTAAGGTCAGTTTGCAAAGTAGTTACAGCACTGGGTCCTCATCGTCCCGCGCTCAAGGAGGACGTGCATAGGGACCGAGCAGGGCTCCGAGCCATTAGTTGAAATAATACCACCCTCTGCTGAGCAGCAGCAGGTCCGAGCCACCATAAGTAACAGCTAGGTACTCTCACAGCCTCCTCCAAAAAGTCTGGGAAAACAAAAGTCCCTCCCTTGACAGACACTCTAACTTTGACCACAACAAAGAAAGGGTTCAGAAAGCAGTGGACGCGCTTAATACTACCAAATCTCCAAGTCCCTCTCTTAGGAGCTTTTGCACAGCAAGTTAAGAAGGGAACACAAGTGCAGAGTGTAAGGAGCAGAGGTGAGGAGCAAAGGGGAGCCCTGCCATCTCTGCCGGAGAAAGATGCCGGCTCTTGGCACAGCGAAAGTGGCAGCAGCGACTCAGCAGCATCTTCTTATACTGGGCCTGGGAACCTTCCGGAGCCCGCACGCCCGCTGCTGCCTACAGCGGGAATCGTGCGGGTGCTGCTGTCCCCGTCCCCAAACAGGAGAGAGGCAGCGGGACCCTACAGCAGCACAGCTGCCGAGACGAGAAGAGGGAGTCAGCCGTCAGCCCTCCCTCCGGCCTGAAAAACCAGCAGCAAACCTCAAGCCAAGCCCTGACAGGGAATAAAAGCACTGAGGTTAAACTTAGCAACGTCATGGGATCACCGTATGGGAGATGACGAGGGGAGCACGGTCAGGTCTCCACAAGCCCCGAGCTCTGCAGATTAGCAAACTGCACAGTAAGTTTGCTAAAGCTAAACCCAGAAGGAAAGGGCGAGCATTGGCGCGAGGATTCTGGGCAAAAGCTGGAGCTCAGCTTATTTCAAATGCTGGTTAACAACAAGGAGGAGAACAACTCGTGACTCGTCGGGTCACAGGAGTCCGGACAGAGCAGGGTACCAGGGGACACCAGAGCACTCTTCCACCACTGAACCTTGGCACAAGTGCTCAGATGGTTTCCAAAAAGAAGGGTTGGTTGGTTTAGTTTTGGGTTGTTTTTTTTTCTTACACCTCGGGATGACAACAACCAGTGAGTATAAGGGGTAAAGCACAGCTGGCTTGCAGGCTGCACGTTCAGGAGGAGGGACTGCCTCAAGGCAGGAGAGCAAAGGTCTTGTTTGCCATCTCCTTAGGCAGATTGCGAGGACTTCCTCCAGACTGGTGAGTCGGTAGCACTTGAAAGCCGTCCCCTCTTGCCCCATCACACACACGGAGTGGGCGTTTGCAGCCTCAATCTGCAGTCCCCTTCCTTTGGCTGGAAAATGGTAATACTCCGATTCCCTCTGGTGTATTTTTCACATGACTGACCACAAAACTATTAATAGCTGGATCCAGAGCTGGTTCAGCTAGACAACTCATTCCCTCCAACCACAACTTCTTCCGTCCCTGGAAAAACCTTTTGTGACTGCAAGACCAGCAGCCCAGATGTAATAGAGACGGTTCTGGTTTGCTGATACACCTCAGCGGAGAACGTCAACCAGCATGAGAGAGTTTGGCTTGTTTCTTCTGTGCCTCCTTCGCATCGCCAGGAAGGGTGAGTTCTGAGCTTGCTACGCATCCCTGTCTGATCAGGGCTTTTCTTCACGCTCTAGTTGAAGTGCCGGGGGAATTGCCTAGTACAATATACACTCCAAGAAATGCACCATCCACCGCATTGCTTAAAAAGATCCTGAAATTCCAGGTGCATGTGAGAATACTGGAAAAACTCAAAGGTCTGACTCTGCAATTGACAGAGAGGCCTTTGGTTTGGTGTTTTGGTTTGGGTTTTTTTTTTTTTCATTTTTTTCTTTTTTAACTTGTGCAAAGGGTTCATCTAACTTTTCCCCTGCGTTCCTAGGAGTTATTATGCAACAGATGCAATTTGCTCCAGTTCTACTCAGCACTTAAGCTTACATTTCTCTTCAAGTAGGCACTTAAATTCCATTAAACTCAATGGGATTTGCTTAGATATACTGTCAAACTGCTTCCTAGAGCAAGGCTAGTGTCTGTGGTGGTCTCCAGCTCCTGATCTGGCTGTCTTCTTGATCTTTCCATTGACAACTAGCAGATACACTGACCTGACAACTGGTTTTGGGAGTTACCTCGTGTAAGGTGTGTAGGCTATTTGCCTGTGACCTTCTCTGTTTCTTGTGAGAGCTTCATTTGTTCCAGGAACAAATGAAGGCTGGATATTAGCAGGAGGAAGCCATGGAAGCCCTACTATGCTGAAGCTTTAAGGTAAAATAATACACAAGATGCTGACAACTCCCTCCACTCATAACCTGGGCAAACTGTGTTTCCACAGAAATGAGCGGAGCTGGTAACATTAGAAGCACTTAATGTTATTTCTCATGTGGAAGGCAAGGGGATGTTTATGTGCCAAAAAGAATGTTCTTTGCTTAAGATTAAAAAAAAAAAAGCAAACCAAAAAGGTGGCAGAGAAAAGCAAATCGCGTACTCAAAAGCACATGATCTGCAGTTCTCCAAAAGTAAAGGTTACAGTGACATGCTGTAGAATAACAAAAATAACATGAAATAAACTAGGAAGCAATAGTATTTTCTGTTTTCACTCCCAGGTCCTTGTGCTCAAAGTCTATGAGCTTCCTAGAGCTCCTGTGGCCATGTAGCCTTGTATATCCATCTAGGCTGGAAAAGGCACTCATACCATTGTAATGAATGACAAGGCAGCCCAACTCCAGATCTCAGTAATCAAAATACTGGCTTGGCACCAATTCCAGATAAATGACTTAATGGCAGAGAACCGGTCCTACGTTGGCCTTTGTCCATTGTGCAGTGCACAATAGCTTAGAACGAGCTGCACCGCCACCGAGGTATTTGTCAGATATTATGGAGCACAGATACATGAACAAGCAACAAATCTTATCTGAGAGTTTACACGAGTAACCCGACAGCTGAATGCCCACAGACCACAGCGAAGCCAGCTAGACCAGGGATGGGTGGCTATTACGTACAGGATGCCTTTACATTTTTTGCAGTTATTCTCAGGTATTAAGGGGAAAGCCCTGATTTAATGAAGCCATCAGGTGAGTTTTATAAGACAGAAGCATAGCCACAGACGTTCCTGAAGCCACAATCTGCTGCTACAGCTGTTGCAATTAGCAAGACAGTGGATAGATACACATAGCTGTACGGAAAGCAGTGCTCACAGGTGCTGTTTGTTGATGCTGTGGGTTCCTGCAGAAGAGGAACGGATGAGACATTGACTTTTCCCTATCTACTTCAAAGGCGGGGAGCGCCCATTCAGGTGAAGGCTGTTTTCATCACTGGACAAAAATGATCAGTCTGCGTCTGGTGGCACTGAGCTTCAGCTCCCCAGACTGCACTAGGATTTACTGTGACCAAATTTGGCCAAGACAGCAAAATCCCAACCGTTTGTGCTATCTTAGCTGGAAAACTCAGGATTTGCCTCGCCGAGGCACCAGGACAAGGCCTGTCTGGGAAGATACTGGCAGCTAGAGTCCACGCAGTGCTGCTCTGCTAACAGGGAGATGCTTTCTGTACTGTCAAGGGCATCCTCCTTCCTACGACAGGAGCTGATACAGGCAACTTGCCTGTTCTCACCAGCCTTTGTAAGATGATCTTCAAGTCCTTATTCAGATCCTGTCACAGATTATGAGTAAGATGCTACTTTGGGATGATAGCAGCATTGATCATTAGAAACATCAGCTGTTACTACCTTCCCCGGGGGTAATGCAACCACCAACCGATTAGTGTAACAAATACTGTAACGTAGGAGCGCATGTGTGCGTGCACTCAAATGCAGGGCTGCTACGCTTACTGCACTTCAGTGCCTAAAGCCACCAGACATGCAGAACTTTTATACTTAGCTTTTCTTTTTTTCCTTTAAGAAAAAAAGTAATCTGTTCCTCCAAGCACATAAGTGTCTGTTACATGCAAAAGACTGTTACACAACTTAAGGTGCTATTGTTCACTTGACAAACAAGAGGCCTGCTTAGGAATTAAATCACTTTCAGTGTGAGCTACTCAGTCCCCCGAACTCTACTGCAGACTGGTACCAAATCCAGCCACAGTAACTGGGCTGCACAATCATCTGCAAGTCCTCAGCAAGAACATCAGGCAGCACAGGGCCCACCACGAGAAGGCAGCATCCATTTTCTGACCGACAACAGAGCAGATAGAGGAAGGATGCCCAATTTCCCTCTTGAACACTCCAGATAAATCAGTCTTGGTATCTCTTTTTGCTTCTAGGTGTGCAGTCCAATGGCTGGTCCGTTCATGTCCCATCTGATGTCACTGGTGAGCTCGGGAAGATGGTTATCCTGCCCTGTACTTTCACACACCCCTACAAAACATTTGACCGGACCCTCACTGCCATTTGGAGGATCAAGGAACCTTATAATGGCACGATAGTTTTCAAGTGCATTAGTCAGAGCGCCAGTGAGCTCTGTAAGACTGCCATCAGCCACAAAAACAAATACAAACTGCTTGGCAACCCCCGGCACAAGGACCTTTCCATCAGGATTGACAATCTGACCTGGAGTGACAGCGAGAGATACTTCTGTCGGGTGGAGTTGTCCGGAGATATCCACGACAAGTACGAAAGCAGGAATGGGATAAAGCTGCACTTGATTGGTAAGAGGGCATGAGAGCCAAAGGAGGCAAAGCCACCCCATAGGGAAGCGAGAGCCACGGCTGAGATGGTAACAGAAGGTGACCTGAGGTGGCCTTCCAAAGGGCTGGCATTTCCAGCTCTGTGGGTAGTTTACAACATTTGGGCAGGGAATAATCACTGCCTTCCGCAGTCTTCCAGTATGAGGCGATGAGGGCAAGGCAGGGAAGGGAATAGGAACATAACTGGTAAGGAAATAGCCCGGCTCTGGCTGCTGGGGTAAGAGCCAGCCAAGTCCTGGGCATCCCGCTTTGTCTCTGCAGCACGAGAGCTGTGGTCAGCAGCCCATGGGGTGGGGTTAAAGACATCCTCTTCATCGGAACCTAAACTGGAGAGCCTGCGTGCTGAGCACGTGTTAGCAAATGTAAGTACAAAAAGGCCTGGATGGTAAGAGGGGATTGGAAAGACAAGATACCTAGTACCCACTTGCCATAGACCCAAAATCCTCTGGAGCAGGAAACATTAAGTACAAACAGCCTGAAAAACCAGCTCGTATCCACAAATGCCAAATGCTAATCCCATCTCCCAGGGTGCGGCCGCAGATCAAGAGAGCGCTAGGAGAGCCAGGTGGCCTCGGGAACAGCGTCAGACCTTACCCGTGAGTGCAAAGCTGCCCCGTGTTGGACGACTTCGCCTGTGAAGTGAAACTGCCTTACGTCTGCTGTGCACTGTGGGCATCCAGATAGGACCAGAGGATGAGCTCGGTTACTTCTTAGGAAGTTCTGCATAGTCAAGGCTCTCCTTCACTTGGAGCAGCTCCTAAACACCCCCACACACAGCGTGACCAGGGCAGGATGGCAGCAAGTTCTGCCTCTCAGGGGCTGCCTGGATTTTAGCACCAGAGGAATGATAACATACACAGACAGGGTACCCAGGCTGCACTCTGCTTTGGGAACGGACCCCGACAGTATGAATGGGAGGGGTTGCATAAAAGGTTAACTTAAACACCGAACCACACAGACACAGGACACACAACTAACACAGCTTTCTTACGGATCAGTCCTCCGGCCTCAAACTCCTCCTGCATTACAGAGACAAGGGGGAAGACGTGCTGTAGGTGGTTGCAAGCTATATATTTGTTGTCTAGCCTGACAAAAAAATGAAATCAATATTGAACTCCTGCTTTTCTTCCATGAGGACACTCATTTATAGTTCCCTTCAGTTTTCACAGTGCCTTTAGGAATCAAATGCATTAAATGGGTCAACAGGCCCAAGAGGAGAGGATCGATGAGTAAGACAAGCTTGGTCATATCAGCTACACTTCCTTAGCAGACTAAACCAAAGATGACATGTTCAACCGCACATCTCTTAACATTTTGCATCTTCCAAACGATCTTTACCACTGTTCATTCAGTCACATAATCCCATATGCTACAAATACAGGATGCAAAATTAGTGGCCCTGTCTTGGTATTGTCATACTACGCCAAAGCGACTAGGAACCTACACCAGTTGCTAGGTGGTCCCTACAGGGCTGGTGAAATGCATCAAAAATAGGTTGTAGCAAGGAGTGTAAATGTTCCCCAACAATAATTTGCAAAATCTGGCAAGTCTCAGGCATCAAGGAAAGGGCTCACACAAACGGATCCATCCACCTGTGCTCTGGAGGTCAGAGACCAAAGGAACAGCCACGAGACACTTGCAGGAGAGCACCGTGCTTGCCTCGTCCCAGACCATGTGCAAATGCAGCCAGTCCAAAAAAGTCACCAGCTTCACCTGTGCCTACGTCGTGGACAGCGCTGGGCTGAGATTCACGGTGCAACTGCAGAAAGCAGCCCTTCTTCACGGTTGATTGCCCTGCTGCAGAACAGTGCCTCTGCCTTCTGCCACCACGGAAGGTCACAACAGCTGAAGTTGACCGAAGCTCAGGAAACTGTGTAAGGCATTATAGGGATAAAACACAAGGAGAGCACGCATCCTTGCACCCAGGTTTTGCTGGGTGAATCCCTTTGCTCCTCTATCCAACATAGGCAGGGTGGGGAAATCTAGAGAAAGAAAGTGCTGAGAAAAACGAGGAAGGGGAGGTTTGATCCCAACGTTACCCTGATATAATACACTGAGGGTCCACCAAGACAGAGCTCATTCCAGGTGTTTTGCACTAGACCTGCCTTTGAAGCCTGACACGCTTCCCCTCCTCTGTTGTGATTTCCGCAGCTGCCCCCAGGATCATTAACATCACCGTCAGCTCCAACGGGGATCGCACCTTCCAGGCGCGCTGCACAGCCGAGGGGGAGCCAGTGCCCGCTCTGACCTGGACCGGGCCACCCTACAGCAACATCACCTCCATCACCAGCATGAACCATCGCGTCACTAAGGAGCTCCGGTACCTTACCCACGATGGAAAATACACCTGTACTGCTGTCAACAGCCACGGGAGAGCAGAGGGGGCTGTGTACTTCTATAAATTCAAAGCATCCAACAGCTCCTTCTTCCTGATCCTGATCTTTGTGCCACTCGGAATTAAAGTGCTCATTTTACTGGTGATACTGAGCTTCATCGTTTTCTCGAGAGGAGGTATGTATCGCTGTTTCCCTTGGTAGTCTTCCTCCATCAGACTGGTAACCAGATGGGATGCAGCAGATAAAGTCAGGCAGGAAGGGTTGGGTTTGTTTGGTTGTGGGGTTTTTTTTCGTTTTGTTTTTTTTTAAAATGATTTTATGATTTTTCCCCCTAGGAGAAGGATATTTCTAACGGGAAATCTAAGAACAATAGGGACCTCCTGGCTGGCTGAGTCGCAGCCTGCAGACAGGAGGTCTCCTTCGGGAAGGGACCTTTGAAAAGACAGAGGCAGCACGAGTTTCCCTGCCTGAGGGGAAAGGTTAATAAACTAACAGATGGGCAATTAGCAGAGAACCCACTGCCTACACAACCAGGTTTTTAAATTTTTTTTTCTTGAAGGAGACTAATTACTACCTCTTCCCCTGTAGCCCATGGGCAGGATTTACCTTTGTTGCATCCCACACAACAGTTTAATCTCCTGGGGTGGGCACCCTCATTTTACAATCCACCCCTCGTGGTCTCCTGGGCCTTGCCACCCAGGTGCTTCCCCCGTCATTAGTGAAATCCCACCTCCCAGCCACACGAACAGGGAAACCCCAGCTCACAGGAGATGAGAATAAGCTCACGGACGGAGGGATGAGACCTCCCAAGAAGCTCAGAGGCCACTGGCCCCCTCGCCCACCACCCCTGCCACGTGATGGCATGGGGAGGAGGGGACCAGGAGGGACTCGGGGCTCTGCCTCTCAGGCTGGACAAAATGTCACGCCGCCATGACTCATCTGTAGAGACAGTCTGATGTCAACACCCTGCAAAAGCCACCGCTTGTCTCGAATTGTAGAAGCATTAAGACCAACCAGAAATGCTTTGCTCCTTATATTCCAGTGCCCATTTCCCACCCCCACGAAGAGGGCCGCACACCTGACAAAAGGCCTTCTCCCCATTTCACAGGAGTCTCACAGCCACATTCCAGCGCAGCTTCCCGACAGCTCTAGGCCAGTCCTGGCCCCGCAGCTCACCATGACCACATTGCTAACCTAGGCCTTCCTTCTCACTTCCCAGGTCCCTCCTCTGCTCCATCCAGCCCGGCCCGGTAAGGATGTCTTGCCTTCTACTCATGTTGCCCAGTGGGAAGGTGGAGATGGCTAAGGAGAGAAACGCAATGTCTCCTTGGTCTTGGCAACAACCTTCTGGCCTGAGAGCAGGCTCTTGGGACAAGGACAGGGTTGGGCTGGTGGCCAGGCGAGCCGGTGTGAGGGACCAAGGCTTGGGCACTGCTGGGAGGAGGCTCTGGCTTGGGTACAGCTGAGAAGAGACCCCGCTGATGTCAAGACAAGGGTCTGGGGCAGCAGGTTGGAGAGACCATGGCACATGGACGCTGCAGCAGCGGAGGGCTAGCAGAAGTTTAGGTGGGCCCATAGGCCCAGAGCACGGTAGGAAGGCACATTAAACTAGCAAAAGAACCACCCACCCGAGGGAACAGACTGGGCTGGGGTCTGTGCCAGCCTGAGGAATGATGAACGAGAGAGGCGAAACTTTCCCCTCTCTCTGCACCCCCGTCTCTAATGGGGCAGAAAAAGGGCGCACGTCAAAGCTGATGAGACCTGTCAAGTGTGGAAGAGGTACAGAGATGCGAAAGAGCCCACCTCAGAGTCAGCTCAGGTGGGGCAGGGCCCAGTTCTTTGGCTGGCATCCATACCATGCTCCCACCGTACCCCTGGCATTTCCCACGGCCCCGCACACCACCGCTCTTGGACAGTCCTGACAGCTGTGGTGGCCAAGCCAGCCAGGGATGGGGGGAAAAAAAACCCACCACGAACAAACAAACTAAAAACCAAAACCAACCCTTAGGCTAAACCCAAAGAAGCTGTATCTGAGGTCAGTATAATTACATCTGCCTGGGGCTGCCCCCTTCCAATCCGAGTTATCCCTGCGTGATGTCTCCTTCCCTCACCTTACCCAAGAAAGGTGGCCATTTCAGCAGGACAGTCAAGCGTACAGCATCAGGACAGGGCCAAAGAGGCAGCAGGGAATTTAATCCTACAGTTAAATTTGTAATAATTATTTGCAAAAGCATAGTTTTGCTGCTTTAACAGTGTCTAAACCATACAGCATGCTTGATTGTATCTGTATAGATACATACATAGATGAAAGCTTAAAAACCAAGATCCTCCATGCTGTACAGAAGCTCCTCTCAGGAGAGGTTTGTCACAGCCTCCTGAGGCTCTGAGCAGCAGAACAGTAGTAGTAGTTAATGTTAACGGTGTAGGAGATCATTCTGGATGCTTTAAGATGTAAAACATTAGCTGCAACACGCACACCTAAAAACTACCTGCTGCAGAAGGGAGGACCCGTATCAGACAGTATTGCAGACACTTACTCTGACACTCCTTAACTACCCGCTGAAGCCACTTATAAGGTCTAGAGCAGCCAGAAACGTGTCTTCACCTTATTCACTTCTTCTACTGCCAGGCCACAGCTGCAAGACTCCACCTACGAGAACTTTGACCGCAGACGCGGCAGCGGCCAGACTTTGCCGGCAGAAAGAACAGCATCCAGGCGCAGCTGAGGACCTGGGCAGTCTCATCCGCACCCACTTGCACAGTTCGAATTTCTGTCTGCTCTGTACAAGGGTGCCTTTTCCCAGTGAACGTAAGACTGACACCGACTATGCGCAGAAGGTCAAAGAGGCCTTCCGTGTGTAGGACTTCCATCCCTGCTGCTGCTTACAAGCAAGAGAAGCCCTTAAAGGGAAAACAGAAAGGGATGGAGCTGGAAGAGCAGAAGAGGATCTACACAGGATGCCAGTTCTAACCAGCCTGCGTGTTTTTAGCCCATATCAGATAGTGTTTAGCAAGCAGATAACAGTCTACCATTTTCTCACATCTTTTTGCTTTAGTATTTTTCAAATGTTACTTCAAAAAGCAGTTTTCACGACTCCACTTGCCAAAACACATGCAGCTTCCTAGAGCCAGCAATTGAACTATTTTCATGTTTCAAATATCAGCTGTGAAAAACACACTACTGGAATCTCTGGTTTTTGTTTTCGTATTTATTTTTTTTTTTAAATTATTATTCCTTAACTTCCAGAAAAGTTTATTTAAGAGTTTAAAGGAAATCTTAACTTTCAAGAGGAGTCCAAGCAAAAAGGAAAAGAGGTTTTCCAAAAGCTGGTAGAGCCGAAAGCAAGACATGCAAAGGGTGGTCTGTATTGTAACTCTACTGGAGCTCCTAGTGCCCATGTGCACACACAAGCAGAATCTCAGAGCTTTGTGATAAATATGCTGTGAAAATGTTCCAATAAACCAAATCGCCTTTTTTTTTTAAAAAAAAAAAAAGCCAAAGAAAATTATTTCTAAATTTTCCATCTCTGCGTTACATGAAAAAGGTCCTTTAAGGCCTGACTGCTCATCTCAAATTCTTCTGCGACAAAGTCACTACTACAAAGTCACTGGCCACCCACAGACAAGTCTCTAACCCAACTGTGAACGTGCTCCAAGACCAGGTGAATAGACCCAGCTTATGGTACAGGATGATGCAAGTCAACCTGGTGTCTTGGTCAGGCAGACAAAAGTCCAGGAGAGGGCTGTGAAGAGCGACGGACTGGCATAGAGGAGGAAAAAAGAATGAAAAGAGAAGAAGTGACAAGAACCTACTTTCAGGTTTGTATCACTGGATTCGAGGCTCTGTGCAGTCATTCCAGTGCAGCAGCTCCAATACTCTTCCCTTAATGATCTCGCTTCTGGTAACAACCACCACTGGCTGGAAGCCCGAGCTGCTACCGAACTTCCATCAAGCCTGTCATTCTGCTTGCAAGCTCACCCCCAGCCTGGGCATTATTATTTTAAAGTTCACCTCCTCATAACATCTGCACTGGGAAAGTAAAGCACAACTTTAAATGACTTGGCCAGGATAACAAGGGGGAAGGGGGGGGAGGGGGGGGACAAACAAACAAATGCAAGGAAATACTTGAACCTGACCTTTTAAATCCCCGTTTAAAATTCCAGCAGTGGCAAAGCCAGGTTTAATAAAAATAGGAAGAGATGCAAAGAGAAAGAGGAAGTTATAGCAGACAGTGTAGTCATGGACCAGTAAACTCAGTTTCACAGGTGTCACAGAAGGAAACACCTCCGAGATACTACCTGGACAAACTGAACTGAATTTCTGAGCCCTTACGATCTATAGACATACATTAGAGTAATGAGAATCCATTTCTACCTTTGTATGGGATTGAGGCTTGGCTTATAGGATTCTTCTCTTGAAAACTACTCCTTTAACTCAACTAGTTTGGGTCCAAATATAGAAGCATCAGACCTCGTGCCCCAAAACCACCTGGGATGCACTGAGCGTGCCCTGTTGCGTGTTGTCAGCACCCTGGACTCGGAGCGCTGCCAGCAAATGCGTCACGAAATTGCTGCAGCAATTTAGATGCGAGGAAACTTATGGATCGGCACGGCTTGACTTTTACTTGGCTTCCAGAGCACAGTCCACGTTAGTCCAACAAATGGGAGAAACAAGGAGGTCCGGGTACAGAAACCCACCACACCCCTGGACACCAGGAAAGGCACAGAAATGAGTTTGCCTGAATCCTGCCCCTCTCCCCAGTGAGGGATCTCTTTATCCCATCCAAACCCCTACAAGATTGAGGACGAGCCAGCTGAGAGCTTACAGGTCAGCATCAGCAGGCCAACACACACAGGTGATGGCATGGTGGGTGCCCACTGCAGACCACCTGCCCAAGCAGTACGTAAGGAAGAAGCTCCACGTTGACAGGCCCTGGTCCTCACAGGGGACTCAAACCACCCATTCAAACCAGTACATACTGGAGGGACAAAACACAGCAGGGCACATGCCAGGAGGTTTCTAGTACTGACCTCATTTGGCCTAACAAGCGTGTTCCAGTTCCTCCCCTTCTCCCCCCGCCCCAAGTTCATGCATAATCAGGGTTTGGGAGGATTTGGCCATCGCTCTGTTGAGCACTTTAGTTTCCAGAGTAAACGATACCAACTCCCATCACCACAACACTGCGGCCCGGGGCGGGGGATGCTGTCGAGTCAGCCTGCATAGGAAGCACTTCTCATGCATCTTGCTGCTCGACTTCTGGTTTTCCATTCCACTGCCATAAGTTAATGCCACATTCAGCTGCTACGTCCATTTCCCTGTTTGGCCTTATTTTCTTCATAATGCTTCAGCTAAAATCCACAGGCAACAATTCACCCCAATGTAACAACCGCTGTGGGAGCCTAACATTCAAAAAGCCACAGATACTCATTCTCCAACTAAACTGCGTGAATTATCCGAAAAGCACACTTGTTACTAAGTAGCTGACATTCCAATTTCACCTCTTTCCACTGCAATCTACAATGCTAACACCACCACAAAACTCAGTTTTCCGTCTGAGACTGCCTGGTTACATTTATGACGTGAACAAGAACACTGCAGTTTAGGGTAGCAGGGAGGGTGGAAGATGCTGGGAACGTGAAAGTCTTTTCAATAAAACCAGAAGAAACAAAAAGTCAATCTGTTGGGCACCACTTGGAGAATAATACCCCAAGCTCTGGAGTTCACTTTTGCAACAGAGAACTGCCAGTGGATCTGTTCATTCATAAAACTGCTCCCCTGTATTTGAGGAAAGCATAGGTTCAGACTTCCACCACTACCGTGCTCACCAAGAAGCCAGAAGATCGGTTTGTGCGTGACACGTAGAAAAAGCAGTAGCTCACAGTGAATTCTCCCTACTTCTCAGCACTTACCATAGTGTGATTCAGAGAGTACTTTAACCATGATAAACACATCATTTTCATCACAATTATTAGATCGAGAAATGGGAAAAGTCAAGAACATCATTTTTATTACATTTTAAGCTGTAAGTTATTAAAGAAGCTGTTTCAATGGTCAAGACAAATGGACATGATGATGATGGTGTCAATGGTGTTTGCTGACAGCAGTGACCCCAGCCTGGTCCAACCCTGCTCACCAGCAAAGCCCTCGGCAAGAATGTTGTACCACCAGCACAGGAGGCACAGTTTTCTCCTACTTCCCTCCACACTACCAGCTTTCTCCTCATTTGGGATAAATGCCAAATTCCAGAGTCTGGGTCAGTTGTTAGTGCTGAAAGAACAGAACCAGTGCATCACCCTACGGTTACATTACCACAGAGGTTTGGGGGATTTTGCCAGGACAGAGAAACATTTCTGCCGCTACAGAGGCGACCTTTCTCCTGGGCCCTAGGCACAAAAACAGGCTATTGCATCACACGCATTGTTAAATCCAGGATGCCAAAGACAAGAGTCTCCAGACCTCCATCAACTGAGCAACTGCGTGGCACTCCCCCATCATACTTTTCTCTCCAAGAACACTTACATATTACCTGATGTGGATTCTTCCAGCAAGTTGAAAATATCAGGGTGTTTGTCACAAATTACTCGGATTTTTCATTTTTATTTTGCATGGTCTTCGCAGACATAGCATGTTATAAATACAACATTTGTAAAAACTCAACAGCTGAAACAATATCTCATTTTAAAAGTGCATGTCAAACACATATATATCTGACTTTTTCACATTTTTATGCAACTGATCAATAACATTGAATCTAATAAAACCAGTGCTTTTAAGTCTTTGGGGGGAGGAGGGGGAAGCAGCAGAATGTATTCTTCCAGACATGAATTTCCAAAAGAGTTTGTTAAAAAACATGCTGCATCGGTATCTGGTTAGTATACAGAGAGATGTACATATGTATATATATTTATAGGCTCGCAGATAGAGCAAAGAACTCTTAAGACCACATTAGGATGAAGGTGATCTAATGACCCAGCTGGCATAGTTAGCAGAATCTGTCAAGAAGAAAAAGGTGATTTGTTCTCCAGCACCAGAACCACCGTTAAAAGCAACACTTCAAAGCATTATTGACCAGACAGTAGGTAGCACATTTCCTTCCTCTAGTGACCAGAACCAATATTTTAACGTATAATCATGTTCTAAACATAAAGGCACAATTAATGGAGGAAAAGAAGTGATCATTGTTCCTTCACAGAGGCGTACCGACCAGGACTGCAGGACCTTAGGCCACATCAAATGCGTCCGTGATAAAAGGGACTTTAGACAAGCAACTGGGGAAGCTCGCCTTCTGCTTTCCCTGAACAAAAGTGCATCTTATGATCAGACAAGGCAACAAAACCAGTGATCGTTCAGCTGAAACAACAGATTTACAGGCTCACAGTTCGTGCTTTGGCAATAGAATTCTAACAAGTGATCACCAAATTTAATACAAGATGAATACCTTTTCACAGTGTCATCTAAAATCCTGTCGTGTCATGCCCAGCTAGGCAGAAAAGAATAAATTTAAGTGGTGGGTGTCCACTTGTTAAATCAGTATTTCCTAAACAACTAGACTTTCAGAACTAAGGAATCCTATCCAACATGATCATAACTGGCTGTTTCCCCTCCCAAACACTGGGGATCCAGAAAACCTGCCTCTGGATGTAAATCACCTGACTTAAAAAGAACTTGGCTAGAAGTCGCTTGCATTTAATCGAGCAATATGGATGCAGGCTCACTAATATTTAGAAAACAGGAAAAACCACAGTTCTTCAGCTCAAATTTTAGATTGTATTTATAGAAGTGGGAGAAGATTGTAGGCATACCTTTCAACTACAGATTTTTGTGGGATAGCAAAAAAAAAAAAGTCAAAATTTAAAATACTATCTTTCCAAATACAGGGATTTCACAAGTCTCCAGACACACACTCACATAAGATTCAGAGGTATCCTGGTTAAGGAAGCCAAAACCTCTTTTACGCGCAGTCCTCCACTCACTTTGAACTGGCCTGAGTGATGACGTGTTGAAAAACAAAAAAGGCACAAAGCAAAAACTTAAGGTGCTATAGGATCGGCTTTGCTGTCTAATGATTTGTACACCTATCTTCAGGTATCTCCTCTCAGATATGCACCATACACAGGGAGATACTCGAGTGTTTTCAGTCAACAAAAACTAGGCAATTCCACAGGCCTACAAATCAAAAGAAAGAAAACTTTAAAGGGGAGAAAACTTGCTAGTGTGCAGTTCCCATTCACGCTTCTGACTTAATTAAAAGTGGAACTCTGAAGGTAAAAATTACTTGTGCGATAACAACATTATATGTAAACTAGAGTAATCAACATTGCATGATGATCCTGCGAGCTCAGTGCTGCTACCGTATGCTGTCCAAATAATGCACTTCTGGGTACAGAGTGTTAATAAGGAGAGCCAAGAGATTATTGCCATCTCGAAGACAATGTTCTGGATGCTTGATGAACTGAGAAGACTGGGAGAGCTGCTCTTGATAATCCATATATTGTTTGTTTGATGCCATAGATTCAAGAGCATTCAGCGCCTACAGATACAAGGGAAAATTCTGTTAGCTGTGTGCACTTTGGTCCATAACAAACCACTTCATGAGCCACCACATGCACAATTCCACTAGAAGATCCTTATCTACTAGAGAACCCGGAGTATTTGGAACAAAACATTTGTAAAATACAATCACATAACAGTGCTTCAAGCCAGCTCATATTTTTCAAGCTGTTCTCTCCCTGACATCGACACAACAACTGTTCTATCAAGGCTTGCTAGGATTCTGTAACCCAAATATTGCCAAATATTTACTTCATGAACTCAAGACATGGTTTCAAGGAAATTATACCAAACTATAACCTGCAACACACTTGAACTATTCAATTCAGGTTGTTCTTATGAACGTCTTGACTTTCGTAAAAGTATTCTTTTGCTCCCATTAATAATATTACAGAGACAATGTCAAGTTAGAAATTATATGAAAAAGAGCCTATGCTGGCAGTACCAGCCAGGGCTAATGTTGGAAATAAGTCTGAACAAGTTTCATTCATTTCTTAGAGAAGAGAAACAAAATGTACCAAGCAAGTTACTTTGCTTTGGTTTCTAATCAACTCCTCCTTCCTCTCCCCGTGCACTTACTGAAGTAACAACATGGTCAGTGCACATGCTAAAGAAGGAATGTTTATTTGTCATGGGGCTTTTAAGCCCTGATCTCACATAAACAAATGTTAGTGTGAATGTAGCCCCGCTTTATCACTGAAAAGCAGTGCAATCACAGCAGCATTGTTTTTTCCTGTTTGTTTTAAATTCCTTCTACCCGCTGTGTTGCAAAGTTTCTGAACTCGGGGTTTACAGACATAAGTTCACCTGCACCTTTTCAGTATGTAAGATTAGAAACTGCTGCCTTCATATTAATACAGAACGCTGTATAAACAGTTTTACCTCAGATCACTTTAGGTTAGGGCTTAGACACAGAGTCCTGCTACCAGAGTTCAGCAAACTCACATCATCACCTGGCCTATGCTGCACCTGGCCTTGTCTCTGGCAAATTCCGAGATGGCGTTTTGATGTATAGCAAAATAGTACACAAGTTTGTGATACACCCCCTTCCCTGAGAAAAGCAAATGACAGCAAGAAGCTATTTTAGAAATTCAGAATTTAGAGCCAGGTGTAAAGCAGTAGCAAAAAAAGACCGAGGGCATTCAGCGCCGAGTAAAATCAACAAGCTAAGAGCAGGATCTAGCTTGAAGCAATGCTTGCAGTGACTCTTACAAGCTTCACCCCACAAGCTGAGCAAGCACACAAAGAGGGCATGTCAACAAGGCAGCAGTTGGCACACAATACCTGCTGGGCCTTCTGCGACAGCTTTGGCTCCGACCCCGCTTTCAGGCGGACTTGACTCTCTGCAGGAATCTGCACCAAGAGGAAGGCAGACAAACTGCGGGCAACTACCCGAAACCTTGTGTAGGGAAAAGGACAGAGAGGGAAGGTGATAGCGAATTTGCAAGTTCTCAACAGCAGATAAACTGGAAGTTCTATCCTGTGAGATCTCACTTGCATGAGGAACATAGTAAAGGCTTTAGAGGACCTTTTTCAATGCATTAGAAAAAAATAAATCACTTTAATCTATATATAATAGGATGTCATACATACTAGAGGATAACATAATACCATACATATGAGGTGTTACATCTGTTCCAAGCTCAGCTGAAGCTTTGAGATCACAGCTGAAATGCTCCTTCATTTCACAGCCTTTGAAACAATCTTATTACGCAAATCAAAGGACGAGTTGAACAAGACTAAGATTTCCAAGCAATTTCAACAGGACTGCATCCCAGAAGGTCTTTATAAACACAAAGTTATGTTTAAGTACTGTGTTGAACTGGTGTTCCACAAACATTCACGTATTTTTCCCTGGCATTCTTTCCACGGTGAATTGATTTTAATACCTAACAACCAAACTTGGGTGTCTCTCTTTAGAAGGTAAAGTGAGTAACAAGCAAGCAAATACTTCTTTGAGCTTCTCAACATTTCCAGCACCTCAAGGTTAAGATGGAAAAGGCAACGTGCATGTATTCATACAAAATTCTTGTGAGGTCAACTGAAACAGTCTGCTACAGACCAGATGATAGTATCTTCCTGTAACAAACAGTCTCCCTACAAACTTTGCTGCAGATGGACTTTAAGCCAGAATCACAACTGCATTTTCTTTCCTTTTCCACCACAAACTTCGCAGAAGTTCATATTCACTCCTGAATCCGATTAAAACACTCACTGCATTTTTTTCTGTGATGGGCCCAAACGACTTTGTAGATTTGGACAGCATGGATTTAGAACATCTTTTGACATTGCACTTTGCAGTCTGGATCTAGGCTGCAGCTTTTTTACCATGACGACTCAAATCAATTAATTTACTGCACCTTCAACCCTTACCTGGGTGACAAAGGAGACCTCCTGCCTAGCCCAATAGCACCAAGTATTCCAGAAGTCAGTCTCTCTTCAGCCAGCTGACTCTGCCTGCACTGGATTGACAGTAGTGTCCGAATGACAGATTCGATCAGAACAGTGTCATCTTGCTCCATGTGAATCAAGGACAACTGCATGGCTTTATGCCACCAAAGAAACAGCTTTGCCTCTTCCTTTGCTGAGCTTTAGGTAAGATTTAGAGAATACAATAAAACAAAATATAATTAAACAAAAGAAATGTCAGATGCATAAGTTAAGAAGTTTGTGTCTCTCCCCATTAGGTCCATGAAGAATTCAGATGGTTTATTAATGACAGCTAATCTATATGAGGATAGCATAATTATACTACCCCACCAGTTATTATACGGCTGTAACCGCTATTGTTATGGATCTGATGCAGACATCAGCTAGCAGGTTTTAAGGGCCTGTAAGAGGACAAAGAACAATGCTTCCTTTTAAGCTTTACAACCGAGAATAAATGATACTGCAGCCATAAGTGGATTTAAACTTCTCTAAGACGTGGCCTAAAAGGAAGGAAGC
>JAVKLA010000074.1:78950211-78980403 GCA_034782735.1 Sagittarius serpentarius
TTTTTCTCTCCTCCCCCACCCCCCCCCCCCCCCCTTTATTTACTAATAAAACACTTTAGGAAGCACTAGCTGTTACTTCCACAACAATTTAGACTTTTAATATGATCTTCTAGAAAAGGAAACATTGAAGTTTTTTGTTGAGCAAAGCACAAAGTCAAGTTCCCCCTATGATATTTTTAATCTTCCCCCAAACATTTTGCAGTTTAAGTTAACAAGCTCAGATTTTCCACATAAAGCATCAGCACGAGTTTCCTGCATCAGACTATCCTCACATTACTCCACCCAGTCATCTCCCATCCCAGGCACCCTCAGCTTTGATGTTTAGAGCAAGCTTTAATCTGCTGTGTATGGTGTCTTTGCTGTCTCCTTCACACTTTGGCAATCAAATTACTATGGTATCCACAACAGTGAAAAGTATTCTTTGAATTTTAAGAAACAGTGGAAATATCCATTTTCCCAAAATGTTCCTGCACAGCAAATATGAACATTATCAACATTAATACGGAAAAATATTCACCACGTTTGCTAAATTCTGGCAATTTCAGCAGCAACTGTAAATACAGTTGTTACATACTTTAAGTACAAAGTATTATCATTTTAACCACAAGGCTATCCATCCTCCCCCGGCCCGCCCCAGAACCCTGTTATCTAGTAAGTTGTTTTATAGCGATACAGGCCCCTAACTCCGGGCAGCCCACCAGATCCACTGGCTTCAGATTTGGCTCAGAGCTGCTGAACAGTCCCCACTGAGCAGCTCTGAACACCAGGTGTCTCGGAGTGTCCAACTGAATATTTAGCACATAACTCATCCCACCTAGTGGACATTCTGGACAGTGGAACCCACAGTGATTCAGGGTTTGCTTAAAGTAATTTTAATTGAGCACAAATCCAGGCTGCCATTGAAATCCAGGCTGCCATTGGAATCAAGCTTCTCTGACTGAAAACTGACCAAAACTGCACCAGAAGTGTTCAAGTAAATAAGATTCCTTTATCTGTTTAACCACGACAACTGTTACCGTTGGCACTGCGGTTGGGCAGACTCTGTAATAGTGGATATAGAAGGACTGGCCATTTCATCCAGCAGCCTGGTGAAATTAACTTAATTAACCTGGCCACCTAATTATACCAGCTATACAACTATAGCCTTATTCAAAAGTCAAAGCATATTCAGAAGCCTTGAGTTTCGTACCTTGGGTACACTTGCTCCAGCCATTTGCTGATGGTTAGCAGGATTTTCATTTCATTGGTAAGAGTTTGGTCACTGTTTAGGCATTGCAGAAGGTAAACATACAGGGTCAAGTAGCTTCCTAAAGACAGACACTCCTGCAGGAATTCCTCCATGGTTAGCTCAGGAACTTGGAGGGAGGCGAGTATAGGGCCCCAGCCTAAATCCTGGCGCTGAGGACAATCTATAAAGAAAACAAAAGGACAGAACAAAGAGCATGTAAGAAATCAGCACTTGGTAAAACCTAAGAACTGGAACTACTTCACTGTGTTCCTATCAGTTACAGAATTTGGGCTGGTTTAGCTGTTTTCCAGGGAATCAGTTTGTCACGCAACTCTGATGGAGAGAAAAGAAAAACTCTGCTATCATAGGGCACCTCCTTGAGGTCAAGGAGACATATTTTCCCAGCATTCAGTCAGGATTGAACTTTAAATATTTCCTTCAGGTGTACTGAAATCTGATCACACAGAATGAAGAAATCAAAATGTAGTTCCACAAGGAATACATAAACAGAAAGAAAAAAACCCACGAGCAAAACACAAACTGAACCCACCCACCCCACCAAATTTCAGAGTTTTACCAATCAAGAGTATTTTTTTCTTAAATTAGGCCACTAGAATCACTAGAAACACCTGCTTTGTTCTCTCGGCATGATTCTTTTTTTAAAGAGTCCTCCCCTTTAGCTGGAAAAATGGCAACCATTACACAGAGCAAATCAGTTTTCACTGAGAGAGACAGGTATAGTTCTTAAGAAAATACATAATTAGAGCAGTTGAAAAACCCAAACCACAATGGCCCAAACTTGTCTACATCTAGTTACTATAGCACATATATGTGTGACAGCTGGGAGCCATCAGATAGAAAGAAAAGAGCTCTGATTACGGAAACCAGATTAAAACCCAGTTCCAGTATTGGGCAGAATGAAGCTATAGGGATTCCAGACTATTTCTATTTAATGGGCATCCAAGACTGATCAAAGTTTTTGAGACAAGCAGCAGCAGAAGACAGACTCCTACCTTCATTGAAGTAAGCAGTGATACAGGCTTCTGTCGTCTCTGCCATGTGTCGCACGGAGGCCAGGCTCTGACACGCTGCTGTGAGGAGGGGCATTGCTAACAACCCGTGCACTTTGCTGTCAATCCACTTGCGTAAGCTCCCCCGTAGCGACTCAGCTGTTGTAACGCTCGAATTGTTCATCATCATCAGCGTTTCTGTAAAGAGACTGCTGAGGGCCATATGACGTGTTTGCAGATCCATATCTGAAAGCCAGAAGTAAGAGAGCCATTTCAGTAAATAGACACTAGAATCCAAATTCAACTTCACCACTGAACACTTTCTGTAGATACTGGGAAAAGCCTCTTGCTCATTACACACCTCAACTCCTTGTCTGTACTTAGGAAACTGCAGTAAGACACCTATTCCTCGCAGTCTCTTCCCTTGATGTGATAGTTCATCATTCATTAAACAGAGAGACAGCTGATAAGACTGTACAGCAGAATACACTGGAGCCCACCTTTCACCTAGGGTCTTTTACCATGACTACAGCGCAAATAAATTGAATGGTAAAGCACGTTTACAGTCTCCAAGAAAACCTGGGTATTAAAACACAGTTTAAAGCAGAGCTTAGAGTAAAACAACCACAATTTTATATAATTCAATTTGAAATATGACTAAGATGAGCCCTGAAATGTTGCGATCCCCTCATGCATTTCCGGGATTCTAGATTTCCTGCTAGTCCCAGCGTTCTGCCCCAGAATATATTTTTGAAACCATCTATTGGCATTGCCTGAACATGTTATCATGGCCCACTTGTAACAGTACCCTCGAAGCACCAATGTTTCCTGTGCTTGGCTCTTAAAAGTTTAACTATGGGGTAGACCTTTGCACGTATTGATGAAAAAAGCCACTATTGTTATAAAAGAAAATGTTCAAGCAACATCAGGCATTGTAGAAGGAAAAATGTCAACTGGTTATGAAGGGAAGTTGTGCACAAAGAAGGATTAATCACTGGAAAGACATCACCCAAAGAGGCCGAGACCTCCACACTTGCAGATATTTGGGAGCTCACTGGACAAGGCCCTGAACCACCTTACTGAACTTTGAAGCTAGCCCTGGTTTGAGGAGGAGGCTGGACGCCAGGCCTCCAAAAGTCCCCTACTAACTCAGCTATTCTGTCTGTATCTACCTACTAAGAAAAAAAAAAAAAAAAAGCAAAAGGAGGGCGGGGGGGAAGCCCCAAAAGTCATCTGTCATGGCACAGCTCTCCAGTAAGGTAAAAATCTTACCACAGACCAACAGAGAAAGACGATGCCAAGAGGTTAACTGACTTGCTTATGGTCACAACTAGTTTTACAGCCAAGTCCCACTCCACAGGCTGCAAACCACCGAGCGGGACCACCACCAGACAGCTGCCACCAGGGCCCACCAGATCCCCTGGGACAAGCCCTGGCACAGCGCCCACACGAGAAGTCCAGCTTTCTCCTCTCCAGCTGTTGTCAACAGAAGGTGCTGCCCCAGAGGCTCTTCCAAAAACTTCTGCCAGCCCCCTACAAACCTCACAGAGAAGCTAAATCCGACACACACCACAGTTTTCCTGCCATTCCCCATCAGTGATCCTCCTGCACTCCACAGCCTGGGCGAGCAACACTGAGCATCCTCTCTCTTTCAGCCTTTTAACACATACAAGCGTGCACAGGGTTTCATGAAACAGAGCTGCTCCTCTTATACTGGAGCTCCTGTCTCCTCCAAAATTCCTCAGCTACAAGGAGTGTCAGCAGCAACAGGCAAGCCTTCACTTCTCTTCAAGTCACAAAGAGTTTTACTGAGTACGGGGCTGTCCTACAGAGCTTCCCCAAGTAGCAATACAAGTACTGAGACACAGTTATTCTCAGAGATTTTCACACACTTTCTGCTCACTCTTGCTAGCACGTCTGTGTGGCTCACGGACAGGAAAAGACACAACTCCGGACACGTATTTCTGTGTAGTACAGTGAGATGACTGATTTCACCTGAAGTTTTATTTGATAGAGGAAGCTCAGGATGGTACTAGACTAAAAATGAGATCAATATAAATGCTGTGGGTGTGGACACACCATACTACTAGTGTACATCAATATAATTCCCCTACTTCAATATAGTCAGTTTTCCCAAATGCACAACAGTTTAGAACAGTTTCTTAAAACCCAATCCCTCAGGACCAAGAGTGTATTTGTGTCATCCTTCCTTTTAAAAAAGATGCAAATGTCGGATAAAATTAAAAAAAAGATTAAAAAACTGGACAACAAAGAAAAGAATCCCTCAAGCTCCTCTATACCAGTCAGTTTTACTCACAATATAAACCCTGGTTTTTCTGTTGGTTCTGTCACTCTTGACAGCTCTACTGGGTAACAGTCATATTTGTTTTGTGCAAGTAACTACATAGTCACAGATGTTCAACAATCCATGCAATAGCATAAAGGATCTTGACAGCTTTAAAATTTGCCGTTTCTTTAATACAAACCTGGAGGATTAAAGATGACTACATCATCGAGCAACTTAGACATTTCTTGTTCCAAAACTGCAAGAGTAATCTTCCCGCTTTGTTCTAAGATGCTGAGAAATTGAACCACCTGGCGAATGTACGCTTGGCACTTCAGTGTTGCATCCTGGTAATCAAAATGAAAATCAATTGGAAAAAAAATCACGCCTAGTACTTTTTCCACACTCCATAACGTACAAAAGGACAAATTGCAAATGACAAGAACAGGTCAGAGACACTGCAAAACCAGTTCAACTTACAAGGTGGATGTGACTATCCGAAGATGAACCAAAGCCTGCTGAGATTTTCAGGAGCTTCACTATCAGTTCAGCTGCAGCATCCTTAGCAAGGATAACAGAGGGAGGGTAGTGACTGTTGCAGTAGCTGATGATGCTTTGATAAGACGAAATGCCCACAAGCTGCCAAGGAAGGGAGCTGGTCTGTCCGAGAAGATTTATGAGTGGCGATTCCTGAAGATTTAAAGACATCAGTCTAAGCTCCACCTTCTTCGCTGTTTTAAATGAATATTCACAGTACTCAATATTGGAAGGAAGCCAAGACTCCAAAATTTGAAGAGGACAGAGCAGAAATAGATGACCGCTGGGGGCCTGGCCGTAAAGCAACTCCTCATTCAAGCAGCAAGCCAACTCATGTATGTCATCTCTAGCATTCACATAACAGTACTCAGACTGCTGCAGCAGCTCTAACCAAGCAAAAAAAGTCAGCGAGAGACATTAGATTTTGACATAGAAACACGTCAAGACAGCTACAAAGCCAAGTCACTTCAGTAGAGGTTTAAAAAAGGCATTAAAAAAATTATTCAAAAAAATTAATCTAAGTTCACAGTCGAACCAGGGACGTAAGCCTGGTCCCGCAACTTTCCATTCAGTGAATCATTTAGCAACCTGGCGGACTCCTCAAGTGCTTATTCTTGTAAGTACCACCCTGAACAGTACAGCAGCCTACAGTGTCCGCAGCCCACACAGGCAGTGCAAGTATGCAGATGGAAAAGTCTCTCTACAAGCAGCAGAGACTCTATCCTCAGCTACTGCCATCCTCGTCTCAGAAGTTCGTACAGATCTGCAATACAAAACAGCCCCCCTGGACACTGAGAAGCACCAAGTTTCTACATGTTATAGAATGAGCAAATACCGGAATTGTGTTGACAACCAACACAACCTAAAGACTATAAGGATCCAGAACTAACCCAAATTAGACTAATCAACCAGAACATGACACTGGTACAGCAAGTATTTCTCAGGTTGCTTATACACCGGAACACAGGGCTGAGAAAGTTTGAGATTTAGGTGTCACAGGAGCGTTCTGGGAGTTAAAAAATGAGTGATGGCGGTGTGTCAGTTTAACACACTGCTGGAGGCTAGGAGGGAATTCCTGAGGCTGACTCATACAATGTACAAACAGGTATCTTTCGAAGCCTGAGAAGCTTCTGATAAGCAAATACATCAGGTTAAAGCATGTGAACTCCAACAATTTTCCGAAACTGGAATACAATGTTGATCAAAGGCTGCTGGTGACTTGACACAGCATCTTGTAATGCCTTAGAGGAAATGGAAAATGGAAGATGCTGCAAGTGGGAGAAAGCTGGAAGATGTGAAATGGGACTTTTTGAAGATTACCCAGCCCCTGTGGAAGAGTCTCCAGAAGCTATGAACTGAATGAGACTGTGCTAGATTTACCCACACAGAGCCCTCAGCAAAAGCAGGGTTTGGAAAGCTCATCCTAACACCCAGTGTTTCTCTTTCCTATTCCAAGAATTCAGAAATACTGGAATGCAAATGGGAAAAGCCCTAAGAAATCAGAGATGATCAAATGCTCCTTCAGAGTAAGGGAACAAGGAAACTCAAACTAAGATTCAACAGATGAAGTAATCTGTCCCCAATAACTCATCAGAAGCAGACAGCGCCAAGCTTCTTAAAGATGTATCTGGTCTTCAAGACGTTGTTACATCATTGTGACTTGTCATCACATCATACGGAGTTAGGAGGGGAGCATTTTATGGTAAGAAATACATGTTTGCAAAAGGAGTTCTGAGTAAGTACTGTACAACACTTATTTATAACTCCCAAGAAAACATGTTCAAGCGGACAAATAAGTATTTTCCTTTTAGACAGCTACAAAAAACCTACGCTCAGAACAAGAGCTGCTCCTAACCTCACAGGGACTAATCCCATTGCTGACTTGCACCTAACCAACTTGAAGAGTGACCAGTACTGAAGATCAGGTTGGAAAACATCACGAACGCGCACAGTAAGACACAGAGCTAAGCACAAGCTTTTCATAAATGAATGATTCCCTATCATCCCTCCACACATTCATGTTTGCCACTCAGAAAAAGAAGCAAGGTGCAGCGGAGATTTAGATTTACATGACTGGCCGTGACAGAATAAACTCACTGAGCCTCCCAGTTCTTCTCAGAGCACCGCAGGTGCTACAGGCACCAACACCACAGTCAAAGCTGCTCCTGCACTCACACTGGCAGACTGCCTGAATCAAACCAGGTAGACACCAGACACTCTTTTCACTCAAGACTGTCAGAAAAAGCTTCATCTTAAGTTATATATAATATTGCACGTGCTTATATATATGCATGCACAACACATATGCATCTATGTACAGGTGCACATAACATCTACATATATATATGCACAAGTATCATAGCTGCATATGTAAATTCTTGCTAGTACTACCTCTGCTTTGCGTGTGCTTATAAGTAAGGCTCTCCAAAACCAAGAAAGAGAAAAGGAAACGGACATTTTGATTAAAGGATGGACCAAGAGACAAGAAAGCTACACTGTGTGGCATCCCATACCTGAATGAAAGGAAAAACAACTACACAGTAGCTTTATATAACAACAGTAATTGTTTAAACACCAGTGAAACTATCATACATATTTGTTCTTTTCAAAATCCAGAGTGTCATTTTGTAACTCCAGGAAACCGTCTGTATTTACTTGCTTACTCTTTACAACACTACTGGATCACAGCACCTACAGAAGCTTCTTAAAATGAACAGCAGCTCTTCTTTTTTCACACACATTATACAAAATGCCTCACATAAGGAATTAGTCTTGGCTTTCTCTGGAATACAATTTGGGTATTTTACCTATGCAAAAAACACTTCTGAGTTAATCGTTCTGCAAGTGAGAGAGAAGTCACATCCTGTGCCCTTGCTAGCAGAAGATTATTCTTCTTCTAAGACAGACGGATGAACTTTTCCAAAAATTACCTCTTTGCCTGCAAGTTGTTCCTCCTTTGCCAACAGGACCATCATATACAGCAAACAGACAATCATGTTGTGAGTCTGAGGATGAGGGTTGGGATTCCAGGCATCAGAGAGAACACTGACCCAATTTATTTCACATAAAACATAACCCAGGAATAAGAAACAACTCTTGGGGCTGCCTCTTTCAATCTAGGAAGGAAAAAGGAAAAGACAGGCACATAAAACAATGCAAGATATAAATACTTTCATATTTTTCAGTTCCTTAGCCAACTACAAATCCACAGCAGCATTTTAGGTCAGCAGAGGAATAGACAGATGCCACTTCTCCATCATTTTGGTCCCCCACCAGAAGAGTTGCACATATAACTTCCTAAGCCTCTCAAACAACCAGTACAGAATACCAAGCTACTGCAAACCAGGGCGGGGGGAAATCTATTACGAACTCCTAGCTGCATGATTGCACCCATTTCTCTTCACTCTGAAAGAAACTAAGAAACCCTGAGCCTGTTTACAACTATATGAAGAACTCGTCCCAAACAGATAAGCAGTGAGTCCACGCCTATCTGCAGCTTTACATTGTCTCAGACAATTTGGAAGTGAGAGCAACATGGCAATAGTAAAATATATTAACTCCAACTAAATACGTATTAAATATATATGTAATAAATGAGACATTCAGATAGCACAATGACAGATTACAAAGACTGCCAGCTTTACCGCTCCCCACAGCTTTGTCTAAGCTCAATAGCACTCCTTCACAAAAATCAATCACCAAACAAGCAGCTGTGAATGCTACAAACTTACTTGAAAAGTGTACTTGCTAAAAGAACTGTCTCCAGCTCTCCGGTTATTTTCAAGGGCAACACTGATTATGAACTTAATTCAACAAACGCTGTGTACTCACTTTAAAGAACTCTTCCATAAGCATCTGGTCTGGATGCATTTCCTTCCACGGAAGCCTTCTGAACTCAGTATGGAAAGTATAGAGAATAAACTCCGGCATTTTGGGGGCTGTGCAACATTCACAGTAATGCATTAGATGTAACCAGAGAGCCCCATGGTGGCTTGGCAACAGCTTATCTAGATTCAAAAACAATAGCTGAATTAACAGCAGCAAAAATTCAGGGAAAGCTAGAGGTTACAGAAGGAAGACCAATTTTGAAGATGAAAAACCATAAACGCAAGTGACACTAAAATACATTTGTCAAAGAAAAAAATGCACATTAAGCTTTTAGATATTTTTTTTTCTCCAAATCAACAAGTAGGGAAGCTTATGACTTCATGCCCTTCCTCAACCTTTTGAAGAGTTGCTGGACAACAATCTGAAGTTACGAAATACTCCTTCTATCTAGAACTCCACTGCTTTTATGTTGGGTTGTTTTGGTTTTCTTTACGTAAGATGTTATGTATCTTGATTTTTATAAAACACACAATAATATTTTTTTATTATTATTTATTTTTAAAAGGTAAGTTAGAATCTAGTTCATCCCGAAAAGTTGTTAACAGGTATTGTGAAATTAATTTTTTTCCATTCCTATGTCTAACTACACATTAGGCACAACAAGCAACGCTAAATAGGAGCTCAAAATGATCAGTCCTGGAGATTAAATTACCCCCAAGAACAGCTGCTAAGACACGTGACATGCTACTGCATATGTTGCATGGGAACAACATAAAGACCTGGAAAGAAGTCATGCACTTCTCATGACAGCTCATTTTGTTTTGCTTTCCTTCTTATTGTTATCTGACAGATATGCATTTATCAATCATGTTATCTACCCCTGCCAAGGAAAAAAGCTGTGTTTTAAGGATACAATAAAGAAACGCTCCTGGTACTGCTGCAGTGATCATCTTGGCTAAAAGTTCATAACAAACAAAATTCCCTCACATCCCACATCTCAATCAAAAGTCTTTTTTGGTCTGATAGAACAAAAAGCTCCACTACATTAAAATAGCGCGGACTTCACCCACCTTTAAAGCTCTCGTGCAAAAGCTTGACGCAATCTGTAAACAAACAGACCACCGTGGATGCTACAGGAGTGTCACTCTCTAACCAAGGGTAGCAGGGCTGGTTACTTAAAAAGAGAAGTAGTGAAGCAACACAAATTTCAGTGCTGAGTTACCAGACCATAAACAGATCATGAACACTTAAGCGTTTTAAATATTCTAAAGCATAGTAAATCAATATGGTACAGGTATCAGCAGCTCTCTCAAACTCAACTCTTTAGGACTGTCCTCCTCTTCCTTAGAATAGGTACATACTTTAACATCACACTGAAAATCCATGATACCACTGAGTAAGCAGAGATTACTTGTTTGATATTTCATAACTGAATGAGAGCACATACCACCTGCAGTCAACCTTCTAATTAAGTGCACTCGCAACTCAAAAAGCTTTTGGTTTTGGAAGAAAGTAAAGTTTAAATGTGTAATACTACAAGTAACTGTCCATGTGAAGACAGAGGTATACAAGACAGTAAATCATCATAGGACTGATTTAGACTGACGTTTCTTTACATACCACTGGCATTTGGGGCTGTTTTTGTTTGGCTTTTTTGTTTTGTTTTAAAATAAGGCATTATAGATATTGTGGAAGCTAAAAAAAGGAATCTAAAATTCATGTTTCAGTGTTTTCAGAACTGATTACAATCTATATTTTTCTCGCAACCAAGCTCTGGTCAGGAAGCAAAGATAATCCTTGTATCTAAAATAATTATTCAATCCAAGCCTTGGAAAATTTGACTTAGTCGTGAATTAGTTCCGTAATTATTAAGGATATGACACAAATAACAGCTATTTAAATGGAAGGTCAGAATACAGTCATGAATTGGAAAAAAAAACAGGTAATGATGAAAGCTATTCTTACAGGGCTAAAGTCTTTACTTCAGCAAAAATTCATTTAATTTTAAAATGCAATATATACCTTGCATCTTCCTTATCCAAGACCAGTATCCATGGTTTAAAAAGTCCAGCAATGACTGAATACAAGGACTGCAATGCTAGAAGAAAACAAAACAAAGAAGTTGCTTTTTTTCCTTCAAATCAGCAACAGTGAACATACTACACTTTTCCAGACTTGAATACAATATCCTTTGCTTAGTCTAACATTTAATCAGTTCTTCCTCGTCAAATAAAAATTTAAAATACAATACACTTATTAGTAACTCTGGTTAACAATATGGTTGTTTTAATAACAATCACAAGCATTTCGCATTGCTTAGATGTTTTGTTAATATCACTTTCAGACATCTGAGATTGTGTTTGATTGATTCACACTTTAAACCTGCATATACTAAAACATGTTTTGGTGATTTTCTCCAAATCAAAATCACACAATGATGAAATTCAGTAGTCCCTCATTCCCAAACCTCTGCTCAGTGCAAAAGACTCTATTTTTCTTTGAAGAAAGTATGATCTCTTCATAAAATAATTTTAAAGCAAGCTCAAATATAAAGAAGCTTCCTCCAGCAAGCATAAAGATAAAGCATAAAGTCTCACATGGCCAAGAAGTAGCATCAACATTTCCCATCCGTATTTTAATGTTCTCATTACTGTACAAATGCAGAGTAAGAAGATTTTACTGTATATTTAAAATGGTCTTTAACAGAGGAAATTAGAGAAACTGAGTGCCTGTTCTTAAGTAATTTGCTTTTAAGACACATTACCTGCTAGAATTCTGTTACTGCCAACAGGCTCTTGGGCTAAATTGGCGACTTCGGTGTCAATAAGTCGTTTAGCAAGATACTCCAGAAACTTATTCACTTCAGCCACATAAGGACTCCATTTTGAAAACAGGCCAAAAGTCCTGAAGTCCATCGAAGCCAGTCGGAGTTTGCAGAAAGATGTGGAGAACCATTCTGTTGTCTCTCTAACCTGTAAAAAGAAGGAAACCATTACTCAGCTACAGAAAGACTGCACAGCAGTGTTATTTGTCACTTGTAGACATCTGTTTCAGCTGAAAAACATAATAAATCAACCAAAGAGGCACCTACCTGTTCTGCAGAGAGGAGAATTTTTGCAGCATCCCGCAATACAGGACTTTCAGTAGAATCACTTTTCTTGAAGCTTCCCTGTTCAGTCACTGGTAAATCACATCCCAAAGCTCTAAGTGATGCCTTCCAACAGTCAGGGCTTAGGAGCTGCTCTGATGAGCCTTAGGAGGAAGAGAAGGGAATGCGTTTGTGGAAATCAGGAGAAGGATATTAGTTCCTTTCCCAATACAAGTCAGAAGAGGTTGAAATTAGAGATCCTTACTACACAAAAAAAATAAGGTAATGCATGAGTTTGAAAGCCCCAAGTTTAATGGTGAGAGATACCTCTAATTCCCAAACGTAAGTAATTTAACATTCCCTTTTGGCATCTATATGCTCTCTTCTTAAGAGTTTCCCAGGTGCTTAGTACATCCCTGGCTACAAACACATATTAAGAGACAGTTGCTGCTTCAGCACAAATGGTTTGACAGAAAGGAAGTACTTTTGTTCCCATTTTAGAGGCACATCAGATTATAGGTAGCATCTAATGTCAACCAGAACATTTTCAGCAGATTTTAGTAACAATCCCAAGTCTCCATAATTCCAGTTCTCAGTTTAACATTAAAGGGTGCTCAAAAACAAGGATGCTGCACTACAGACTGTGGCATAATTATAAGTGCTTCCATTAACAGAAAACTCTCCTCCATCCTTCTCCTGAAGGATGAAAATCTGTTGTCACTGATGCATGTACTTCGATCTGCAGAAAAGCGTTTCTTTCTAGTAGAGCTAAAATATGTCTAATAAAAACATATTGTATAGCAGGCACATAAAAATGCATACAGAAACTCAAGGAAGTTCAAATCATTCTGTATTTGTTGTTATTTAACTACTGCATGCAGTTCATATTTTTAAGCCAGAATAGTTCTGTACAAAAGGCTTAGTATGCATCGATTCAGATACTCACTTTGCACAAACAATCTTAGGAAATCACTATAGTGATCAGGGAACTGATACTGGAGAAGGTTAGTCCAGTGCTTGCAGAAGATATTAAATGGCATCAAAATATCTTCTTCAGGTTCAAGGCCACATGCATTGAGAGCCAAGTGAATAGACTCCAGAAGACTGGTACGTTCAGACAGAGGTGGCTTAGCAATGCTTAACCATTGCGTAAGGTCAAACTAGAACAGAGGACAGGAAGCATTTGTAAGCAGAAGCTTTAACAGCCACAACAACTTTAGGAGAAGGGAGAAATTGTCAGTAGGGGTAAAAATCCTGAAGTTTTTATGTGTTTAAGAAAAACCTAATGAATTTGCACTTCATTAGCCTTAAGTCAAAACCAAGATCACGCTCTCCAAAGGTTATTTAGCATATTGCAGAAGTCAGTTCAGTACCACTGCCAAACACACACTTAAAAGCATTAGACTGGGCTAATCTCTATAGTCCCTAACTTTTCAGGTGGAGGTGCAAAGCTTTTGTAGCCTCTAGGTCATCTGTTCAGACACCTAGGTCAGCAGGGACAATGCTAATCATTGCACTAAGGACAGCTCAGAGTCATGCCCAAAACAGACTGACTGCTATTCACAGCTGTCGAACTCTGTCTCTGTGTGACTAAAGAAGAGAATCAGAGCGGTATCAAAGCCTAAGTATAATAGTAACTTCTCCACTGACAATACAGGTAGGCAGTATCATGCAGCTCTGAAAGAAGAGATGTGCAAATCACTTGCTCTTACCTAACTATGTTTTAAGATAGGCAGGAAGGACATGGGTGCCAGAGATGGAAGACTCAGACACTGTTCCAAATTTTTTTTGTTGTTTTTATTTTTAAGATACCTGGGATTCACTGGCTATTTTGATAAATGTCTTTGCAGAGACATCAGGCAGAAGCAGCTATCGAGAGTCTGCTTTAATTTCAAGAGTGCACTGAAGAGTAAGCTGTAGGAAGCACATACTGATACTATCTGGGCTAGGAAAGGGTAGTTTAAGCTTCTGATTTGCTTTTGCCTCCAGCCCCTCTTGAGCTTAAATACAACACATACCATCCAGGATGAACAACACAGAACTCGTCAATGTTATTTTAAAGGACCAGATTTGCACCTCTTTCTTCCTTAGCCTAAAGTCACAGGCTTTAGGGAACGAATACCCACAAAAGCAACCCACAAACCAGACACAAAGAGTACTTTACCTTTGTCAGCAGCATGAAGACAACATCACTGTTATCCTCACTCAGAAAGGCCACTACTTTTTCATATAAAGTCACAAATTCATTGGGAGAGGCAACAGGAGTGAAGTAGGGAGAAAGGAGAGTACAGAGCCTTCGATTCTGCAGGATCGTCTGGAGAAGACGTTTGCACTCTGACTTGGTTCCGCTGATGAACACCTGAGGAGATTGGGAACGGTGAGAAAAATGGCCCAGTATGACTTCTTTTGGAAAACAGACCTTTTAGAGGTTTTTGTTGAGACAAGCACAATGTTGGTCGCTTTTTAAAAAGGAAAGTTTTCTCAAAAACGACAGACTGTAGGAGATCAACATCAACTAAATACTGCTGTTCCACAAAATACACTGTAAAATAAACGTTTCCCTAGCACGCTTAGGAACAGAACTTGTGATCACACATGTTGTCTAAAAATACCTAGAAATACAGTTTTTCTGATGGGATAGCAAAAGAAATCCAGATTTCGGCAGCCTTGCCTGATATTAGAAAAAAATTTAAACAGAACTATAGCTATGAAGAACTTTTCAGCACTTCAGCTGTTAAGAGGTGCTTAAGGACAGCTGCACATGGAAACAAACTGTATCTAAGAGATGAAAATAAATACCTGGACCCAAAGCAGAAGCTAATGCTTTTTCTCGGAGCACCCACGCAATGCGTTCCCCACAGCAAACATTACCACCACCACCAAGCACTTATGTTCTCTACCAGCAAACTTCTGGCTAACTCTCTACACAAAGAATACTTCAAGGCTGTAGAAGAGAGGTGTCTAAATACAGAGGCTGACAAGATATACATCAGCTAGAAAGTCATCGGTAACAGCAAAATATATGCCAAAACACTCTTTTACGCTCTGGAAGTACCCAAACTTTAGTTACCTGCCCAAAAATCCAGCCTACCTCAGCATTTAACTAACACAGTGAGCATTTATTAGCACTAAGCAGGCATTTCAGAGCAACTGTTTTTATTTTGCTTATAAGCAAGCTTAAACTCTCCTAAAGACTGTGTATATTACACAATTAGTTGAAAGGAATAATTGAAAGGGATAGAAGCTTAGAAGCTAATTTTCAGGCTTCTGAGTATCTTAGACCCCCACTATCAGTGGGCAATTGAAATAAGCATTAAGCATCCAAAAATCAGGGATAAACTCA
This sequence comes from Sagittarius serpentarius, assembly GCA_034782735.1. Taxonomy (NCBI): domain Eukaryota; kingdom Metazoa; phylum Chordata; class Aves; order Accipitriformes; family Sagittariidae; genus Sagittarius; species Sagittarius serpentarius. The sequence continues at coordinate 78,965,530 of JAVKLA010000074.1, forward strand.
CTTGGCCTAGAATCTCAATGCAGGACGTGAAGAACTGCCTTGTGGGAGGATTGCGTTGAGTTTCATCACACACATATTCCACTAACATGAAAAACAAACTAATTCCAACATTCTTAATTGCAGGCATAGGCTGCACCTTGTAGATATTTATTAAGGCCCTGGGAAAAAAAAAAAGGCAGATTAAATTTATGTATCGAAAATAACCAGCAACAATAAAGAAATGTTTCTTGCCAATACATAGTCTTGAGATGGCTATTTCTGACTCACATGATGATCAAGCGTGGGTTCACAGAATCACAGCATGGCTGAGGTTGGGAGGGACTTCTGGAGGGCATCTGGACCAAACCCCGCTGCTCAAGCAGGGCCACCTACAGCTAGTTGCCCACGACTACGTCCAGATGACTTCTGAGAACCTCCAAGAATGGAGACTCCACAACCTCTCTGAGCAGCCTGTGTCATCCCTCACAGTAAAAAAGCGTTTCCTGATGTTCAGAGGGAACCTTCTGTGTCTCAGTTTGTGCCCATTGCCTCTGGGCCAGTCACTGGGCACCCCTGAAAGGAGCCTGGCTCCGTCTTCTTTGCACCTTCCCTTCAGGTATTTCCATACATTGATGAGAACCCTCTGAGCCTTCTCATATGCAGGCTGAACAGCCCCAGGTTTAGCTCAAGCAATTTTGCTGCCTGAAACAGGTACCTCCAAACCTTTGAAAGTCTCCATAATCAGAGTCAGAAAGTGATCATCAAAAAACTTCTCACAGCATAGTTCCAAGAGATTCTATCTCCCCCAAATCATGTGTTCATCATGTTCTTAGGCCATCTCAACTACATTTGTACTGCAAGAAAATTTACCTCATTTTACTTAACAGGCTCAGCAATAAAAGAATTAAAACAGAATTAACCTTTTCTTGTGTACTGCCAAGTAAATGTTTTATTGATCTCAAACCCCCATCTTCACTGAGTCAGAATTAAAACACCTGAAGAACACGCAATTCCACATATGTAAATCCCAAGAACTAGCTCATCCACAGAATTTTTCAGATTAATGATCACAAATGAACATGTAGAAATAGTAACCAAATATTTTCACTACTACAGTGAGTACACTCCGTAGGAAACCAACTACACTAAAAAAATCCTAGCAGAAATCTAGAAGACTGAGACGACTGGTGTTGCAAAACTGGACCTCTGGGACGAGCTCTAAAAGGTCTTCAAGAGGAAGAGGGTCTTGGACTAATCCATTTATTCACACCCTCCCCCAAAAAAGTGGTATTATATAACCCTCTTCCACTGCACGATTTTGTTTCACATATTGAAAAGCTACTTCAAACCATAACTCTCCATCGAAGAGCTACGTCCTGCACTATTAACTAGGAAAAACCTACAGAGAGAGATACTTAAAACATACAATTTTGTCTATGGCTGAGACAGCTGTGGTACAAGTTTGCCACTTCCTAAATTCTAACATAGCATTCCTGTCATCACTCAATGTCCTTTTGCAGGGTTAGAAGAGCTATTCTAATGCATAGTACAATAAACTGAGGTATAAAACAATACTGTGTGCCCTGTTGAGGCTGAATGACCTTCTGATAATAGTTATTCCTTTAGAGGGCTGTATCACACACAGGTCTCAGAATTCCAGCTCTGTTGCTGACCCAAGCTGATAAGCATTACGAAAAACACACAAACAGGTTCCACATTTTAACTAACATACAGAAAAAGAAATACAAAACATCACTACCTAGAACAGTGTCTGAACAACCTACGTTATAAAATTTTCCACATGTACTGCTGCTTCCACAACACCCAGAGAAGGTGGCTTCATAGCTTCTGCCTGCAGTTGTCTCACTTCTTTACGCAAAGCATGAAGCTGCTGGCTCACTGCTTCATTTTTATGTTTTCCTTCAAACTAAATGACAAAGAGACACATATTCATTTCAGTATAATATCTTTTGCTAAAACTCTTCGACGTTGCACCTACCGGTAAAAATGAAGCAGAACCCAGTAAAAGAAGTCTGAATATATGGGTTTCCCCGACAGCTTTGATCAGATTTAGTACATCATGCCCAAGCACACATCCTTGGTCGTGTTCCTACTTAATTATCACACACTAATATAATTCATGTCTTTTATGTAAGACTTTTAATCCACAGAGACTGAAACTCAGAGATGATCAAGAAATTCATATACCAAGCAAGACAGGAATATTTCTGTAAACATTTTCATGCTTCTATTCCTATCAGTGAGCATATTCCCACAGTCACACATTGGGAAGCAGTTTAGAATGGATGCTATGAGCAAACAAATTTTATGCAACAACTTATTCTTCAGCTGTTGATGTGCATCTCCTTTTGGGCATTACGTACTAGGTATTTCAGGTAACTACTGTGTGTGTATGGTTTTATTTGGTCAACTGCTACCATTCTTGTAACCATTCAGACGTTTCACTTTCATTATCCATGTCCACCAGCCCCAAAACAGAAATGATGCCGTGTCTCTAACCTGGATGGTTAGAAGAGCTGCTCCCTGACAGCCTTTATTTGAAGTTCCCCGGCACTCCAAATGGAGGGTGATCTGCTCTTCCCGATTGACATACAGCTTAGGTACTGTGTCCAATATTTCACTATTAAGAGCAACATGCTGAGATTCCCAGAGAGCGGCAGTTCTGAAAAGCATTCATTAATAAAGTTACCAAAATCTTTATTGAAAACAGTAATGCTAAGAATTTATAAGCAAGAGATGACACTTCAATTTAACGTGTTGCACAAAAACTCATGACACTTTCCTAGAAAACATAAAAGGTTATTAAATGAAACTGAGTTAAAACTTCAAAGTAATAGCATTTCAAAGTAATAAAGAAATAGGTTCATAACAACACAACTACTCAAGTCTGCATAAGTTTTTTAATTATTCTATATGACAACCTGGAAGGAAATGAAACAGATCACCCTCTGCAGAAAATGCAATTTTCCAGACAAAAAAAGCTGGATTGTGGGATAATTCAGTCAACAAAAAAAAGCCCACTTAAAATTGCTGCTGGAATTGTTTAGACACATCCTCTCTTGGGCTTAGCAAGTTTTGTTTTGGTTTATACTGGGCGAGAACCGCTATAGATTCATCAGCTGTGTTTGAAAATAATTCAGCTGGATTCTCTTAGCGGGGATATTAAAAACAGAAAGTCTCTTTCACTCACGAAACCACTAGTTCCAGAAATCAGATTTCTCTCTTGGGGGCTCCAGTACTTCATATTGAAGCTACATTAGTGTAAAAGGGTTAACTAACTTACTGTCAACAAATCTAGGCTAAAGGGAGGCTCTGTTTCAAGAAGTATGCCAAATAAGAAAAGGAACTGTAGAAGTTAGATGTCAGCTAATGTAATCTCAGTCCTTAGATAAGACTTGTATAATCTTATCTTAGTTAAAGGAGCGGAATAACAACATGATAGCCAAGAAGGGGGGAAAAAAAAAAAGCAACAACAAGCAGAAGTCAAGTACTGACAGTCTTGTGCCAACACCACAAACGAGACTGCTGTAAAGAGCACCTGAAGACACTGTTAGACACACTAGTGAGACAGAAGGAAAACAGCTATGTCTTACTTGGCATGTCGCTGCAAGACGTTAAGGTCCATGCGCATAAGCTGAATTGCTTCTTTCTGACTTACTAGACTGGCAGAGGAAATAACTGGCACAGGAGCTTTCATCGTCTGGAGGGGAAGAGGGGGCTTGGGAGTATCAAACTTCTTCAAATTATTCATTATCCTCTCTTTGGCTAGAAAAGAAAGCAGAAGCAAGTTTTGTCAATAAGAAAAGTTTAGGAGAAACTGAACAAAAACATTATTTCTTTGCATGAAGCATTTTTAGCATCAGACAAATATTTCTCAGGATTCTTCCCGTCACAAAAAGAAAAAAATTACTTAACTGATCTCCGTATTTTTGTTGACAAGTTTATTTCACACAGCTAATTTTCATGACCAGCTCCATCACAGAAACATTAGGATCCAAGGCCCCACTGCTTTCCTTGCTTCTCCCAGTCACTCTTGCCTTCTACCCTTCCAATTTTCCTCTTATCACCCCATTTATTCCCCTCATCTGACAGAGGCTCTCAGACCCAGTCTAAGCCAAATTCATCTTCTTTTCCTTATAATTCATCCTCGCCTCTAGTCTTGTCAGCTCCAAAACCTCCCCTAAGCACAGCCTCTCCCCAGGTCAGCCCTCTCCTCCTGACGATTCCCATTCAGTTCCTTTGCCCAAACAGTGCCAATTCACCTATGAAACTATTCCAGTTTCCTTCTATTCCCTCCCTTCTCTTTTTTTAATCAGACCCTACAAAAATCCAGTCTCACTATATCCTTAATATACCTACCATAACTATTATCCTCTTCTGTGCTAGAGCAACCCTTTCATTGTGCCAAAACTCCAGGGAAAGGCATTGGCAGCAAGAACAAAAAAACCCAGGGACAATCTTTCTGTTTTCAGTTACAGTGTTTTTTGCCTTTGCTTACAGCTGTCTCTGTCTAAACTTCAGGAAAATTCAGCCTGTCTGGAGCATGCTCTGTGCAAACGAATCTTTGGGGAGCTCACCCATGAAGCTCTAGGCACAACATGACGTGCTGTTCTGTGATGTGGCGAACTTTAAGCCAAAAACATCGATGTTAGCCTCTCACGTGAGCGTCTTAGTGTGAACACTATGAAAACTTCACACAAAATACTGTATCCACAGAAAACAAACTGTATTAACATCTTTATTCACAGACATCGTTATGTTCCTAAAGAAACCAGGGCTTCAACATGCTAATAATTCCTTCTGACCTAGTTTCATTAACTATATTCTCTCTTACCTGATAAAGGGTTGGTGAAATCTGTTTGCCCTGCAGAAACACAGGTTGTATGTGATTCAAGCTGAACCTGCAGCCAAAGGTTTAGAGCTTCCTGAAACTCATGGTGTATAAGTTCAACATTGACATACTCCATCCACAAATCCTAAAGCACAAAAGAACTAAATTATCATTCCCATTTTGGTCAGTACCATATACTGTGCATCCATCCAGTAGCTGGGGAACTAAAATAAGTACATAAAACCAGACCCTGCAGTTTTAAGTCATAGAAAATTACGGGGGGGGGGATCTATACTGAAGCAAAAAGCTGCAGAATTTTTATCACATATACAGATAAGCCACTGAAAACCAGTCGTGACACTTAGAGAAGAAATCAGACAAGCACACATAGTATAATTTCTAACAAATAAGAGAAAGGGCACAGATTATTAAAACTCAGTTCCTAAACAAAGAACACAGAGGAAACCAAGATAGTCTAAAATATCATGGCATGATAAGCAGGCTAAAGCAGGCTGCCTTTCCAGTAGTCATATACACTGGAGGAATAAAAAACAAAGCAGACATGAGGAAATGCCCTTAAAAAAATCTCACCTCTCAAACGTTTTTTAATTATACTAACTCTCTAGGCTTACTCGACAGAATAATATACACTTCCCACATGCTAACATATTTGAACCTGACATATTACAGACTACCACCATGAGCAGATTTTGGCTTGCAATATTCTGTCATTTGAAGTTCCAACTTCAATAATTCTCTAAAATTATCTTAGAAGATAAAAAGAATTACAGAACAGTACAGAGCAAGAACTGTGTTCTCATTAAGATATGCAAGAAATCTACTCATGAGTCCTCACTCAAATATAAAGGAAGGGAGTTTGAGATACCACACGATTTTTAGGAAAAAAGTTAGAGCTGTGAAGGTATCATACATGCTGTATGCGTATTTAAGACCAGTGACACCAAGTCTCTCACTGCTTTAGAGGACCCATTTTAACAAGTGAAGTGAATTTTGGATCCCAGATTCCCAGTGTCATTAGCACTTCACCTGTTGATTCTGCATGACTTTAGCAAGTCTATGTGCATCATACTGCTTCGGTAAAGAAGGAACGTATGTGTCTCCTTTCTGGAAACTCTCTTCTTCCAACCACAAAACAAAAACATTACAAAGCCTGAGAAGAAAAACAAAAAAAAAAAAGGAAAAAATAAATCACCATGAACTTTAATTGTATGCATAGCATGTATTACACAGCAGTCTCATTCTGGGGTTTAGCGCTAAGGCAACAATTAACGCTACAACGTGACACGGCTCCAAAACATAGATGTTTCAGATGCTTTGTGACTAGTTTACTAACTGTCAGTTCAAAGACCAGCAGTGAAAAGAAGCCATGTAGAAAAATATGAAGGGCAGTAACAAAGAGTAACAGGACAAATTTTATACAGGAAAACACTTACGCAAATTAGCACATGACCCCGGACTGGAATAGTCTCTTATGTCAGGGAATCTCACCCACCACCTCATTCAAAAGGCCAAAGCAAAACAACAGAGTACATTTGAGCAAGTTTGGCTTCTCACCCCATGACTTCTCTAGAATGCCCACTCCAAAAGCTCACACCTGAGTTGAGTTACATCTTTTAATTAATTTTCAAAGTCAAATTCATAGCTAGTTTATTCACATTTCCTCCCCTGCTAACACTGTACTTTAACATATATACACCTTTTCTTCAACTGGCATCATTCTACTGAGTGGTCCCCTTTTTATAATCATACCATCATCCAAGCTTTCCTGACAAAGAAGAACTAGAATGCCACTAAATCTTCACACTGTGGTATTAAATATACTGGCAAACTCTTGTTTTCTGTATCGGTGTCATTGATGAAAAAACGGAAGTAGTCTAGTTGAAGAGTCAGCCCTCATGAACTCTACCAGTATTTTCCCTCCTGTCTAGGCGGTCATTAAACACCCTGAGCGTTAAGATTTACTTAGCTGTGGCACAGTCTGGTTTTATGTTGTAGTGGGGAACTCCTTTGAAATGAAAGGCTGAAAATACTAATGAAGTTACACCCAGTGAGCATCTCTGGATTATTTTTCAGAAATGATCAAGGAGGATTTATGATCTCCCTTGTTTGTACAATAACCTACTGATTGCTGGGGTTGGGCGGAAGCACTTAAGAAGCTCAGATCCCGTACACCCAAACCCCCTGAACAAGTGACTCTTTCCAAATAATCCTTTCAACTAGTTTCTGGGAATATTCAGCTACAGTAATAGTGCAAACATTTCTTAAGGTAGACTTCTCAGACCAAAAGTCTCTGTGTAACAGAACCACGGACTTCTGAACAGCTTAGCTACAGTTTCAGCGTGCATGAGATAAGTAGTGCTCAGAAGTTATCACCCCTTACCAAAGTAAGCATTCATCAGCTGAGTCGCAGCGAGTGACCACAACCATCTCCTTAGCCTACTCCAACACAAGACGACAGTCATGTGCTAAGGGTTTGGTTAAGCAGACGTATCACTTTCCAGCTGCCACAGAACACACTTGTCACAGCTCAACTTTAGCATGCTAACTGGGTAAACGGCACTAACTGAACCATGTGTTGAAATCCCCAGTAAATTCCCTGATGAAGTAATCTTACTCAGACATAAATTTAGGCCCTGGTCTGTGACAAGCAGATGTACACACACAAAGCAGCATTTTACATTTATAGCTAGTGACGTACATAACAGTAGCAGGTATGTCTAAACAACAAATACTATACCAGCATGGGGATACCATTAATTAAAAAAGCAAAGCTCTCCCCTAAGGGGAGCAACAACTCAATCAACGTTTTATTTTTAGTAGTAAAATCAGCCCCCCTCTTAAACAAAACAAGTTGTATCAACAAAGGAACCGATTTGACCACAACTGTGCATATAAGTGCCTGCGGTACATCTAGGTCAGCCAAGGGTCACATCCCTTCATGTCTCCCACAGCTAAGAATGTGCTCTAGTAGTTGCTCAGGCGGTTACATTGAATAAGACGGAACTGGGCAGGCTTTTTGTACCTGACAAGTTCCTTATGCAGTTCTGGCGAAGTCAGGTAATCGGTTGAGCAGCTCGCCTTCTCTGGTGATCTGTCACTGCCCTCTGCAGGAGTCTCCACTCTCAGTGCTTTACTGGCAGCATGGTGGAAATCTGCCACCTCTACCAGGCGCTGCTTCATTTCATTTAGTAAGTTAACATGAGCTGCACTCTGGAAAAAACGCCTTCCAATACAGCCATCTACAGGTAATCTAAAAATGAACAAAGCAGCACAACAAAGTCTATTTGCAAGTGTCAAATCAGCATCTCCGCAAATAAACTGACTCTTTAGAGAAGCCGCTGGTACCCGCTGCTTTCAGGTGCAGTCTTAGTGTGAGGCACTGAATCTCACCTGCAGCACAAACTTCTTAGCGCTGGCTAATCTGCTAAGAGCCCTTATGAACAGACTCACCCATATTGTGGTCCTGGTCGGTGAAGGTAAAGGAGGAAGAACTTCTGCCAGATTAGGGGCATGAGAGGGTGATCAGCAGGGGTAGCAAGGGCCTGGTGAGCCCAGCGGTAAATCATGAGCCTCTGAAGGGAAGGTATGATGGGCAGCTTCAGCTGGGTCTGTGCTTTCTGCAAAAAGAACATTTTCAGACAAGCGTTCTGCTGTGGTTCCCTGTAACGGGCTGTGACAGGTTAACTTAACAGATTAACACAGCATGAAAACTCAGCGATTACAGAGGAGAAAACTTTGGGAACATTCACACATCTGTTACAGGTCTTAAAGGAAGAGCTGCCCTGCTCACAGTTACGTTGGACAGCTGTTAGAGTGCAATGCTACGCCTGATGCTTTTAAAAAAAAAAAAAAAAAAAGAGAGAAATAGCATGATGGCTCTGTGATGCCAGGCCAACATATGGGCCATTGCTGTTAATTACAGCTACTGTTCTTCCTCACAGAGGTAGATGTTCCTGGTTTAGACTTCCATAAGACCAGTGATGTTGGAGAACAAAGCAGCAATAGTGAAGTACACAGCATATTCCAGCCGGTAAAACTAACAGTCTTAAGGCACGTGAAGACGCAGAATCCTACAGTGTGCTGCTTTTAGCTTTTTCCAGACTACGTTCCATACAGCCCTATTGAAAATCTAAAACGTAAAGTAAAACTAACGTGAGGAAAGAATACAGAAGGGAAAAAAAGAAATTCTTTTTGCAAAAGCAGAACAAAGGCAAAGCAACGTATGAGCAGCAGCACTCCGTATTAGCAACACAGAACGCTACTCCACGGACCTACTAAATCATTAAAATCTCACACACCAGGCTCCCACAGACTGTGCCTGAAGCAGAGCAATGGGAGGCTTTTCTGAGTTCCCAAGTCTTAGCGCAGACCCCCCCCCGCTACCTCATCCCCCACACTAGACCTCAGGAACCCTCAGCACCCTTTTCCACACACTACCCACAGACTATCTCACTGTTTTCCAGCTAAACTGAGACATGCAAGCCAAGGGACAAATGTTCTCCAGACTAGTCTCCAAGGATGCAAGACATGTACTAGTCTGGACATAGCCCAAGCAGACCTGTTTTCATAGAGCTTCTAGACTACCTTATTCATTAAAACACAGTGAAACAGTTGAGGTGAAGGATGGGCCAAAAGTTACACTTCGAGACTGGACAGCTTTGGTTTCCACTTGCTTCATTCCACAATTTCTAACCGAATTTGGGCAAAGAACCTGGAAAATGCTGCAACATGGATTAAAGCACACCTGACTAAGTGCCTTGTTAAGGGAGAGACCTAAACAGTTTTGAAAGTCTTGGAAAATAATTTAGCAAATACAGAGAAAAGTAAAGCCCAAACTTCTGCAAAATTCAGATCATCTGAGAAATGCTCTTTGAAATATAGACACATTTTCCCACCTGTAAAATAAAGAGTATGTGCACTCCCCATCTCAGTGGTATAGAATAAATCCACTGAAGATCATAAGGCATTCAGATGACCCAGAGAATCATGCAAGAGCACTAATTAGTGGCTAAAGTTTTTTGTAAGTAATGGTATATTAAAAAACAGATGTTTGCATGGTAGTTTTTAAGTATTCAGCTCAAAATGTAAAAGACTTCCCTGAGATAAATTTTCTCCTGGAAAGCCAGATAAAGCATTAATTATGCTTTTATCCTGGTAAGAAAAAGTACGTAAGATAAAAACTAAACAATACAAGTGAACACTTTTCTCCAATAATTCTCTCTAATAAAAGCAGATGAACAGTCCTCTCACCTTCAAAGCTTGATCAGGAGTTAAAGCATTAATAACCAACTCCCCTTCCACAACTCTTCGAAGCTGTGAATCTTCTTCAAATATTGACTCCATATTTAACACCATCCATGAAAACCAGACCTGTACAACACAGTAATAACAGAAACACTGATAACAAAATGGCAGGGGTAGGATCAGGAAGCTTGCTGTTTTCTTAAGAGGAACACATTTTTGCCAGAGTCTCATGACAAAGCTGACAAAGTTGCAAAAGCAGTATCATATCTGAACAAGAAAACTGAAAATCAGTTTCCTCCTTATCTATGTTCAAACTTTCCCTTTGTATTCTGTACAATCTTCAGAAAGAAGGGGGAAACCAGAGACAACTGACGGAATTATCCAGAGAGTTCTGGAGGAAACAACCTACTCAAACCCAGTAAAGTAAGACCTCCTTTCTCCCACCTGCACCACACATTTCCAGTTCGGGTACTGCAGGTTTTTTTTTTCTTTTTGCTCAAATGAGGAACTTGCTTAAGCAGAGAGAAAGCAACTAGTATTCAAAATATTTATCAGATAAAGACTGATTAACAGAAAAGTCAAGCTTTACGTATTTTCTCTCATTAAGTATATTGAGAACAATTGAAGATTAAAAGAAATCTTAACTAATAAATCCTATTACATGAATTCTTGGACACAAATCAGACAAATTCACTCTGTGCAAAATGTCCGTGTTCCCTTTACTGTAATAAACCCACAACATTTCATTAGGATTTTATCACAAGAAAACTCACAAATAATGGGATAGGAAGAAAGCGGGAACAAGAGAAAAATCTGCAAAAACCTGTGAAAGCAGGAAAAGAAAACAAACAAAAAAAAAAACAAAAAAAAAACAAAACCAAAAAAAATCCCACAAACCTTAGACACCTGAATATTGCGTATCCCAGGGTTGTTCAAACAAAACCATCATACCACTTACCTGAGAGGAATTGGCATTGCCCTCAACAAAGGAAGGTGTCACGTTGCCTGCCACAATCCAGCTAACAAGCGAAGACAGCAGACCTTTGTCACAATGATAGCCCAAAGCATTCTGCATGGAAACAGAAAACAATGGGGGTTTTTTTGTAAGCAGCCTAACAGATGATTTACAAGCTACAGGTATGTCACTCTGCCTTCATCCAGGCTTCTTTCTGCCTCACGTTGCTACTTCCCAACCTTATCCCAGCCAGCCACCACTGAAATGCCTGCTTGTACTTTATTTCTTTCTCAGTGAAAAGATTCTGTTATAGTGACAGCGTCTGTTTTTTCAGTGTCATTTTTTGTTCGAAACACACTATTGAACATTTGAAATGCAAAGACCACAAACTAAAATACCATGATAGAACTCCTGTGAATGAACCTGCGTTCCAAATAGGTTGTTATTATTATTAATTGTTATTAAAATATCAGACATTTCATTAATCTTGACCTATTCGGAAACAAATTAGATAACCCCGTTATCACTTATCATCATGAGTGTTCTCACTGCATTTCAGGAAAATACATTCACATCCAAATTAGAATGAGCAACACATGAACTGATCATTTACTCAATACCCACACCAATACATCACACCTATTTACCTTGTGTTGTTGGTAAAGCAGCTTTTGTACACAGTCCTCTTGACTGTACTGAAAAGCAGCTTTACATAAGTCATCCAACAAGAAGAGTGTTGCCCGTTCCCTGTGCCACAGCTGCTGACTGGTGAGGACCTGAACCCAGAACTCCAGTACTGCAGCTGGCCCCACTCCATGTGGCTGGTCACTTAGAAAAATGTGAGTCTGCCAAATGAAAGGGTAAAATTATTCAAGAGATTGCAGCTTCAATTAAAGCTTAAGAAATTATTGAAGAACTGTTTAACTTGCATAAGGCTGTGGGTCTATCCTTACAATAAATAGTTTCAGGGATGCTCTCTGTGCCCATGTAAAAACAGCTTTGTTATCTCCAACTTCCAAATTTCTGTAGATTCTGCAGCCTGGAAGAGCTGCAGACCTTGTGCAATCAGCAAAAACAGACACAAAAGCCGTAAGTGGGACCCCTGTGACCTGCAGGCATAAATGGCACCTATTTCTGAAGTGTAACCTGCTGTTCCTGCAAAAGGACTTCCCACAGTAGGTCTGCTTCTCTTTAGTCCTTACCCCTCTAAGATTAGTGAGCCTTGGTTCTTGACCTCTCTGCACTTTGAAAAAAATACTCCTGTTCCCTAACACAGCAACATTTTTTCATATTGCAGCCATAAATTAACGGTCAAAAGCAAAGCTTTCAAACATTAATGTATCTGCTGCATTCCTCAACCAACACAAGTGAGAAAGTAGTTATGCGTATTACATTCCCTTTTTAGGCAGTTTTGTCCTGGTATTACAAAATGTGCTTTCCAAGAAGCCTGGAAGGCACATATCGTTGTTATGTCCAGTGTCACATGCATTCCCAGATTTAGGCAAGTTTAAGCAGAAGTATTTCAGGAAACCAAACCCAACTATTTGTGCTTGATCCAGGGTACTCCGTGGCTGCAGAACTGCCAGATTCAGTATCCTTTCTAACCTTAAATACTAACTCAGTCAGGAAAGCCTACGTGTTTTTAAACCTCCCTTCCCTTTTCTTCCCCCCCCCCCCCCAACTTTTTTTTTTTGTTTAAATAATCTTCTTACCTGTATCATACTACTGAGCAGCTTAACATTTTCTCCATAGCTCACTCCTGTCAAGTGCTGTGTTACTTTATGGGTAACCTGCTGGGTCATGCCTTGAGGGACTCCACTATCCAGATGAAGGAACAGTTGGACGTAAGATAAAAACCTAGGGATGTCAACAAATTAAATTAATTCTAAAATCTCTCCTACTGCATAACATACAGAAAACCTGCTTCTAGAGAATTTAAAACCAGCTCAACAGCACTGGTGACACCCATATACATGGACTTTAATTCACAACCATGCTGCAGATTTAATTGCTCCATTTTAACCATATTATAGGCCCAGTATGAGCAGTTCATGGCAGACTAATTCAAGGCAGCTCATCGGGACTGAATACAGTTCTTGATCCACATCAGCACCCAAATCTAGCCCAGGAATTGTTTGGGAGACTGCCAGACAGTCCAAGCCAAAAGCACCCCAGGGACCACATTAATAATTGTCCAGGACAGACAGCTGAGGTCCAGCACTTGAGAACACTCCCAGCTGTTGCTCAACTTACCAGCAGGGACACAGTTAAAGAGTACTGCTGCTTGTCTTTCTCACTCATTGCAACACAACAACTACTTGTAAATACAGCTGCCTGAAGACCACTTCTGTCACGCAGCAGCAGCAGCAGCAGTGATGATTGTACATGTGATGTCAGTAGGACACGCTTCTACAACCACTTCCTCAACCACAGTCACTGTCAAAAAGTAACTCGGCAAACAAACCAGATGTACTTCCCCATCATCTGCATCCCATTCTCACCGGATCCAAAACCCAGAATGAAGCCTAAGAAATTTAACTGTTAAGATTAACTTTCATTGCTCTTTATCAATAAACGTATTAGGAACATAGAATGCTTACTGTTCATTCTTCAGGAGATAATACTGGCAAGAGTAAAATAAGGGTAAAATTTTATCCAGTACATGGACTACTGTTCTCAGGTATCTCGACTGGACAAGTACACCCAAAAGACGGATCCCTTCAGCACAGAACTTCTCAATGCTGTCAAAAAAAAGAAAAAACACCAAAAAAACCCAAAATAAAGAAAAACACATTGACTATCAATAGAAAGGGAGACAGGGTGTTGATTTTTTTTTTTTTTTGGTGAACTGAGATGTAAAGACATTTGTATCTTTACACTTGATCTCTGAAATCCTGAACAGCTAAATCCACAGTTTTCTTCAGCTATAGGAGTCATTCAATTGCTGACAGATTTGGTAAGTATTTCCTGCCCTTGTGGGGACTTGTGTCCTGTCTTCCAAAAATCACTAGAGATGGAGTTCTTCACCCATCAAGCTTCAATCAATTTAAAGCTCAGTGTTCTTGCCTAACCTAACCAACTAGGCTCCCTCTCCAGGCAAAGGAAGAACCTACAGACGGAGGTTCCTATTACCTAGCTTTGACATCTCCTCAGGACAGACGATGCTCTGGACATCTTTCTTCACTACCTATATATGCAGCTCTGAGTTTCCTTACAGTAGGTACTTAGATGTTTGCAGTCAGCTGAATCCTACTCTTACTCTCCAGAAAACTCACTAGCAGCAACTTATTTGGTACATTGCTCTGCATAAAATTTTGCTAACTGAGAAGGGCTGCACGTTAGGAAAAGATGTAAAATGTTAATCTTATGTCTACCCTGAGGTCATGAAAATGAAATATTATATTAAGTCACTAGCATACAGTACAGTGCTTTGTTTCTTCTGCTCATTAACATAAATGGCCTTAAACTTTTGCATGTGATAAATGTGTTATTGTTTAGTGTAACGGGTTTACGTGGCAAGGTTTTGGTAGCGGCTTTCAAAGTTCTTTCAAAGCTGCTAGAAGCTTCCCCTGTGTCCGATGCAGCCAATGCCAGCCAGCTTTAAGACAGTCCCACCGCTGGCCAAGGCTGAGCCCATCAGCGACGGTGGTAGCGCCTCTGGGATAACAGATTTAAGAAGGAAAAAAGTACTGGGGCGCAGAAGCCGCAGCCAGAGAGGAGTGAGAACATGTGAGAGAAACAGCCCGGCAGCCCCCCAGGTCAGTGCAGAAGGAGGGGGAGGAGGTGCTCCAGGCGCCGGAGCAGAGATTCCCCTGCGGCCCGT
>JAVKLA010000074.1:78982699-78993694 GCA_034782735.1 Sagittarius serpentarius
TGTCTCAAATTCCAGTTACAAGCTCATGCAAGTCAGGACAGATCCACCAATACAAGTGGCAACCAAGGCTGAAATAGGCTTAAAAAGATAACTCATCTAGCTGGCACAAGACAACAAACCATGATTAAGTAGTGAAGTAGAGAAGAGTAGAAAAGCAAGTCAGAAAAGAGCAGAGACAATAAGGAACATTCAAAGCGGGGGAAGAAAAGACTGGGGAAAAAAGCACAGGGAGGAGGGGAGGAGAAAGCACTGTACAAGAAATACTGAGAAGACAAAGCACAACACAATGCTAAAAGCTCTGAATAAATAAATAGAAGCATCTTGGAATGAACATCCAAAAAAAGGGATTTTTAACCTTGATCTTTCTATCCTTCCATTCCCCTTCTGTAACTTGGAGCCATACCTTCCTCAGTCACCAGTGTGCTGTAAAATCAATGTAATAAATATTTGTAGGGTATTCAGGTAACACAGCACTGATCACTACTGAAAAGCTCCTAAAATATTGAGTCTTTAAATAAGGTAAGACTAAGAGCTGGAGGCACAGGAAGGATGTCTCTTGTGTTCACCAGTAATAGTAAGTAGCCTTTCATTAACCAACTACAGGCCGACTCCGCATGAGCAAAGGATGTTTTGCAAGAACAGTTTGCAGCTATCCTACCAGAGGCTGGATAATAACGCAAACCTGCAACGGGACAAATTTAAAATTACTATTTGTCATATAGATGTTCAACATAAGTCTAACAGTATCTTCAGATAGGTCTGTGGGTGCAAAAATACCACAAGTTGGTATATTATGATGTTCTAGTAGTATCAAGATAACAGAGCTTTTTAAAAGAAAACAAGGTTTTGGCCTGAAGTTTTTCCTAGCTATCAGTATCAATAAGCTATTCCCTGTAATTCTGAAGAAGGAATACCTGTTTTATGCTTTCAGAAAGCAGCCCAGCATATGGTTTCTGGGACAGGTATTTCTGATATGCTTCCAGGACCATCAATGCAACTTCAGAATGGACAGCTGCATCCAGATGAAGGGCATCCTGCTAAAAAGAGAACTGCATGACAAAACTTTCCCTCATTTAAAAGGTCTCTACAACTGTATCATTCAGTTGCACTACAGAGGAATAAATCTTAATTTGAACAGCCAGAAAGAGATTAAGTATTGTAATACCTAGGCAAAATCTTGGCCAGTACGAAAAATTTCAGGCCAACATTGAAGAATAATGAGCTCATACTGGGCAATACAAAGCTCAACAGCTAGATTATTTCCAGAAAAAAAATGACCATAACTTCTCACGTGCATTTGGTGGATTTATAGCAATTAATCCAACGATCCACAGATGGCATTTTAAATTACATAGTATAGACGCTGGAAACCTTTCCTTTAAAAACAAAACCAAACCAAAGAAAGGTATCATGTTTTTTGTATCGATACACAGTAATTCCTCTTGTCAATTGCCACATTAAAGAACTATTTTTTCCCCGTATCAAAGGGTACAGACATGACACTGTTACTGCACAGCAAAGACCTCACAGTTAATTTTCCCTACCATTCCTTTGTTTTCACATTTCATCAAGAAACAGGGAGAAAAAGTAATGCAATCTTCATGTATAAGTATCAGCAGAGCCAAGAGAAGAGTTCAGTATGATCAAATACACAGATTACAATGCTAAAATGGATCACAACACAGGCAACAGGATTTTTTCCCCCAGTCTATTTCTGTTTCTCTCTGGAAAAAAAAAAAAACCAACAAACATTCACCCTCGACTGGATCCTGAACTGGTAGAGCTCCTGGAGTAACCCATTCTATGGAATATTTTCCAATCATTTAAATAATGCTCAGGGCTTTGAAATCTCCAATTTCAATCATTAGTTTTCTTGCATTGTGAAAAACATACCTGGATACCAGCCTGCAAACTGCAGTCACATCAGCCTCATACACACTTCTTGGAGGATTCCTCTATTTCTACAGCCAGAGATACCTTAATCAAGTGACTCATAAAAATTGTCTTGTCAGCTGTTTTAGAGAGGAAACTCCTACTTAAATATCTCTCAATCTCAGCTGCAGCAATACAAGAAAGCAACACAACCAAATCCTCAGGCAGAATGCTGCAAAATTACTGTGAAGTTTCCACCCTATGCCATCAAGCATACGGCCATCATATAAAAGCACGTAATTAACTGTCTTCGAATTCAGTTACAGTCCCAAGCTGAGTAACACTTTCACTCTGTAAAAGTGACCAAGTTCAGGCCTCCTGTTTTTAATACATACATGCTCACCGAATCCCCAGTTTAGCCCTTCCAAGATAATGCAGGCTAGTTTGTTCTCCACTGTCGTTAGGCTGTAATTTAATAACCAGTCACGAATCAGTGCTATCTCAGATGAAGAAGGCTTCCACAGGTACAACGGCAGTTCTTTAAACAGATATAAAGAAACCTTTGAGGGCAGAAAAGAAAAAGGCTAATCAGTACTCAGTAGGGAACAATAACCAGCATTATGCCCTTCTATCTTAAAGGCTGATATGATCAGAAAAACATGGACAGGTCTTTAACACAATCCATTCATACCAAGCCGCACCTCATAACACAGTCTGGTAGGGCCTCTAGTTTTAACCGGATGCCTGCTTTAAATGATGGATGTTAGCACTTACCATCCCAACTTTCTCGATGGTCTCTCTAACTCGATCCAGCAGCACAGAAATAATCTGTGTATGGATGCTGGCGATTGCTCCCAAGAGTTCTCGACCAACTTTTGAAAACGTCTCTCTTGTGGAAAGACTAACGTAAGACAGCTGAGAAAATGAGCAGAGAGAAGTTACTGGTTATGGCTAACCTTCACTGACTGCAATAAAACGTCTTTTGGAAAACACAGAACTAAATTGCTCTTGGTGATCCTGGACAAAAGTTGATAAATACCAATATTAAAACTGAAACTGATTGCCCTAGAAGATAAGGAAAAAACACCACACGAGGAATTTCAGAGCTACAAGTTAGATCCATGCGAGAAAAATAAAGCAAAACAAAGATAATTTTGTTCATTTGTTTCATTCTGGCTTGGTCTACAGAAAAGCTGTTCTTTCTCCCAGAAAAACATGCACTTCAGGATATTTTAATTCAGTACTAGATTATAAACCTCAGAAGCAGTGCTTCCTTAGTTCCATGGTAGAACAAACTACAGAAGCCATGAATGTTTCACACCTTCCACTGTTAGGAAAAGAGCATTCATTCTTTTCCTGAAAGGACCAGTAATATTATTCACCTCATATATCTCCAGAACAATGATTTTGATAAAATCCTCATCAACATCAGCCCGTTTGGTTTGTGCCATCTGAGCAAATGTGGTAAGCAGACAAATTTCTTCTGAGCAGTTCATTGATTTGAGATGCTTTTCAAAATTTTCAAGGTGTTCTGGGTCTAGAAAAGAGTCACATGAAAGAAATATGATAAAAGAACTCTTATAGGACATACATCATCAATAGTTATACATTTATTTGCAGTCCCATCGCAGAGAAGGAATCAGTGACAACAGAATTATCATCACTGGGTTAGTATGCTCTCTTCAGAAGTGGCTGATACCAGCTGCTTTAAAATAAGGTGCAAGAAACACCATAATATGCAGTGAGTCCATACGATTCAGTAAATACACTATTAATTCATAATGAAAGCTAAAACAGCTTCAAGAACAGCTGGAATTCAATGCAATATCGATCAGCCACGGGAAGATCTGCTTGAATGTTTTTGCTTTTAAAAAATGTTACCATGGTTTTGGCTGCCATTACATATTGGAGCAATTAATTCCAGAGATTATGTCCAAATTATATGAAAGGATTCTAATTTTAATCAGCACACAGTCAAGAGAAGATTAAAACTAAGCTCATTCAAGCACTGCAGAGAGGTTTTGATGAAGTTGAGAGACTGCCCATTCCACGTACCATGATCACAACCACTAATTAAACTGGGGAGATCATTCTATGCAGATTACAAATAAAAATACTTCAAACATCTAGCCCTGGGCCTAGATTATGTCCAAGAGTTACAAGGAAAGGTCAGTTCCAGTTTCTCAGACTCAATACAAGAAAATTCCCGAATGCACTTGTTTGGAAAATATCTCCGAAAACAGAGAACTGAAGCTGCACAGGACAGGAAGACTAAGAGATGTTTTCACTTGAATTCAAGGCAGGTTTCCTCTTTAAACCCAACAGTGAGATGTTGCCAAATGCAAATAAACATTTCATTCCTTGGGGTGGGGGACAACAGGAAGGGAAGGGTACAAAAAAACCTGAACAGGACTTTAAAATAATTTTTATTTCTTCCAAATAACTTTAAATAGAGTCTGTGCAGCAAAACAAGCAGCGAAAGCTGCATTTGAGCTGTAAAATGGCTTGGAGAGTGGTCTGCTTCCTCTGAAGCATAACATGCCAGTAAACACTGTTTACAGTGATCTTATCATGGCAGTTGAATATACTGAAAAAAGCACTCATTGTGGCACTCAACTACTTAATCTGCACAGGCATGTGCTCAGCAGACTTGTGATTAAACACTTCCACTTACATTACATTCTATTTTAAGGGCTTTCAAGAATATTGCAATGGTACTTCAACCTGAGAAGGTCGGAATTGTACAGCCAAAACAGTGTGCTAGAGGATTGTGCAATTTAAACAAAGAGTTTTTCCATACAGTAAGATAAACTACACTCCTGACAGATACAACAAACATACAGGGGATGTCTCATCCGTTCATCTCCCTTTCCTAATGCTACCTTTTATCCTTATAGCAGAAGTTAGAGCACTGTGGGTTTTGTTGTTGTTGTTTTGGGGTTTTTTTAGGTAACACAGAAGGACAAAAAGAAAAAAGACTATGTCATTACTCTATATAAAGCCATAGCAGAATGACCCACAGCGTGGAGAAGGGGTAGGACACGCAAGTAACAAATGACTCTTTGACTGCAATTGTCATATTAGCACCATAATGTGTGCATCTGTTTCTCTAGGCATAGACCAGCTAAGCAACAGAGAAGGGGGTTGGAGGGGAACTGAAGAGAAAAACGGGATCTGGTAAAATTAAGGACAAAGACCATAAAAGGAAGGAGGAGGGCTGGTGCCAGCTGCTGAGCACATATGCACTACACCTTCTCTGCTGCAAGTCACAGCTCTGCGATCTCCCAGCTTCCTGCTTCAGCTGCATCTTCCCCTTCACTGTACCTGGGGTCATCTGTGGGCTCCACAGGCTGCAGACCCCATGCCAGCCTCAAACCCACACCAAGCCACAGCTTGGGACTGGAGGATGGGGGACTGAAGGAAAAAAGGGAAGAGAGACTCCACTAAATCCTATCGTCTCACAGTGGAGCAATGAGATCTTCACCACACAGTTGCTACTTGAGCCAATTCCCTTCCTCCTCCGCATGACTGATCACACTACAATTCAACTTCAGAGACACCCTAAAAATCAATGGCTCCTCAAATCTTGGTACTGACAGTAAAGAAACTGTAACCAGAAACACTGTTCAGCAGGTTCTCATTGCCAATGGCAACGGAAGCAAAGACAAAACTGTTAATCTTGTATTTATAAAACTTAGCAGAGAACACATGCTTGTGCTCACATAGGTATCAAACATCAAGAAGAAACTACTAGGTCATTGCTCGTCAGTGAAAACATGTGTTCCACAGCAAGTTTATTAACTTTTGGTCCACCTAAGAATACTTCAAGTAACCAGACTTCCCATATTTCCCCAGAGGGTTATTTTACATCTGGTAGCTCTCATTGTCCAGAGATTGTCCTAGTAAGTGCAGCTCCATCACTGCACTTCACTTTATCATGCTATTTCTACCTATCTCTTAAAAGAAACTATGCTCCCACCTCTACGTATGCAAGCCTAAAGCTTCCATCAATTACCAAGGCTTGCTACCACCTGTAGATCGACCACTCTTAACATTTCTCAAACTTAATCTGGAAAGGGAAATGAATAAAAAAGGCTCTCTCCCAAGAAAATGTTAATGCCATGGTCTTCTAGAGTATGAATTACAGGAAATTAAGTCAGCATTATATTAGTAAGCGTCAGTCAAAAGAAGCTATTTCAGATTAGATGGATTTCACTGAAAGAACTGTGGATATTCTCTGTCTAGACATTTGTGAAAAATAGTATTGTGCTGACATAACCCATCGAGGAGAATGAAGACGACAAAAATACCCTGCATCAGCATACCAGGGGCTTTCAAACATAAAAGGTAGCGAGAAGCAAAACAAAACCTGAACAAAAAAAAAAAAAAAAAACAAAAACCAAAACCACCACAAAACAACCCCCACACCCTAAAACTCCAGTGTTTATTACTGTCAGAGCTGCCACCCACCACATCATATTACATTCTCTTTGTTTGAGATGCAGTAAAAATTTCTTGCAAAAACAAAAATAAAGAAGTCCTACTGAAACAGCGTAACTGTTACTGTTTCAGCTGGCAAGTGCTAATCGTATCAGCGCCTCATGAAGTATACAACAGCTACAGTCTTGATATCTCTCTCCCACTCCACATAAATTGCCTTAAATGTTAGCTGAGCTTGCAGAGTCATGTCACTCAGTAACCTCTCAAGATCAACATTTTCTTCTGCTTCTCCACCAAAAGAGTTGGTTTATGTGGTAACAGCTCTCTGGACTAGGAGCTAGCTGAAACGTAAAACAGAGTGAGATTTGCTCTCCCTGAAGACAGCAAAGAGGCTGTGAAGTAGCGAGTTACTGCTCCGTTTACCTGTCTCCCTGTCAATCAAGTCCTGAAATATTTTCCATGAAGGCAGCAGCAGCAAAGGGAAAGTAGCATTCCAGCTGGCTTCTAAATAACTCTGCTATAGCTGAAGCTACCACAGTCACTGTGGAGATGAACACAGGACAGAAGTCAAGGGGAAACAGAAAGAAAAGGTGTCATATAGAATAAGAAAAGCATCAAAAAGCGGCATGAGAAAACAGAAACATTTGTAGTTGTGGAAGATATGCAGATCTCCCACAATGCAAGTTACTGAAGCCAAAACTACCAAGTTGGGGTGGGGGGGGGATAGGAAGGACTGGGGAATTTACAGAACTAATCAATAGCTCAACAGTCAACATCTCAAAAAAAAAAAAACCCAAACCAAACAAAAACCACAAAACCAAAAAACAACACTAACCCTAAGTGATACAAGTTTCTGTATTTGATGATTTAAATCTTACTCTCCAAATACTGTCAAAGGTCAAGATGGGACCTGATACAAGAATACACAAGATGTACCTACTGCATGGCACCCTTGCAGCTCTCTGAAGCAGGCAGTAGCAGTCACTGTCAGAGAGAAAACTAAAAGGACAGTAGATCCAACAATGCCTGCTAAAATGAGATTTTGGTCAAACAAGTACTGGAAGACCATGAACTGTCCAAGACATTTCTAAAGCCTCTGGACCAGTCATGCTGCTGTGGGTGTATTTAACAATAAACCTGCAAAGAACTAAATCTGTAGCTGATGCAGCAGTAGCCGGATCAGTAAGAATTGGTTCTGAGTGTAGGAATTCTACCTTTGAGTCTTTGTTTGCAGTCAGCAGGTTGCAGAGTAGAGCAGAGCTTTTCCAGGTGCTCGCTCTCCGCACAGTGCATGACAAAGAAGAGCCTCCAAAGCATGTTGCTGGATAAGGTTCCATAAGGCATCTCGGACATGAACAACCAGACTCCCAACCTGTTGGATTTGAAGAGGCAGACAGAAACAGTTCCACCCTGATAAACCCAAACATTGAAAACAAGATACACCCAGATCTCTGCCATATAACAGAATTAGGAACGTGAGGATGTGTCTTAGCATCCCAAATTCTGAGTTAACCTCATTCTGAACTGAACAAGTCCTCAGAGCTTCTGTCAGATGCTAGAATTCAAGGCATAATCCCTCCCCATGTTGATGTTACCAACGTGCTGAAAAATCCTGCATATTGCAATCTTGTTTAAACCGTTAAGTATTTAAAGCTACTCAAAATCCCAGTTTCAAATATCTAACTCCTCCAAGATGAAGTCAGTATCAACCACATGGGACTGCCTACCTTTTTGCCTTCAGAACATGTAGAACAGCTCTAAAAAACAGTTCATCAAACTCCAACTGCAATTTTTCCACAGAGTAGGGATGCGCTACTGATCCATATTGTTTATTGCCACTAACATATTGGGCCCAGTGGTCACTCACATGACAAAGCGTCATCCTACACAGCAGAACAAACAAGTCAAAGAAGGATCATTAAGTATGTCACCACCATATAAAAACACAGACAAGTGCAACTAGATCAGTCTAGTCACAAGAGGCATGTTCAATCCTTTGTCCTCTGGTTCCCAGAGATTTCCATATAAATAGCATTTCCTTCCCCTCCTCAGACAGGGTTAGTCTAAAAATCCTGTGTTATCCTTCCTTGGTTTTGCAAGCAAACAATGCACAATATTCTGTTATACCCAATTAGTTTGTGTACGAACTTTGGAGCCTTAAGGTAATCCTACACGACGAAATGGCAGCATATGCAAAAAGCTCATACAGGAATAATTGTATCAAGAAAGTTACTGCTCTAATAACACAAAGAAAAACATGGATTTGGTTTCTGATTTAACTGTATTCCCCCTTGAAAACACACTCAGAGAAGCCACATAAAGCAGCTGCTAGAGATTTAAAAATAAAGAGCAACTTTTAGGTTTCAATTACATTTGCTGACTTCAACAACGATGATTTTCAAGAAGCAAATTAAAAACCCTAAAACAATTCTGGATAACAACAGAAAGAAAGCAGTAACACTGGTTATCAACAGGGGTGATTTGAGAAACTGTTTGTTGGATTTCAGTGACTTTCCAAGACAAGCCTGAGCACATCCCTGATGGAAGTCAGCCTGGTGTTCCACAGCTCACCTGGCTCCTTTGTACCCACAGCATTTAGATTCTGTAATTCCCCACTTCACAGGCAGCTTTAGAGTCAAGGACCCTGGGATTTCAGACTCCCAGACTGGCTAACCCTAAACTGACCAACTCTCAGAGCAAAATCTACCTAAGAACTCCTTGGGGTTGTTGGGGTTTTTTTTATTTTGTTTGGTGGGGTTTGGGTTTTTTGTTTGTTTAGTGGTTGGGTTATTGGGGGGTTTTTTTGCAGCTCTGAACTTTAAACCAGACCGTATGAAGAAGATTTAATCATATCATATCACAGAGAAAATTTCTCTTACTTGATCAGCTGACCAATTCGCTTCACAAACTGTCGGTACCGTGCTCTGTTAAATGTTTCTAACCCCACAGACAGAAGTTCCACTAAGGAGTTTGCAAAAGCGAAAATCTTCATCATCTCCTGGGGAGTTGTTTTTTCAGGAAAATAAGCACCTAAGATGGAGACAGAAAAGTAAGTCTCAAAAAACAGTGTGAATTCTGAATTTTTTTTTAGTAACTTAACAAGCAGTCAAAACAACAATTCATCATATAGCTGGCAAACAGTTCATTGTTTGCCAGCTATACAGTGAACTGAAATTTATGTTTTGTTTATGACACGAACAATAAATACCTGTTAAGTATGAAAGCACAAATAAACTATGCAGGCTGTAAGATCTCTAGCAAGCAATGACCTTCATGTACTTCTCCAGATATTTAGCGAAATAAAGAATGAATAAGCAACTGGAGAAAAATCACAGTAACGTTACAGCTAAGAGACAAAGGGGGAAAATTAATTCTGAAAGTACATCTGTGAGTGTAACTACCGAGCAGACCAAAACTAAGGGAAAGGACTCTAACATTTTGCATGCTTGTATTGCTGTAAGTTTTTAAGTTATCCCATACATACAGCATACACTTCCATCTCATCTATTTAGTCTGTGAGCTGTTGCACAGGTTCATTATTACTTCACTCACAGACTCTCACGATGCAGTAGCATTTGTGGCAGTTTTAGCCATTAATACAATTAGCCTAAGCAAAATAAAGAATAACTCTTCAGCAGCTGACTCGTTTACCTCCAGACTTAAACCCAAGGAACTGCTGAAAGAGTTCATGAAATGGAAACTGTGACAACAGGGCAATCAAGTCATCTTCCAAAAGCAGAATCCAGCTTGTTTCAGGATCCTCATCCTATAGACAAATACAGTCGCTTTTAGTAGCTTTACAACAAAATGCATGGTAAAAGGGCTTCACTATTGTACTAATTACAGTTTGCTTGTAAGAGGAAAACAAAGAAACTACAAGTGAAGTCTCCTTCCCTCCCACACACACAAGCTCCCAAATTCCTCTTCTGTGTGTGTTTCTACATAAAAGCCCTGATCAGCTAGGAAACAGAACTAGAGGCAATGCTATGTTAGCCCAACCCACCTTCTGAAGGGAAGCACCTATTCAAGCACCTGTCTGCTTCCATGCTCCTTTTGCATGCAATAGCTCAAACGTTCATATTCTATCTGTAAATACTCATTCCTGGAAGCTCCACTATCTACTAATATCACAGAGATAAAAGGAGAGTAAAATAGATCAAAGTTTCGAATGATGCTTTTTAACTGAAAAAAGTCAGTTTTTCTTCCTCCATTTCACAAAAATCAATACAATAAGCTTGAGCAAAAGCCTAAAGAGAAAAAAAGAAAAAAAACAAAAGAGAAAAAGAAGTCATTTGCTGTACCTCTTCTCCTCCTTCATCTACCAGGGTCCAGTTTCCAGATTCTTTCCCAGATGAAGAGGAACTTTTCCTTTCACTTGGTTTCATATGGCACATGAAGTCCACCCGATTTCTGATTTAAAGTGAAAAATCAAGGTTAAAAAAATAGAAAATTAAAAATTCTGAATTAAGTCATCTTTTAGTTAAGAGACGTTATTAAAAAAAAACAGATACAAGAACAAGAAATGAACAAATATGTCAGAAAGCTGCCTGGCAGAAAAGGACCTGGGGGTGTTGGTCGACAGCCGGCTGGATACGAGCCAGCAGCGTGCCCAGGTGGCCAAGAAGGCCAACAGCATCCTGGCTTGTGTCAGAAATCGTGTGGCCAGCAGGACTAGGGCAGTGA
>JAVKLA010000074.1:78994131-79005538 GCA_034782735.1 Sagittarius serpentarius
TAGATGTGGTGCTTAGGGACATGGTTTAGTGGTGGGCTTGGCAGTGCTAGGTTAACGGTTGGACTCGATGATCTTAAAGGTCTTCTCCAATCTAAATGATTCTATGATTCTAAATGATGCTATGATAACCTGATATCCTCTAAGACTCACACCAATCTGCTGTATTCAGTAAATGATCTTCCAAGCAATATTCCGAACAACGTAAATGGCTATCAGCCCTGTATAACAAGCACATTTAAATATGCAAGAAATAACACTATTCTTGCCCATGTGTAAGAAAAATCCTTTTTAAAAAAAAAGGATATCGTATTTCAGAAGAGGTACTCTACAACAACCATTTAAGGCTATCATCTGGTGAGTCAACAACAAACAGGATGAGTGCAAACCAGCTCCACTATACAACTTCCATAGCTGCGTTAGCTGGACACCACATCAACATTAGTAAGACTAGTCTTACGTACGCTGAGCTACTACAACTAAAGACCTTCCAGGAAAGAGTTGCCTCAAATCAAGCCAGCTCCAGTTCCATATATTAGACCACCTTAAGTCTGGAATACCAGTTTTCAGACTCTATACTGTCTAAATCCTTAGTTGTTCAGACATACCAGCAAGTTAAACAAATGTGCAGAAAGGTTATATAAAAAGTTGAAACCGTAACACCCAACTTCCTTCCAACTTGAACTGTACTGCCAGAAATGTGCACACAATGCCACAGAACTCTGGAGTAGTATCACCCTCCTGTTCTCCTTGAACTCACATTCTGGTAATATGAACGTATTACAAATTAAATACAAGTTTTAAGATATTGATTTCACAAACCAAATTCAGAATTCAGACTGGTTCCTGACATGCAGCAACAGTAACAGACAAGTCTCAGCTCTTTTACCAGTAAGCATAATCATTGTGGAGGCTCTGCATTCTTGTATCAACAGTTGAGAGCACCACTCCAGATACCTTAGGGTAACCCTCGTTCAAAACACAAGCATCAAAATGATCAAAATGCACCGGCAGTACGCATGCCCTCAGGAGACACTTGTTTCCCCAGGCAGCTCTAGGCAGGAAATGTGAAACCTCCAATAAACAGGACGCCCACTTAACTCAGGGTCAGACTATCAAGACCACAAGGACAACCCTGAATACCAGCAGTTTGATTCTTTGACATTAAAATTTGGGCGGTGGAAGGCAAGTTATATATTTCATCTGAAGCACATAACAGTTTTCACTAATGACCTAGCTTCTCCAAGCACCATGTATTCCTTCTAGATAAAAAAAAAGGATGAAAAATCAGTTAAGAAGCCGCATCAGCGTATACACCAACTTAGCAAACCCTTTAGTCAAGGGCTTCTGTTGCAGAGACAGCATAATGAACAGGCCATTGTGCCAGGCAAGAACTCTATTTCAGAAGTCACAGAAACAAAACATGTGGGTATGTCAATCTTCACAAGCTATTTGACAGCTGAAATCAAGCTGCATCATACTGTGCGCAGTAGAAGAATGTACTGCCAAGGCTGTATTTTAAGATGAATGAGCAAAAAGAGTTTGAATTAAACCGTGAATCTCTTATTTGTGCCTGCTTTTATGACTTTGCCTGCAATGAACTTTCAGAGTTTTACACGCAGATCGTGTGTTGTGTTTTCTACTCTTAAATAACCATATTCACATAAACATATTTATGACATAACATATTTATAAAATCATATTCATACTTACTTGACAGGAGACATAAGCAAGGCAAGAGATTGCATGAAATGAAAAACACCTGATGGGTTATCCAAGACTTTGATCTGAAATTAAACACAAAAATCTAAGTAAATCTAAGTAAGTAAAACAAAGGGCAAATTAGTTTTATCAGCGAAATTCAAGTTCCGAGTTTCACATTTTTCACTAGCTTTTTGTTCAGACTAAAAAGTATTCATAAAAGACAGTACCTACACCCTGCAGAAAGTATTGCTATGGCAAAAAAATGGGAGTTGTCCAAAAGAAGCACTTATAGAAATTAGAGGGGGAAAAAAAAAAAAACAAAACAAACATCAAAAGCTCCATAAAAAAACAGCTTCTCTCTTTGTTTCACATGTACTTCTGGGCACCAGGGGGAATTGGGATGTTGAGCACAGGGGAAGTTAGTATCCTATCATGTTAGGTTAATGGTTGGACTCCATAATCTTAATGGTCTTTTCCAACCTAAATGATTCTATTATTCTATTCTTTTATTTCACTGATTGCCTTTCCCCTGTTAGTGTAATTGCAATCCTTTTCCTATGGTTAGATTTCCAACATCTTCCCCCCTCAGAGGGGCAAAAATTTTCTTTGCAAGAATGCCCTGGTGCCTTTGGATATCTGCACTCCCTTTGATCTATACAAAGTGAACTCTTTCCCTTGCCCTTGAAATTGCCTAATAAACCTTCCAGGGAAAACAGTCCCATTTTAACATGCAGGATATAAAAATCTCTTCCTCCTCATCCTTTATACATCACAGAGCTGCCTCCAATCTCACTTGTCTCATTATATAGTTGCTGCTTCAAGCCTAAATATTCTTTCCATTTCTTGGAGAGCACTCCCAAGACCTGCTGCTGCATGAGGCCTTCCAAGACGCACCGCAAGTCCCTGACTCCCTTTCATGGAGTCTCTCTAGCCAAGAATGAGAAGTGTGTTTCCCTGTTAACCTGCTCGCAGTTGGGCTAACATGGGTAAATGCATCCCTTGACAAACCCCTCACTGTTACCATGATTCCACGCATCTGGAAATACGGCGTCGGTCATGAGGGACTGACTAGGCACTCTCTCCTCTCCTACCCACTCCACTCCAACTTTCTGACAATATATTCTGACAATAAAGAATTAAACATTCACACCTGAATGAATGGACAAGCCCATTCACCGATCCCAGCTGGACACCGAAGAATGTGGTTGAAGAGGAAGAGATGGTCACCTGGACAGCCAATTCTTTGCAACACAGACACCTAAAGGGAAGTATACTGGAATCTTGTAAACGATTTCAAGGTTCATTCCTTTATAGTCTTGCTAACTAGAGTAATACTGTTTTTTCATTTCTTTTCCCATGCTTTCTAACAAACCTCAATTTTCAGAGCAAGCGACAGGAGAACAACATTTAGAAGTCTGCTTGCTTGGCTTATGAGCCACAAATCATTTTCTTTGGTGTAGAAAAATTAGTTTCTTTACATTTGCATTGAAAACAAATTTTTTTAGAAATCAGCAAGAATAGAAGTTTCTCAAAAATGAAAAGTCTGAATAGTTCTAATTTCAAAATAAGTAAAAGCATAATGAATATTAAGTCCACTCTGAGCAGTGTTGGCTGCTCAGGTGCCAGTTGTCATTAATGCTGCTGACCTCCATTGACTTCATCAGATACAGGAATTCATTCTGAAGATTCACTAACAGATTCTGTTCCTTAAGTAGAACACATCCCGTGTGTTGGATCAAACAGATATATCCATGCTTACTCCCTCACCAGTCTCTGCAGCCATGCGAGAAGGTCACTCTGAAACTGAGGATCTTCAATAACTCTGCGAGTGAAACTGAAAAGGACGCTGATACATTCCTTCAAGTGGCCCAAGTCTGAAGAAAGATTTTCTGATTGTTTTGAAACTGTAAATCAAAAATAGAATTAAGGAGCTTTGATGAGCAGCTCTCAGAGTAGTAGCATAAGTAGTGGGTTTGGGGCTATATAGAAAACTCGCTCTCTGCATCTATAGATACCAAGATATTTCAACCCAGTTGCTCGCTACATCTGACAGAGAAGAACGCTTATTTAGAGTACTTTATTTAATCTTATAATTAAGCACTGGACGTTAATTACAAGACGAATATGCTACACTTACTCTCATAAAAGGCCTGCCTTCAACATAAACTTTGTAAGAACCACCATTTACTATGCATATAAACTATCTGGGAGGTGGGGGGCAAAGGGAGGAGGACTAGGAAGGATAAAGACCTGGGGTGGGAGGGGGAGGAATACTTTAGCTAAAAGATTACACTGGCACAAACCCAAGTAAGTAACACACCTAGGATGAAAACCAAAAAGATTTCTCAGTATTAGGAGCTGCAAGATTTCAAATGGCCTTCCAAGAGGAAGTCAAGCAGGAAAAGTATCCAGCTGGTTTTAGAATTGTGCAGACTCAATTTGGAAAAGGGACTGTATTATATGTTGTCTTTGACAACAAAAGACTGGAGTCCAGGTGTCCCATCCCACCCGGTGCTCCTCTACAGTAATCAGTGGCAGCACGCAGCTATAGAAGATACTCCTGCATTCAGCTTCCACTCTCCAGGTGAATAAAGCAAGAGAACTGGAGTTTTTCCTGTGAAAAAAAAGTTTCACTGATCCCTACATAAGATCAGCAGGTTTTAGTATCAGAGGAGAAACACTTCAGTACACAAATTCTATCACAAGACTCCAAAACCACAGCTGAACAAGGCCCCGGGCACCCTGAACAGCACGGGGAGCGGTCCAGACCAACAACACACCTTGTTCTTGCTGCTGAAGAGCCACTGATCTCAGTAGGGACGAGCTGCTGAGCAACCTGTAGACATAGGACTCCACCTGCAAGCGGGACAACACCGAAGTGTACGAGTGCAGCGCCAGTGTCTGATGCACATGCTCTGCTTTGGCTTCAAAGAGCTTCTTCAGTTCCCCCAGCACACTTTCATTCAGCTCCACTGTCTGGTAGCGATGGTGACCCGTCACTTTGCACTGATCTGCACAGACACCCTGAAAAGGAGGCAATTATTTAAGTGGCTTTGTCATTCTGTTGGGTCAAGCACGCTTACAGAAATTAACCTTGACATAACTCAACAGGTTTCAAAGCTTTTATGAAAGGGGCCACTTCACAGTTGGAAAAGACAAACATGTCAGAACATCCTCCATACTTTTTAGAGCTGCTGATTACTGAAGATTCATATCCCTTACTTCTGAAAAAATTACTCTGTAAACCCTCAATAACTCAGATTTAGAAACAGACACAAAGTGACTTGTCTGTTTCACTAACAGATGTGAACAAAACCAGGTGTCTCTACTCCCAGTGAGAGCAACTGCATGCCAGTTTATAGGTTTCCATAAATATTTGGATCTGCTATTTTAAAGCTAAAATACATAGTGAAACAAAATAAATACTTTTCTAAGCTCCCAGAACTGAATATTTACAGCAATTCCCCACTGTACGTTTAAAATTTTCAGAAATTATCTGTACTCTAACTTCTTCCCCAAACTAGAATTAAAAGCTGAGGCCAGTCTTCCTCTGTCCTATCTCAAATTCTTCAGCACAAGAAAACCACAATACATAATATTCCCGTTATTCTTCTATGCAACCAGGAAACACGCTTCAGAGCCAGCACTTTGAAACCTTAGCTTGAAAGTATCCCTGTGTTTCCTAAGTTAGTAGAAGAAGAATTTTAAATTGGTATAAAGACAATAACTATTCTGGACATACAATAAACACATAGTGAATCGGGACAGAACAAAGCAAGCAGGAAGCTTAGTCAACTGTACGATGCCCAGTGGGGATGTAAGAGGGAAGCTAAAATTGCTTTCAGTGTAAAAAGCGATCACAAAAGTGAGAGTCCAGAGAGGTTCAGTGTTATTCCCTAATAAAAAGGAAAAGATTCAAATCTGTTCAGTGGATGTCCCTCAACGTCTCAACTCTGAGGAACTGCACAGGAGAGGCACTGCACTCACGGAAACAACAGTAGAAGCCACCACATACATAGGTACTTAGCATCCTTGGACAACTTTGATGGTGTGATGGCTATAAACAGCATCAAAGCACCAGAACAATTTCATTTACTTCCACTGTAACGTTCAGCTCCAAAAACAAGTTACACAATGAGTTTGGGGAAATTTTTTTGATGCGTGCAGCAAAGAGCTCCTCAGACCCCTCTCATGTGCAGACAGAAATGCTACAGAGTACCACGACCACCCTGGAAGTAGCTACAACCACAGCTACACTTATGGAGCAACAGTTACTGAAAGCGGATGAACCTCACACTCCCTCTGCTTTGAGCAACAGGGTCACCACCCCCAAGCGTGACTTGAGCTCCTCTGCAGCTGCCACCTCTGAGAGCAGGTCAGCCAGGAATGACGTCAATGAAAACTGTCACTAGAGGCAGCAGGGCAGATGAGACATCATCGCTACAGTCATTCTGAAGTCCTACTCCACCACGTATCCCCTGCCATCTACCCGACGTACTGCGGCACAGACTTCACCTAATGCTACAGGCAGAACTGGCTGTACACAGCACATTCTGACTGACTGCAAACACGAGCGACTCCAAGAGATCACTAACAGAGATCCTAGTACCCTACACTCATCAGAGTTTAAAAATCAAACAACAAACTTAAGTCTCAACAGAATGATGCTCTGATGTAGTGGGGGTCAGTGGAGAGACAGAAAGCAAAGGCAATCATCTCTTTTAAAACAAAACAGCTTAAATACAATAAACTTGACAGCAAGTAAAATTAATGTCTGGAATCACATCCAAATAGTTTGAGTTCAAAAGCAGCTTCAGCAACAGCACCTGCACAGTTTTCTGTTCTTCTTTAAAAGTCCATAATCTCCCCTTAACATTTTGGCAGTCTGTCATCATAGCCTGCAGCTCTGCCTCAGCCAGCAAGAGCTGCTTCCTGCAGCGCATGTAGTTCAGGAGCAGTTCATAAAATTCATGCCTGTCCTGATGAGCAACACTTTCGAATTCCTCTGCATAAGAGTCAACATTCTCCAACCATGAACACGGCTCAAAAATTTTCAGCTGTTCTCTGGTAAATGGCACCAGTTCTGGTTCAGTTGGGAGCTCTGGATACAGCCTTTCATTGTGCAACAGCGGTTTAACTGCTATTACGGTTGGTCTCTCATAGGACAATTCAGCCGACAAGTTTGGATAAACTAGTTTCAATCCCGATCGCTGAACAAGTGTTTTGGATTTCTCCGAGAGCTGTGAGATACCAAGAGGAAGCTTCTCTGAAGAACAGACAAGAGGATTTTTAACATCTTGTACGTTTTCAGTTCCTTTGTCCTGTACAAAACCCACTACTGTCCGAGAGCCAGCAGCACTGGAATGAAAGGTACTACTTAATAAATCAGAGTTTCCTGATCCGCTAGCAACCGCCTCCACAGGGCTGGAAGGTTTGTCCAACTTGCTTTTTCCGCTCTTCTCAACAACCCCCCCACATTCCTCATGGGAAGGATCGGCTTTGAACTCTTCTGCATCTGTGGGAGGCTCTACAGTCACTGTCGAAGATCCTTTATTTGCTGGAGATAAATTACTCTGGGGGATGTCACACACATCGCTTACAGTTTTTCCATCCTCTGCTTCATCACCGAGATGAATTTCTGTAAACTCTCCAGGATGTTCCACTTGCACTTTACTGGCTTGAGAAGACAATTCTGCCACGGGAGGGAGGAAAACATCATCGGATGCTTGTATCTGGGACTCCTCACTACTTTTTTTCTTTTTTTCCTAGGAAAAAAAGGAAATTAACAGTGTCATTACCAAGTGAATCTCTCTCCCCTGCATCCCAAATCCCACCATCACCAAAACTAGTATTTGTCAACATCACAACTCCAAAGGCCCCTCTTAACACATTAATTTTCATAATATTAAAGGTAAAAACAAATGTACCAAACAGATCCTTGTTCTTTAGCTGCCCTTTGAAGACTGTCTATCAGTGTCTATTTTCTCGGTCATCTCTCCAATAGTGCTTCAACATTTGTACATAAAAAGCTATAAATATCACAGGACAGAATGTTTCATTAACACATAAAATAATCAAAATAACAGGACCCTGACCTCTAAAAACAGTCACTACATTTCACCATATTACAAAAAAATTTACTTTGCAATTAGGCTTAAGTTTTACAAAAATATTTTAATGAATGAAAAATTATTTTCAAAAAAGTAATTTCAGAACAAAGAAAGTCTGGAATGCATCCCCTAATTACATTCTAAAACAGTCACAACATCTGTACAATTACTGAGATACTTAATTTCAGTAAGTATTACACACTAGAGATGTAGAAGAACGTAGCAGTGACATTAAAACTGTAAACTGATTATCCACTTTTAAATTAAGATCAGCTTGGGGGTAAACAGTTCCTATAAACCTAGTCTAAGGTGTAGATTAGCCTCTTTCCCAAAGCACAGCACAGGAAATAATGTTGCAGAATGAATCAACAAAGATTTTGACAACTTGTAAATCATTTGCCAATTTGTAAAACAAAAAATTGGCACAGTGTTTTGTCAATTTGTAAATTGTTTGTGTATACCTACCAGTTTATTAGGAGTGCAACTGAGAAGTTAGGTTACAATGCTCCAGTTTTGGACGACACAGATAATATAACAAAGAACACAGCTGAAATTAGGAAAAGCTCTCAATACTCCTCCATGACTGGAGAAAAGATGGTAGTTTTGGAAATTTGCTGACAGTATCAAATATACTTTCACTAAACATCTGACACGACTTTGCCTTACGAGAAGGCATACATGAAAACAGCCCAAATCCAGGCCCTAACTAACCTCAACCTCAAGCCTAATTTTACCTCAAACATACACTCACAGCTCCTTTACAAAATGGCAATACACTGGCTTTGCTTACAGATTTTGTTTTCCAGTATATTAAAACCTGTAAACACTTCTGTTTACAGTACTGACACGCTCCCAGGCTAGCTAAAGCTACAGGTAAGAGGTTAAAAATAGATCAGCACAATTCTTTAAACTAGGACTTGTTGCTACAATAAACATCCCCTGACAATTAACTCCAAGTCAGTCATTTCCACAGGATACTGTATCACTAGATCATATTTTTGACAGTGTACTAATCTGCATACTTTACAAACACATGCTGGTCCTTTCCCCTCTACAATCTCAAAGTTCCCTCTTGCAGTCCCCATACAGAAGAAACTCCCTTTATCTTTCAGTAGCATCCTGTATTCCTCACAAACGCTACTGTTAGATAAAGCAGCTGTTTTTAAAATTTATGAAGTGCCTTTCAGTTCTCACTTTCCAAGGCAAAAAATGCCATAATGGTTAACAGGGATTTCATCTGAGAAAGGATGAGAGAAATCAGGTTCCAAATTCACACGAAAGCAAAACCTGCTCTTCTCTCTTTTGAGGTTTAGCCTTTAAGTCAAAGATGACACCTGCTCCTTAGCCTCATCCCACACCTAACACTCTCCTCTCCTAGCATGTTGGTGAATGACACCTCAAGCTCTAAGGACACCTATTATTTTTCAGGAAACATCTCCGGAGTAACTGGGTGCTACCCACTGAGATGCACAGAGGCTCATCTTCACCAATTCCAGGTTCACTGGTTTTGCCACCTCGCTGTGTTTGAATCAGTCTGGTGCTACTGGTGCTGGGCAAGCTTAACTTTGGGGCTACTATTTTCAGGAAGCCCTGGGCTCCGTTCCATTACTTGGCAGCCCCACAGCTGAGCCAGCCTTTCTCTCAGCTCATGAGAATTTCAGCTTTTCGAAGGATTATGGCTGTTTCTGAGGCATGGGAATGGAAAAGTCCTTAATGTGACTGAGGCCCAAACTGCATCCTCAAACACCCCTGCCTATTAACAGAGCTGAGCATAATAATAGCAACAAAAATACCAGGAATGGGTCACAGGTAACACTGAAGAATTCTGGATTCCCACACGTGACATCGCCAGTGAATTGTTTCACAGTGAATTACACCTGGAAGGGACAGCCAAACACAGCAGCCGCTGGAGTCACCGTACACATCCTTAATGAACTACCAGCGTCATCTGTGACTCACTGCCTTCCTGCAGGGATCTGATTCTCTTCAGCAGCACTCTTAAGATTTGACCGCCTTGCGCATGCTATGGGGCTGAATCAAGACAAAAACAATGACACATTTAGTTTTCTAGGATCGCTTTTCCCTCCAAACTTTACTTGCCTGGAGTTCAGGAATCACAGCCAAAGTTGACACTTAGATCTAACTCTTGTTTTACAGAACAGTGGTCAATTAATCCATTACTTTATTTTCAGAAGGCTTTGACAGCCATGACTCCAATGTCTTTGCTCTATGTGGTGCAGTTTACAACATAAAAGAGGTTAAGCAATTAAGGGAAACACTTCTATTTAGACTCGAGTCTGAGGTGAGCTATTTCAGTTTGGATCATTTTCACAAACTACTGAAATTCCACATAGCACAGCCACAAGGAAAATACAGCCTTCAGAAAGCTGTCAGTACTAACATCACGAACAAGGAACCCGCTCATAACAGGATTAAAACCTGGGAAGAGTGATACTTAACAACTGCAGCACCAAGTAATGAAGAACAAACACCATCGTCTGCTATACACAGCCTCACATTTTGAGCATTTCGAAGCCAAACCCATACGTGCGAGATTTAGTAAGACCGTCATCCCACACTGTACTACAACACTGCTAAGTGCCAATAAGCTCCACGGCTTCACCACAGAAGCAGCTCCAGCTGTCTCGCTGGGCAGAGCTACTTGAGAAGGTTGTACGCTACAGGAATAAAAACCTTGTTTAGACCTTTCTACAGCACAGGAACTATCGCACCCTTCACCTGGCTGCCGATTACTCTACCTCTTCTTACATCACTTCAGGACAGCGCAGACATTCAGAGGTCTTTTTAGAAAAACACCCCCACTCCCCTCCCCCCGACCTAACTGCTTTCAGCAGAAGAGGACGAACAAACATAGATACATAAACACCGCCTCCAGCAGCCACCCTTTCCGCTGCTTTCAAAAAAAAGCACCAAAAAAAAAAAAAAAGTGACCCCAAATACGAGCCAAACCCCTTGACCAAAGTCCCATGGCGTGTAATAACACCCCCACACCTCCCCGCTGCAACCGCCGCCCGGAGCCGCCACAAACCAGACGCGCCGCTGGACCGAGGCCCCCCCTGCCCCGGGACGGTGGGAGGACACCCTGAGGCGCTCGCCGCCGCCGTCCCGCCGTCCCCGGCCCCCCCCACCTTAGGTCTGCTCTTGGCGCGGGCCTTGCGGGGGGCCCTGACGGCCTCGGCCATAGCCGCGGGCCGATGCGGCGCTGCCCAGGCGGCTTGGGGCGGCGGCGGAAGGGGCGGGCCTGCCCCCACCCACCCCGGCGGATCTCGCCCAATCAGCGGCGCGGCGGGTACGGGAGGGACGGAGGGACATGCCGATCCGCGGTGCGTCGGCTCTGTAGGGGCTTGGGAGGAAGCCAGGCTCCCCTATAAGGCTCTATGGGGCTGTCAGCCTCCTCCACAGGGGCCTGGGACGAGGCCAGGCTCTTCCATAGGGGCCTGGGAGGAGGCCGGGCTCCCCTGTAAGGCTCAAAGGGGAGGCCGGCCTCCTCCAGAGGGGCCTGAGAGGAGGCCAGGCTTCCCTATAAGGCTCTATGGGGAGGCCAGGCTCCCACTTAGGGGCCTGAAAGGAGGCCA
>JAVKLA010000074.1:79005554-79036216 GCA_034782735.1 Sagittarius serpentarius
GCCCTATGGGGAGGCCAGGCTCGTCCCTAAGGCCCTGGGTGGAGGCCCGGCTCCCCTATCAGGCTCTGTGGGGAGGTCAGCCTCCTCCAGAGGGGCCTGGGAGGAGGCCAGGCTCCCCTATAAGGCTCTATGGGGAGGCTAGGCTCCTGCTTAGGGGCCTGGGAGGAGGCCAGGCTCCCCGATAAGGCTCTATGGGGAGGCCAGGCTCCTGCATAGGGGCCTGGGAGGAGGCCAGGCTCCCCTATAAGGCTCTATGGGGAGGCCAGGCTCCCCTATAAGGCCCTATGGGGAGGCTAGGCTCCTGCTTAGGGGCCTGGGAGGAGGCCAGGCTCCCCTATAAGGACCTGTGGGGAGTCTAGGCTTCTGCTAGAGGGAATGTGGGGTGAGAAGCCAAGGCCATACTATTGAGGATGGGGAGTGTGTGGTCTCTTCTGCTTGTGACGTGGCAGGACCTGGAAGTGCCATTGGAGTGGGGCAGCCTGTCCTGCAGCACCTGAGGCACCTCCAGCTACAGCGGGGCTGCTGGCTCAGCCCAGGGGGGCCAGGCACCACTGGCCCTTCTGATCCGTGCCCTGGTGCCCAGCTGTCCCCTGGGAGCCGCAGCTGGAGCCAAGTCCAAACCCCACTGGGCGCAGAAGTGACTTCTCCCAGTCCCCAGATGGACAAGCCCCCGCAGAGCTCAGGCCCACCTTGCAGAAGACATCATAGTCAAGAAGTTTATGATCTTGAACAGGCAATGTCCACTCCACTGGACTTTGTACTTAGGGCTTCAGAAGCCTGTATGTTATTAACATAATCTGTAATTTATAATACATGTGGGAAGGGTAAACTGTACGTGGGTCAAGGCGGGGATGCGTTGATCCTGACCAGGAGCCCATTGCACATTCAGGAGCCAGTGATCCTGTGCTGTGCTGCACAAGTCCCTCAGCCTCAGGATGAGCTCAGCCAGTTCATGGTAACAGGGGGCCTGTGGGCACTCCCACCTGGTACGGGTCCTTAGGCCATCTGCCTGGCCCTGCCTGTATCTGGAAATACGGCGAGAAGTTCTCCTGTGAACTTGCTTTTCGAATAGAGTTGTTTTCTTGTGATAATTTGTGTATTAGCTCGCAGGACCAAAAAGGGAGAGGTCCATCCGACTCTGCCCTAAGGTGGGACGCCCAGCAACTGAAGGGACGCAAGATTTACTCGCTATCTGTATTCGTCTTCTTATTCTGTCTTACTAAAGCAGTTCTGTTAAGGCATTTGTTGTCTCTCTCTGGGGGGCACCCTGGGAAGGGAAGGCAGGAGCTGCGCAGCTGGTTATCAGGGTCTGTAGGGAGGCCAGGCACTTTTACAGGGGTCTGGGAGGAGGCCAGACCCCTCTATAGACATTTGTGAGGAAGTCCAGCCCCATTATAGGGGCCCAGGAGGAGGCTAGGCTCCTCCACAGGGGCCTGGGAGGAGGCCAAAGTCTTCTGCACCACTTGGAAGACAACCAGGCAAGGCAAGATGCTGAAAATAAAAAGCCATTTCAGTGGTCATGGGCACACAGACTTGCTTCCCAGTAGCTCCAGGTCTGGACACTCCTCTTCCAAGCCACGGTTTGCTTGGCTTTAGGTCTATTCAAACAATTGGTGTATTCAGAACCAGCACCCCTATTTTGAGATTACTTCTGTGCATTTAGTGAATGTGCAAGCCAAGTTTCAGCCTCATTGGGGACTTCTGCATCCAGAAAAGCCTAACACCATCTATTGTGCTCAGCCAGCTGAAAAATCCCAATAAAGAAACCATGCAATGTATTGTAGAGTAGATACTTTTCCAGGGGAAACAGCCCTACGTGGTCTGCAGTTCATGGCTCATCACAAGTACTTGTTCTCATGCCAGCCTTCCTTGGGGTGTTCTCTCCCACAACTGCCTTGGTACTGAGCAAGTACTGAAATAAAGGCTGAGCAAGGATATGCTTTTGTACGCTTCCTTCTAGGAGAGGCAATTCACACCACCTGAACACACTAGGGTGCTTTGAAGGTGTACCAGGCCCAGCCCCGACAGAAAGTGAACGTGACAACCTTTAAAAAAAACTAAAACATCTAGCACACGAGTCTCAAAACTTAGTTTTAAAATACGTATTTAAAGAACTAAGACTACAGCAGGCTCCTTCAGAAGAGTATTTGTACACTTGGTCTTTCAGAAGTAAAACAGGACAACTGATTCCTTGACATATGCACTTTGCACAGTTCATTATAACGCAGCAGGACAGATGTTAAAGCTCACCATGATCTTCTCTGCACAAGGAAATACCGTAAAAGTCCTGGGGACCGGTGGGCTTAGGCACACACTGAAGTCATGCAGATTCAACTTGAAGAACATCATACAACTAGCGACTCCTGTTGCTCCAAAGTTAGTCACCTGGCACCAGGTTTAGACAGCTAAACTGTGTCCTGGTCCCCGTGTCCTGCGTCCTTGTGTCCAGTGTCATAAGGCACTGAGGAGCTGTTAAGCAACGCTGCACACAGGGACTTCAGAGAGACCAGCAGCCCTGAGGTGTGTGAGCTTCTGAATCAAAGCCATAATCTTATATACGGTAACAAGAAAGGCATGAATTTTCAGGAGACTTCTCAGAAAACAAGTTGCATGGCTCCAGCCCAACATTAGTAACTAAGTTTGTTTCTAGAACAAGTCCGAAGTTTTGGGATTTCCAGAAGTTAATCAAATGAGGTTCTCCAGAGCCTACCAGGGACAAGCTATACCATGAACCTAAAAAAACTGCAAGCCCCTCATCGGAGAGGCGGTTGGAAGAGCCGACCAACTTCCTTCAAATTCTCAACAACGCTGCAGGGTGCAGCACTTCACAGCCTGTTTGTGGTGGCACAGCCCCTCACTAGGTATCTGCACTGTGGACTGCTGCACCAGGCAAGATGCAAATCAGCTCCCAGTATCGGTGCTTAAGCCTGGATCACATCTACAGCTAAGCCAGACGCATGGTGTAACCGTTGGTGCTCCTCTAAGTAAGCTCCCTGAGAGACAAAATTAAACCTAAATTACAAGTTTAATCACCATTAATGATAGACTTTAGAATCAGGGAATAAGTGTAACCTGAGATCTGAGTGGGATCCTTATGCCCTGAACACAAGCCAGCGCGCCCAAAGCATCACGCAGCGCTCCCCTCGGCACACAGTACTTCTTAGTTATCTGGAGAGTGGGAGGCTCCAGCCTCTCCCAGATGGCTGCACTTTAGACGAACTTCAAAAACTTCTTCTGATACAGATCGCCCCTGTGTCTGGATCCATCGCTTATATTCCTTTTCTTCCCCGAGTGTGAAGATGGGATATTTGTCCAAGGAGTTTGCTGATCAAAGGCACAGATTTTTAGTAGGCACTTTCTGTACAAATAATTATCAGAGTCCTCAAATACTTTCTTAAAATGGAGATGCACTTCAGCTCTGTGTGGCTGGGAATAACTGGAAACACCACCTCTGCCATGCTGGCCAGACCAACAGTGTCTTCTGCCTGGAGGACCTACAGAACAGGATCAACATCATCTAAACCACAGCTCCAGCTCAGACAACTGATGGGAGGGCTGACATGATCATCACTCCCAGTCAGTCACCTCAAAATGTCATCCCTTCACCAGTGGCCTTTCTTTCTCCACCGTCCCGCCTCTGTGTAGCTGTATCTCATATTAAATCCTTTATTCATAAAATGTGAGTACTTACTGTGGCTATTAGTGATTTATCAAGCTGTAGCCGTCAACTGTGGCGTAATCAGGCTCACCTGAAACACAGAGCACAAAAAAATGAGGTCTGCTCATGAGAAGTGCTCATTGCAAAACTTTACACAGGATAGAAACATCATGCACTGGCCACCCGTGTTAAAGGGATGGGAGGCAAGGGTGAATGAGGCTCAAAGAGATGACTTGATTTGCCCAAGAGCCAAAGCAGGACCTCATTTTATTGAGTCCTGCTGCAGTATCCCATCACTGAAGTGGCACTGGGAATGATACAGCTCATGCTGCTGAAGCAGAGAAGGGCCCAAACTGCAGAGACTGGTGGGATCCCGAGCTTAGACATCCTTCAGCTTCAAAAATGCCTACACACAGGGCTTTGACCAGAACTTCTCCTTGGTGACACCTTGCCTCCAAAGTCAGCGCCTGCCTTACCAGCATCTTTCAGTGGGGACCAGAATTACAGCAGGAGCGTCAACTAAAGCAATCCCTTTAATCCCTAAAGCTCATGATCTGATGGGGAAGAGCAAGAGCAGAAAGATCCTCTGCGGGGCCAGAAGCCCTGTAAAGCAAGTAACTCACCTGGCGCGCTGGTTGGGGTGGGTAGAGGTCCCCTCCTGCACAGAAGGAAACACAGAGCTGAGGATCTGCATGGCCACAGGACTCCCATTGCCCTGGCTCTGCGCCCCTAAACTGCCCTCTGAGAGCTAGTGGGAGGGCGAGAGGTTTCGCCAGCCTGGGCTTTATGGAGACCTAGTACCAAGGCATGTCATGGTGGGTTCACCAGCGACAACCGGCTTGGCAGACGTGGGTATTTGAAGCCGATACGGTGGGCGAGAGGAAAAAGAAACCAAAAAGCACTAAGTTGGGGAAACATTCACAAGTGAGCCCCAGGGCATGCCTTTTTACGTGCCTTTGCCCAGAGTGAGAGATCAGGAAGCCATAACTGGACAAGACTCCTCTCCCAGTGTGACAGCCAAAGTGGCACATTCATCTTTAGCAACAGTCTTTAACCCTGAACCCTCATCTGCCTGCCCACCCCCAGCAGAAACATCCTTCACCCTGTCCTCCCTGCCTAGCTTCTGTCCCAGGGGAGTGAATTCAGCTCTGCTCTTCCTCCCTCTACCCACGCACACTTTTAACTGCTCCATCTCTCCTCAGATAGACAGATCACATGGAGAACCATGCAGGGAAGCCCAGAAGGTTTAATTCTGGTATCAAAGGCTGCTCTAGAAGGGAGGTCAGATAGTTCCCAGAGACAGCAAGACATGAAAATCAGTATTCCCCAGGCTGCCTTGCTTTTCTGCTGTCTGAGCACCACAGCCCGTCACCTCCATGCAAAGGACTTCTGGAATAGGCTTGGTACAAGAAAAAATGAGCAGACCCTCACCACAAGCACTTTCACAATAAGATTCCCAACCACGAGAAGGGAGAAATGACCCCAAAAGGGAGAGCAAAAACCTCTGACTGGCCTCGAGGGGGTCCTTGAACAGCTTATAGTGGGCAGCACACCGGCCTAACTCCTGCTGTGAAAAAGTGATGGACTACATAGCATGGGAAATCTTTTCCTCTAGTACTCCCAAGTCAAGCCTCCAATAGACTGAAAGCAACAAAATATGCTTTTTTGGGGGGAGAGCATCATTTGCAATAGCAATTGCAATTGTACATGTTATATCCCTTACCTTGATATAGGTACAGGAACCGGACTTCTCACAGGAGTGGCATTTCTCTGTGTATTATAGTAGTTTTCATAAACAACAGGAGCTAGGAAAAATTAACAATAGTAAAGTACAGACTTTTTATAAGCATAAACTACTTATCAACACCAACATTCCGCTTCTAAGTCTTTCCTCTCTCTGGGAAAATGCCTGATCTTCAGGGGCTGGTGATAAGTGGCAGAGACTAGTGCTGCATGCCAGTTAATGAAAGGAGGGATGTTGCAAAATCAATGTTTTTGCATCCAAACTGATGCTGATCAGAGCAGCACCTCCATGAGGAGTACAAGGAAGTCAGCACTACTTTGTGAGATTGTAGTGAGCTCTTACCTGGGGCCAAACTTCCAGTTTTGCGTAAATTTACAAAAAAATCAATATCCTTCTCAATGCTGCACAGTTCTAAACTCCTGCGGATTTCCTCGTATTTCTGCAAAAGGGAAATAAAAAGCATTTCTATACATCAGGTCAAAAACCAAGAGGGTTTTTTCCAATCGTTTATCACACATGGGGTGAAAGCCCAGTGTTCACCCAGGACACAACCTTCAATGGCAGGGGAATCATAGAATCATTGAATGGTTTGGGTTGGCAGGGACCTTTAAAGGTCATCTAGTCCAACCCCCCTGCCATGAATGAGCAGGGACACCTTCCACTAGATCAGGCTGCTCAGAGCCCCGTCCAGCCTGGCCTGGGATGTTTCCAGGGACGGGGCATCTACCACCTCCCTGGGCAACCTGGGCCAGTGTTTCACCACCCTCAAAAAACATGGGAATCCCAGAGGAAACCTCATCTGCAAGAGCTCTGGCCAAAACCTTCTGCCTGCACACTCATGCTGGTGTCTGGTGGCCGATCAAAGGCCACAGCCCAACTCAGACATAACACAGCTCAGTGCACAGGAAAGCCAGTTGGGCTCTGCTCTCCAAACAGGAAAATGAAGGTATGGAGAAGCCTTCATTTGACATACCTCGTCATTCTGGACACAGTCCTGGGAGAGCTGGTTGACATGAAGCCAGAGGGCGTTGCGGAAGTAGTTGATCCGCTCGCACTCCTGAGTCTCAAAGAACTGAAACGACACAGACAAAATGGCCCTAACATCTTTAAAATGAGGGCAAATCTCTTTTATCCTGATTGCTTCTCTTCCCTAAGTACCACCTCAAAGACGACTGTCCTCAGCGAGGAGCAGGTGGTGTTGGTCTTCTGCAGGAAACATGGAAACTATGAGTCCTCCTGCTTCTCCAGAGGAGAAATCATCCCTCTATGCAACCAGGTATTTCAAAGCTGAGTGTTAAGCTCTGGCAGGTCTGCAGGACCGATGTGGAAGGGGTCACCCAGCACACCGCTACCTCTGGGGAGACCAAGCCGCCTTCCTAAAGGCAGTGCATGTTCCCTAGGTACCCCATGGTCCTGCAGTCCCAGCTCACTTCCCTCCCACAGGTAGGGAGCAATAAAAAAAGCACTGGGGATATATGAAAAAAGAGGTGCATTGACTAGTTGGTCTTCTCCCTCTTTTCTGCCTAGCCCTTTTCCAAGCAGGTTTAAACCCAAGTCTTTTGAAATCTGCTGTCTGGTATACCTCAATTTCACATGCCTTTACACATTTCCATGAAAGATAACCTTTCATCCCAAATGTTATAAGATATGACCTTTGCAACACACTGAGGGGAAAACCTCCACGAGATCCACCTGCAGGAGTGAAACTACTCCTTCCCACACCCCACCATCAGAGAGGCTTTTGGAGACCTCAGACACCAAAAGCACACCAGCATTGAGACACCAACGCACGCCACACAAAACAGCAAATTCCATTTCAAAAGGAAAAGGTAAAATAGAGGCCTGAGGAGAAATAGTTTGGGAAGGGATTGGCGTGGCTGGGGATGGGAAGACCTTTTGCAAGCTTGCAGCAGACCTGGGATAAAACCTGCATCTCTGCAGTCC
This sequence comes from Sagittarius serpentarius, assembly GCA_034782735.1. Lineage (NCBI taxonomy): Eukaryota > Metazoa > Chordata > Aves > Accipitriformes > Sagittariidae > Sagittarius > Sagittarius serpentarius. The sequence continues at coordinate 79,012,901 of JAVKLA010000074.1, forward strand.
CTGTCCATCTCTCACTCACAGACCGTAGGCAGCTGCAAGACATAGGTCAGCAGCAAAGCAACTGCACGGTCTTCTCGCCACCAGCTCTGGACTTCCCCAGCAGGTGCTAGAAATCCTTGCCAGACCATTTTGCTATGAGACAGTCCGCTTTAGGCTGATAGAGCCACTCAGAGGTGTTCCCACGCTACCATGTAGCCCATGAGATACAAGGTGAAGGGCTCCTGGTACATGGGGATGGCGTCACCCAGCTTGTGTCCCCAGCCTGCCACCAGCTTCTGCTGCAAAGTCATCTGAAGTCTTCCAGAGTTTCAGAGTCTGCTGTGTGGTGTTGCAGCTATAGCACATATTGACCTCCTGTCACCAGGTGTGCAGAGGTGACCATGACCGTAACTGTTCAAGACGATGGCCACACCAAACGTGCAGGAAGGTAGTGGGCAAAAATGTCTCTACTTAGTGCACTGACACTGTCAATTTTAAAAGGTGGTGGAAGACAAAAAAGAAAAATAACAATGGAGTGGAAACCTTGAAGTAGTGGCACGTTGAATCCAGAAGCCAAGCGTGAGACACACGCAGGGTTAGCTGCAACACCTGCCAGAGGAGTACAGAGAAGGCAAATCTGCACTGTCCCTGGGCCCCGCAGCAAGGGGACAGACATCCAGAGGACCACACTCCCACATGAAGGCATTTTGGGGCATTTACCTCGCAAGCTTTGATGTGCTCTTTCTGCCATTCTTCCCGGATCTTCTCCAGTGTGGTAACGCTCTGCTGGTAACTCCTGTCTGCAAAACAAATCACATTGTCATCTGATTAATATTAATTAAAAACCCACCTTCACTAGAAGGTAATACGTGAAGCCTGAAATGGCTGGGATGTCAGGGAGAAAGCAGCAGTAACGCGTGAGCTTGGCTATGGGTGGGCACTGCAAGCGGACGCAGAGCCGCACAGCAAGGTGGAGGGTCGTGCCATGGGAGCAGCCTTGGCGGGGCCATGCAGGCTTCTCCAGGGCAGGTGCCCACCTCCTGTACCGTGGGCACATGTTTCTGAGGAGCCGTGCCTGACCCAAGAGCTGGAGCTCGACCAAGAGCCATGCCACAGCTTCACAACCCCCTGCCCCAGGAAACGCTCCCCTCACCCTCCAAACGCTGCCATTTCCACACTCACCGGAGTCCTCCAGAGCTGATTTTGTCTGAGCCAACTTCAGGAACAGCTGCCAAAAATGGGAGAGAGAAGAAAAGTAGAGGAGAGCCCTGCTGCATCACCGAGGGCACTGCAGCCCAACCAGGGAACATCACCAGCCCTCCCATCTCACCCCAAACCCCAGAGCTGGGAAAAGAGGCATGGGGCAGGGGAGCTGTGAGAAAAGACACCCCTTTCTCCTCCTGCCCCACGGCCACCCCCCTCTCTGTACCTTCTCCTGCTGCTTCTGTGTCACCAGGTTTGCGTTGCGATGCACAGCCTGTTCCGCCTCGTCCTTATCCCTGCAGCGCTGCTCGTAGAGCCGCTTGGCCTAGGAGAGCCACCAAATGGGGCAGGAGCGTGTCAGCAGGCAACGAGATGCAAACACAGCTCACGCGGGAGGCTCTGGAGGAAAGCACAGCCTAAGAGTGAAGAGGCGGGTGCAAGCTGCCAGCAGAGAAGGGGACAGCACGCAAGGTCCCAGATGCCCTACTGCTTGGTCAAAACTGACCTCACAAGACAAGCTCCTCTTCACTCAAGACGGAAGGCTCATGGCAATTGAGTCCATGACATCTAAATCACTCGTATCCAACCCTGCAAGGCTACCACCAGCCACATCCCTCGCATACTCTTCAGTTTTGCTGAGCACGCCCTGCACACCACTCATGCAGGCATAATGTAGGGACTTGCAGCAGAGGAGGAAGACCTTCACGTTTAAGTCTGCCCCCACACCATGTGTGTGCATGTTAGCAACGTTAACCCATACGGCAAGAAACAGCAGCACATTTGCCTTACCTCCATGGTCTTCTTGTACTGCAAATTCCTGTTTTTGTGAATCGCCTCCATTATCAGTTCTATCTGTGAAAACAACAGACCCAGAGTCAGCACGTCACTGACCATCGAAGCTTCAGGATGAACTACGTGGCTTAGGAAAGGAAGAGGCATGGACCAGATTGAGATGGGTTTAAGGACCTTCCTCTACCCAAAGCATCTTCACAAAACCCATCCGAGACATTCACCTTTCTATGCTTCTATCTAAACCATCACTTATGTACGCAAAGGAGCTCTACAAATAAAATCCTAGCAATACATAGTACTCTATCGTCTCCATAGAGTCTGGCAAAATTGGGAAGACCACTCCCCTCTGCTAGGTTCAAACCAGCCCCTGGTTCTAGCATTATTCTCTCATTTTCCAGACAAAGGAATCTCAAGCTAGAAGACGTTAAAAGGCTTGCCAGATTTAGCAGACTGTATGGAGATCATACAGCACTATATCGGGGCCAGTTCTGTTTAATAACTTTATCAGTGCTCTGGACAAGGGGGTTGAGTACACGTTCAGTAAGTTTGCAGATGACACCAAGTTGGGCAGGAGGGTGGACCTGCTCGAGGGCAGGAACGCTCTAGAGAGGGATCTGGACAGGCTGGATCGATGGGCCGAGGCCAGTGGTATGAGGTTCAACAGGGCTCAGTGCCGGGTCCTGCGCCTGGGTCACAACAACCCCACACAGCGCTACAGGCTTGGGGAAGAGCGGCTGGAAAAATGCCCAGTGGAAAAGGACCTCGGGGTGCTGGCTGACAGCTGGCTGAATATGAGCTGGCAGTGTGCCCAGGTGGCCAAGAAGGCCAACGGCATCCTGGCTTGTGTCAGAAATCCTGTGGCCAGCAGGACCAGGGCAGTGATTGTCCCCCTGTACTTGGCACTGGTGAGGCTGCACCTCGAATACTGGGTTCACTTTTGGGCCCCTCACCACAAGAAGGACATTGAGGTGTTAGAGACTGTCCAGAGAAGGGCAGCGAAGCTGGTGAGGGGTCTGGAGCACAAGTCCTGTGAGGAGCAGCTGAGGGAACAGGGGTTGTTCAGCCTGGAGGAAAGGAGGCCGAGGGGAGACCTCATCGCTCTCTGCAACTGCCTGAAAGGAGGTTGTAGCGAGGTGGGGGTCAGTCTCTTCTCCTAGATAATAAGTGACAGAATGAGAGGAAATGGCCTCAGGTTGTGCCAGGGGAGGATTAGTCTGGATATTAGGAAAAATTTCTTCACTGAAAGTGTTATCAAGCACTGGAACAGGCTGCCCAGGGAAGCAGTGGAGTCACCATCCCTGGAGGTATTTAAAAATCGTGTATTAGGGGGACTTAGGGACATGGTTTAGTGGTGGGCTTGGCAGTGCTAGGTTAACAGGTGGACTTGGTGATCTGAAAGGTCTTTTCCAACCTAAACGATTGTGTGATTCTATATATATGCTTTAAAAACATTCCTGGTTGAGGCTGGAATCCCTAGAGCTGAGCCCCTGCTATCGCTGGCCTCAAAAGACACCCAAAGGAGAAGACGCAGCAGTGAGAAGAAGGAAGTCGGAGGTTGCAACACGTAGGAAGGAGCTCAGACTTCCCGGCAGCAGTAGGCACCAAGGGCCACAGAAGGGGCTCGGGCATGGTGGGAGACACTGCCCGGAGCAGCCCATCGCCAGGGCAGGATTGACACCCTGCGCTGAAGGTGCGTGCTCCCACAGCGCCTGACCTTTTTCCGATGCAGTTTTTGCTTTTCCCTGAAGTCCTCCATTTTCTTTGCTTCCTCCCGAAGGGTTTGTGCCAGCTGGATGTGACCTTGTCCCACGTTGTCTATCTCTGCAAAGAAAAGAAAAAAAAAAATATATATATTCCTAAAAAGACTCGGTTGCTCAAGTCAATTGTTGCAACTGACATCAAACTGACCCCACATCCCACATACCCTTGCAGAAACATATAAAAGCAGCAGCACTTTTGAAGCAGCCTCCAAGCAGCGCTTGCCTATGTAAGGATCATTCCTGCTGGGGCCTGCCCTTCAGTTTAAGAAAACTCTTATCAAGACAAGTTATTCAAGCAAGAACAGGCACATCTCCCCCTCATCCAGATGAATTCAGGCACATTTCAACACATCACAGCCTGAGGGAGCTGTCTGAAGGAAGTGCTGCCCCAGGCTAGCACACAACCAACTTTGGGCACAGAAAAACTAACACTAAAAAAACCTCTTGCTGAAGGCAAGCAGCCATACCATGAAACACCACACCAGGTCCCAGGAAGGGACAATGTAAGGTGGCCAAAGCATCGTCTTTTAGATGCTCTGATCAGAATCATAGAATCATTTAGGTTGGGAAAGACCTTTAAGATCTTCAAGTCCAACTGTTAACCTAGCACTGCCAAGCCCACCAATAAACCACGTCCCTAAGTACCACATCTACACGATTTTTAAATACCTCCAGGGATGGTGACTCCACCACTTCCCTGGGCAGCCTGTTCCAGTGCTTAGTAACACTTTCCGTGAAGAAATTCTTCCCAATATCCAATCTAAACCTCCCCTGGAGCAACTTGAGGCCATTTCCTCTTGTCCTATCGCTTTTTGCTTGGGCGAAGAGACCGACCCCCACCTCGCTACAACCTCCTTTCAGGCAGTTGCAGAGAGCGATGAGGTCTCCCCTCGGCCTCCTTTCCTCCAGGCTGAACAACCCCAGTTCCCTCAGCCGCTCCTCACAGGACTTGTGCTCCAGACCCCTCACCACCTTCGTTGCCCTTCCTGGGACACGCTCCAGCACCTCAGCGTCCTTCTTGTGGTGAGGGGCCCAAAAGTGAACACAGTATCTGAGGTGCAAATTACTGCGTATGCGTGCAAAGAGGGCAAGGCGAGCCAGTCCAACAAACTCAGATGAGCATCCCATGCACAGCTTCTGATGTACAACGCAAGCATGACCTCTGAGCTCCAGCCAGCCCCAAAAGCCCAAGAGATCCCCAAAAGGACACTCTGTGGGTCCCCTCTCCCGCCCATGCCCTGGCGCACTTGGTCCCAAACCCCATGCACTGGGATGAGCTGGGCCAGGAGGGCAGCCTATGCCTGAGCCCAGCATCGCACATGTTTAGAGGTTTCTCCGCTATTTCCTTCCCAAGCAGTTGCCTGCAGGCTTCGGCGTTGCCAAGTGTCCTGACAAACATGAAGAATTACTTACGTTGCTTGAAAACATCCAGGGATCTCTTCAATGTGCTGAAAAACACAGGCAGAGCATTAAAAAACGGGGGAAAGCACAGCCAGGCACAGGCATCAGCAGAGCCCCTCTCCCAAACCAGATAGCAAGTCTCTCAGTCAATGCTGGCCAAAGCACCTCGAAGCAGGTTTATTTACCTTCTTTACACCTCCAGGTTTTTCCCTCTCAGCAAGTACAACACAGCTCACTTAGTTTGAGATCTACTTTACATCTTCCTGAACATTGGACACTATTAAAAATTCTGAGTTTCATCACAAATGTTTCAGGCAACCTCCTAAAAGTATCATTTGGGACACACGAACACCTTCTACATGGTGCACTGGCCAGTGGTTGGAAATGTAGGGAGCTTTTCTCCCTATTAATATCGTACAATAAAGATTTCAGAAACATTTTATGTGACACCTCGATATAAAAGTGTAAATAAATGATCAGAGAATATCAGACCTGGCATATATAAAGTATAGAAACAAAGCAGGAAGCAGAAAGTGCCAAGGGTCATGGGGAAATGGAGACCCACTCATGGAGCTAACCGCAGTGGCCACAGCACCCCTACGGGGTGTAACATGCTGGGCTTTAAAGATTTGCTTGGTTTGAGTCAAGGAAGTACCTGTACTTCCCTCTGGCCGGAAAAATAGTCAGGAGCAAACCCAAGGTCTTATGATCCTCAGCCCTCTGCTGAACCACCAGCCCACATCTCGCCTCAGCATCTGTGATGCTTTGGTTAGGCTACAGCTGATGGGAACTTGGTGGAGTCCAACTCGTTTATTGGCAAAGGCCAATCCAACTGCGCACCGTTCATTCACAAGACCAATTTCAGATCACCTTCTGGTAGCGTCCCAATCCCATTTCAACACTGTTCTGTCTCTCACAGCCCCTTCCTTCTGCTCCTCCTTCATTGCTCCAACTAAGGACACCCACAAAAACAAAACACACTTCAAAACACAGTGAACTTACTTCAGCTCCGTCTGCCCGCAGGGCTTCTTCTTCGACAAGTTAATGAGCTCTTTGCCATATTTTTCTTCTATAATTGCCCTGTTGAGGAAAGAGAGAAATGAGAGGAAGTTCTTAAGTCAGAAACTGATACTTGCTTGCAGCAGAGGCCAAGACCCGCTCTTAACACCCTCCCTATCTTCTGACCTGCTGCAAACCAACTGTGAACGGTTGGCTGAAGGAAGACTGTAGTTTGCAGTTACCCAACAGCCTTTCTACTGAAAATGCTTTGGTTTGCTGTGTCTGTGGTCCCGATGTGTGGCTCTCCCCATCTCCCCATGGCCAATGGGTGCAAGGACCACCTCCGCAGGAGATGGAGGACTAAGCAGCCAGTGCCGCTGGTGACTAGATGCAGCCAGGTGAGTCATCTGAGTATTTTTTAGCTCAGTTTCCTATGGGAACAAGGCTTGTGCGATCACGTTTTCTGCATCTCAGCCATCAGTGTCTGTCGGTCCATCCACACAAAGTACTTTTGAATCTGACTTGGCTGATTTAAACCAAATGTGACAGAGGGGAGTAGGCACCTCAGAGACCACTCAGCCACCATACATGCACCCCAAAGCTCAGCTGGGCCATTTCAGCTTTTCAGGACTTTTTAAAATGAGGCAATACTTAACATAAATAACACCTCTGAGGAATCGTATTGTCTTCCCCTCTTGGAAGAAAGAGGGAGGGGGGAAAGAAAGCCTATGTGTTGCAGTCTAAGAACAACCAGCTTTCTGCAGTTGCTTTGAACTATCTACAGACAACCAGGGCTGGAATTTCTTGGTCAAATGTAGATATCTCCATCTGGGCAAGCCACCCTAGCTGTCTGCAGTCAGTGGAGAGAAATAAGTACTGCTAGAGGCTTGAATTAGGTGGTCTGCTGGATGAAATAAATAGCTTTCTAAAATGCCTGTATCTCTAACGCAGATGCAAATGCCTATGTTGTTGATTTCTAGAGGCTGGCAGTGGGTTCACCTAACTTAACTCTTTAAAAACTCCAAAAGCTTGTAGGGAAATGGAAAAAATAAAGATTATGAGTAATTTTTTCCCATGAACATCCTTTTGAGGCAAAGCATCAAATCCAACAAGCATGTTCTGCATAGCTGGGACCACGTAACAGCCGTGCTGCACATGGAGAACTGGGCCGTGTTCAAGAGAGAGGTGCCAGTAGCAAGTCCCAGTCCAGCCTCTAATCTCCTCCTGGCTGGGCACATTGGTGGGAACCTACACCTCCTTCAGCAGCAAAGACAAACAGGGCACAGGGTGCGGAGGAGGCTTTTTGCACTCACTCTGTTGTCACAGATGCGTGGGACACAGTTCTCAGGGTTCAGCAGATGGTTCTTAGGGGAGCTGGGAAGCCTAAATTTTCCTGGAACATGTGATTACAGCCTAGACAGATGTAGGTGCATTACACACTTTTAACTGCAGGTTCTCCCCCTCTTCATCCCCGTTATATTTGTTGCAGGCTGTTTTGTACCAAGTCTTGTATTCAGAGGTTTGTTTTCTCCAGCTCTCAATACCAAAATGACATTCATTCAGGGTTGTTCTACAACGCTATTCATATTTAGCCATTGCTAACCAGGTGAACCATAAAGTCAAAATACATGGCCAGACCATCTCTGTCGTGCCTTTGTAACCACAGAACCTCTACTTAGGTCATATCCTCTGATTAATAAACGCACTATCTAATGCTACTACTTCTTTTTAACATAAAATCTGTGGGCTGTCCATAATATACGAAGATAAATTCAGGACAAAGCCATGCCTCTCCTATGCCAAGGTCTTCACCTGATCTTCTGCAAGCTGAACTGCAAGGTGAACTTCATGGGAGAGCATGTGGCCTGGGCAGGCCACCAACAGCTGCAAACACATCAGTAGAGATGTATGGCAACATGTAAGACTGAATTATTGAACTGCTTCTGATACCTCTTTCTTTTAACCAGACAGTTCAAAATGTGAGCATCAAGCTCCGGGCACCATCACTCCGTCGCAGCTGAGGATTCCTGGGCATGGACTTCATACCAAAGCACCAGCCATGCAAGGGAAGGACAGTGTAAGAAAAAAAGTTCCTCATCAGTCAAAAATCAAAGGTGTTTTAACATAGTGGACAGTTAAACGCGACAGAAACCAAACTGGGAATACAAGGACTAGAGGTAGTGCCACTGCCTCACTTCCCAGGTTCAGCCCAACCCGTTTGCAGAGGTAGCTCCACACCTTTCCTTCAAGAAGTCTTCAAACTCTTTGCAGTTCTTCCTGCCGTCATTCAGATGTTGAATGATGCTGTCGTAGCCAACTGTGCTCGTCAGATCTGTACTCTGAAAACACAAGAACAGGAGTCATATCCTCGTCAGTGCAGTCCATGGCCACTGCCACCTCCAGTGGCATTTGCACAAGCCAATGGCTCAGCTGGGAGCAAGTGGGCAAGTGTCTCTTTATGAAATAAGAACTTTTTCTTCTAGGGGTGGGAGAGGCTCCAGAATGAGAACAATGGTGGCAATTTGGGACAAGGCACTTCCACGAATTTCAGAAAACAGAAGAGCTCAGTCCTACCACATCCTTTTGCTCCCCCCTGGCCTAAGCACAGCTGGCCCCATGGCACATGGCATCTCTTCCTAGGAGCTTAGCTGTCAGCTCTAACTTAATATAATCGAACACTAAAACCCCTCCGTGTCTCTAGGTATAGCCCGTCTTACTACTCCTCCTCCCAGTTTCTGCGGACATGGAGGTGGATCTTGGTTAGGGCTGACTTGCACTGTTCTGGGCATCACCCTCACATCTGGCTGTAGGATCCTACATCTGGACTGGAGGTGAATTTATCAGACCTTCCTGCACAGGATCGCTGAGCTATGGGCTTCTCTTGCTGCCCTCACAGTAAGGTATGGATGAACCCAGTGACTGCTGCTGCAACGGCCTTCTCTTTGGCCTTGCAAAAAGCAACACTGTCCCACACATCAATTCAAAGCACCACTGTAAAGATCATTTCCCTAAGTACCAGGTCCTCCCCCACCATTGCTGTACGCCCTCCGACACATCACACAGGGCTAGCTTCTTCCCTCCCCACAAAACACCACAGCCATGGAGAGGTCCTGCCTCCACCACCGATGGGGCCAAGTCCCATCTTCCAACCCAGGGCTCTCAGCCCCACGGTGCCACTCATACTTCCTATAGACTTCTGCAGGATCAGCGCTTTCCTCCAAATTACTTCTTAAAATCTTATATTGTACTGATGCTTATTAAAAGAAAAAAAAGAAAAAAGATACATGCAGCAATGATGTAGGTGGCCTAGGACGAAGGTTGACTAACTCTACCCTATTCTTTCCTCATACCCGTGCCTGGAATCACCTTAGGACAAAAAATGGTGTTTTGATCATTGAGGATTTACCACCCTGGAGACCACTTAGGAGCAGGAGTGCTAAGTGCTGTGATGACACAAAGAGATGCTCTGACCACGAGCTATCCTTCTCTGGAAGAAGCCTGAAGCAGATGCGGGGAGCTGAGCAGAAGGTGCTACCTGTCGTCTTCTGCAAAGAGGACAAGTCGGTGTCGCACAGAACAGCGCATATGGGAGCAAAAAATAGAGGGAAAGAGGCTGCAGAAAGGAAGCAATGACAGGAGCAGATACGAAACTCAGGGAAAGGAAGGAAAAGCTACAAGCAGCTATTAAGAAGCTGGAAAAGGAATAATGGCAGGACACAGAGATTTAGGAACCTGGTGCAAGAAATGAGGAGGAATAGGGCTGGTATTTGTGATAAATGAAGGATTTAATTATGTGGACTTCCCTAACGAGTCAAGGACTTGAATGTCAGTGGCCAGAAAGCAAGAAGTGAAGCGGAGATCTGGTGGAGTGGGACCTGCAGGAAATCTCCAGTTATCCCAGATGGGCTTTGCTCCATCCATGGCATGCATGGGAAGAGAGGACTGTGAAGCAGGACCTCAGCACAAACCAAAACAGCTTCTGTTGCTTGACAAAGGACAAACATCCCTCCAAATTAGGCTTATTACCGATAAACCCACAACCAGTTCTCAGTTTACGTCGCGTCTTTGCTAATCGGGTCTGTGAAAACGGAAACACGCTTGCACTGAAGTCAGTCTTCACGACAGTTGCAAAACACAGGAACATCCTAACTTGACTTCCTATCCACAGTTTCAAAGGAAATAAAATGGAAGTGGAGAACAACTGTCGGTTGCTGCAAGCCCGGGCAGGACGGAGTGGTCAGACCCACATCGCTGCCTGTCAGGGGGCACCCGAAGGCTCCTGCACCCCGCACTGCTGCCTGGGACACCTGGGCTCGCTGTGCCAGGGGAAAAATTGGGAGCACCCATCAAAAATGCGCACTAAGCTTTTTATTTTACCACTCTTCCTCCTCCAGTAGAAGGATTTAATTCCAGCATGTATGTATTTCCTAAGCGCCCAAGGCTGGACTAGACCTTCACAGTGCAAGGTGTTATACGAAACATGGGAGGTAACAGCGATGGTGGAGGTTTCCAGAAGAGCTGGTTCCAGGCGGGAGGAGCTCCTGGCCCAGAAGGCCGTATGCTGTGAAACCAGCCTTCGCAGCACCCTTCTGGGCATATGTTGGCACGGAAAGAATAAAAAAGGACCAGTGTGACTGCCAGTGGGACGTCCCAAAGGCAGGGCTGGCAGGGAGCAATGAAAAAGGAAGGGCAACATGGTGAGCACAGAGCCATGGGCGCAGAGGACAAGATTTAAAGACGTAATAAACTAAGCCAAAGACGGGTATGGAGGACGGGAAGTTGCACCAAGCCCTCCCCAACCAGAGGGACGCGGGAGGATGAGCATCTCTCCTCCCACCCAGCAGCACACGGCTGTCCCGGTCCTCCCCACTGGGCAGAGCTCTGAGCCCACGTGCCACTTAGAGGACAGGCCATGGAAACTACAAACAGATGACTTCAAGGTGACAAAGCAGCAGCTGATGTTTCCCAAGCCCGTGAGGCTCAGCAGGATGTGCCCCCCCCCTCCCTGATCTGCTGCCCAGGTTTGTACCACCCTCCCAGTGGACTCGAGGAGGAGAAGGAATTTGTGTGCTTGTGATGTTTTGGGGTTTGTTTGCGCTTTTAGCCAAAAGAGAGGCTTAAATGCTCTGGTGGGGATCTGAAGTGACGTTATGATCTTGTGTGAGTCACAGCTGAGCTTGACATTTCCATCTTCTACCCCACTTCACATGGAAAACCCCCACCAGACACACACCCTATGAACCCAATTACATGGGAGAATCATAGAATCATTTAGGTTGGAAAAGGCCTTTCAGATCACCAAGTCCCACCACTAACCTAGCACTGCCAAGTCCGCCGCTAAACCATGTCCCTCAGCGCCACAGCTGCACAATTTTTAAATACTCCAGGGATGGTGACTCAACCACTTCCCCAGGAAGCCTGTTCCAAGTGAAGAAATTTTTCCCAATATCCAATCTAAACCTGCCCTGGCACAACTTGAAGCCATTTCCTCTCCTCCTATCGCTTGTAACTTGAGAGAAGAGACCGACCCCCACCTCGCTACAACCTCCTTTCAGGCAGTTGCAGAGAGCGATGAGGTCTCCCCTNNNNTCCGGCACCTCAGTGTCCTTCTTGTGGTGAGGGGCCCAAAACTGAACCCAGTATTCAAGGTGCGGCCTCACCAGTGCCGAGTACAGGGGGACAATCACTGCCCTAGTCCTGCTGGCCACACGATTTCTGACACAAGCCAGGATGCTGTTGGCCTTCTTGGCCACCTGGGCATGCTGCTGGCTCGTATCCAGCCGGCTGTCGACCCACACCCCCAGGTCCTTTTCCACCGGGCATTTTTCCAGCCACTCTTCCCCAAGCCTGTAGCGCTGCGTGGGGTTGTTGTGACCCAAGCGCGGGACCCGGCACTGAGCCCTGTTGAACCTCATACAACTGGCCTCGGCCCATCGATCCCGCCTGTCCCGATCGCTCTCCAGAGCCCTTCTACCCTCCAGCAGTCTGTCCCAACCTTCCCAAAAATGAAAGGTTTGGGGCACTGCACTGCTCATGAAACATCACTTGAAAGATCTTTCTTTATGCAGAGCTCTTAACATCTCTCCTCAGCCTTCTGTGCTTAGAGAAACAGCAGAAGCTGGATGACTCTTTTAGTAGTCGGAAAGACCATGCAACCATAAATGGCTGTAGTATTCTTGCTCACAGGCACTCAAGGTCCTGTAGAGGTTGCTGAGACCAAGAAAAATGCTTGCGCTGGTGCCTGCAGGGAGCAGAGTGAGGAGGGGAGGAGATGCTGCAAGAGGCTGCAGTTCCTCCCCATCCCATAACCAGGTGGGTACGACAGGATAGACAAAACTCATGGCAGGGAGGAAAAGGACTCGCTGCAAATTCACCCACCCGATAACAGCATCCTGCGAAAAGCAGCTTTTTGGTTAATAATTTGCCATTTGAAGTTTCCTTCCTCTACACCAACACACCTACCCTGTTCCTCCCAGAGACACAGAAAGCATTGGACCATCCTGCCTCGATGCGATTACCTCTTCCCACCAACCCCACCTTGTTCCTTTCAAACAACGACCTGAGGATTTCATAATGCTGTCGATAAACTCTGCCAACCCAGTCCCCGTTTAGAGAAGGATAAGCAGGGGTAAGGGGAAGTGAAATGGCCCAGCCAGCATCACATCGTGAGTCAGCAGCCAAGGAATGAACCTAGAAGCCCAGGGCTGGCGGGTCCCCCTGAGTCCCCTGACAGTGGGGACGCAGGAAAAAAGGAATTTATCCCTGGGAGCCATACGAGGCTAAAAAAAAATTGTGGCAACGAGGAAGAAATACAGCCAGTCGCAGCACTGACAAAATACCATCCGTAACCCGCGGCAGAGGGGCCAGCGTGGGCGAATCGAAGCTTCCTTTGCAAACATCGGTGTGTTCCCTTGCTCGGCAGCGAGGGGCAAAGCGTTTCTTTTCCCCCCACGCTGTGTTTATGCCATTGCAAGAAGAGATGCAATAGCTCTTTCCTAGGCGCTGGGAGGTAAATAAGTGTTTTCAGATACTTTGCCACAGGCTTTGTTAGAAAATTAAATATGCCAGTGCAGCTTTTACTGCAGATAACTTGCCTGAGCCACGGATTCTTTTAGCAGCATCGCTTTTGCTTGGCGTGACAAAAGAAATATTTAAGAGTGCCTAAAAGACTTAGATACTTAAGTTTAATTTTCAAAAATTGCCTGACCAGACCAACCTCAGTGCGAGCCAGGAGGTCTCAGTCTTCAGCATTATTTGCTTATTTTTTTAATGTTTTACCAAATGCTTCTTTTTAATGTACCCTGCAATACACTGCAGAGAGAGGAGCACTGGTTTTGTCTCATTAAAAGCAAAATTACTGAACATCCACTCTCCGAGTTGCAAGCTGTTAGCCAATAGATCAGACGTGACGTGTTTCTTAGCATTATCACCATTTCTATTTTTTCCACTTAGTTTTACAGGACCAAAGTGCTCTGATGAGACCCAAAGCTTTGCTGTTGGGTTACCCAAAATACTCTGCAAAAACAGGCTTGGGGAGAACCAGGCACGTACCAAGAAAATTATTTAAGTGAAAGGAGAGACCTTGCATAGTGAAAGAAGAACAGCAGGTTGCAAAAACAAATGAAAACAAAACCCCACACTTGCTCAACTCACAGCAATCACTACAGGCAGGGCAAGAGGAAACAAACATGCGCTTCGGTGTATTTTTATTTTTGCACAGCTCTTGCAGGCTGCTGGAGGCAGCGCAGTCTGCGGGAAGGAGCGTCACACGGGCGGGGGCATTCGGGGCAATACACGTGCAGCTTCAGGCATCTCCGAACTTTAGCCCCTGGGCGAGCAGGAGCTGCGGTAGGACGCAAAAGAGCAAACCCCTTTATTTAAGGAAATTTATCGTCTTGTGCTGAGACCTAAGAGCATGAGCAAACTCAAATGCAGAGAGCAAAGTGGCCGTGTGCTTTCCTGGCGCAGTGCATCACGAGCATCACGCCTTGAACTTCAGCAGGGACCAGGTTCCAGTGCAGGAAAAAGACAGACACACGCAGCCCACCAAAGAAACCAGAACTGCTGGCGTTTAAAGCTAAATTGGTCCCCAGATGATGCTTGAGGCACAGCCCTGCTGCCCGGCAGCGCGGCTTGTCCCCAAAAAGAAATTCAGCATTCACAACCAGCCGCATTTCAAAGCCGGAAGACGCAATAGTAAAAACGGCTCAGCTTTTGGGGGGTTTGGTTATTTTTTAGACTTTGACCCATCAATTGGAGCATCCCTGCCCCAGAGCCCTCGCAAAATCTCCCCTTTCCTATCGGGCTGTCCTGACCACTGCAGAATCACTTGCTTCGGCAAAGAAGAGTTCTCCTTCCCTTTTTTGGCTTAAGCAAAATAATTTAAGAGGAAAAATTGCAGGAGGAAGTTTGCATTCTCTCACAGCACTTAACAGCAAACCGAAGCTGGATGAGCAGCCCTCTGCACTTCATCTAAATTTGGGGTTTTTTCTGCTCATCTTTTTTCCCCCCTCCCTCCCCAGCCCTCGCAGCTGATGTACAGTCACTTGTACGTGGCGTGGAGACTGCTTGGGGTGGTACCTGCCTTTTCCATGGACCACACGACCACAGCGGGACCTCGATCTCTCCACTGAGTCACGTCCATCACGCTCCCATCCAACCTCTGCCCCAGCTGCCAGCCCTGGGCGCATCGGTTGGGGCGGGGGGAACTGAAGCTCACAGGCTTCAGAAAGGAAAAAGCCAAGCAAAATCCCTGGCAACACCAATAGTTTTGGGCTCAGCAAGAGGATTATTCAGTAAATAGACGTGTTTGCTATAAAAAGGACCGGGCGGGCATGAACTCCCCGTGCAAGGTCCCTGCTCCCCCTTGCCTCTGGGGCTTGGGGCAGGTCCTGTCCCTGTATTTTCTCCCACCGAGCCCCCTCCTCCAGGATCCTCCTTCAAAAAGCACCGTGCTACAACGGGAGAGGAACAAACCGGGCAGCGCTAGCCGAAGCCAGCCTGGCAGCGAGGACCTCTTCTTCAATCCAGTGCACCACTTAAGCACGACAAACCACATCTGCTCAGCTCTCCTGGCATCACAGTTATTCCTCCCAGCCTGGGGGATGCTGCCACCACCGCCGTCACCCTCACATCCCTCCTCTCCTGCACACTGGCAAAGCAAAGGAAGCACCGTGGAAATCTCTCGGGCAACAAACAGCTGAGAAACAGCTGCCAGATGCAAAGCTGACTCTATTTTCCAAGCCAGGTTTGATACCTATGTGGGATTTACATATTTGACGGCATTATGCCAGACAACACGCTAATGACGCTGGGCGAGCCCAGTCCTCTGCACTTACCCCTCTCATTCCACAACACGCAGGAGCCCCAAACCCAGCGCCTGCTCCTGCCAGGGCCCACGCACCTTTCCCCCGTCCTGCAAGACGGGAGCTGCTTCCCGGGCATCATCTGGGAAACCCTGAGTGCCGTTCACAGACGGGGATTTTCAGCCTCAAAAGCCAAAATGTTGTCATTTATTTCCTGGTTGCCGGTACCTGGAACGAAGGCCCGCACACCGAGAGGAACTGAGCAGCCACAGCGCCGATGCTCTGCTGCAGATAAGGGGCTGTTCAGCACTTCTCCATTCCTAAAAGCACAATGCAGACTCAAAAGAATAAATCGCGGCTTTCCCCGAAACCGTGGCTTTTCCTCCACAGCTCGGCCCCTGGCAGCAGCACACCGAGGGACTCGCTCCTACTCCGGGATTAGCTCGACATCAAAGGATCCTTTTTGGCCACGGTGTCTCCAGGTAATTAGTTCCCCGGTAGCTAATTAATATTATCAAGCCCTCAGCCCGGCACCGACTTCCTCCAGCACGGCAGCGGCAGCTCGGGGCAGGTTGCAAAGCCACAGCTCTCAGGACACGCGTGGACGGGCAGTGCCTGCCGATTGGGGGAGGGGGGGGCGGGTGCGCTCAGAGCCTTCAGCAAAGGCACCCCAAGACCACGACCTCTGACCAAAGAGGGCTGACACCCCACACACACACCCCCGGGTGGGTTCTGTCCCCGCTCCCCCCTGTTCACAGTGCCCCCGCTCACCCAAAAGTGGTCCCTGAATCGCGCCTCCCGCATGTTGCTGCTGCTGCCGCCGCCGCCGCCGCCACTCCCGGCCCCGCCCCGTCCCACCCCGCCGTGCGGGGTCCCCACCCAGTCGTCGTGCGTCCTCTGTGTGTCGTCGTCCCCCCCCCCCCCAAACGCACGATTTATTCCCCCCCACACACACACACTCGCTGCGTGGAGCTTCGCTGCGCGCTCCTGTCTCTCTGTGGGTCGGGGGCGCGCTGCCGCAGCGGGCACCTCCCCCCGTGGCAGGTGGGTGAGATTGGGGGCGGGGGAGGGGGGGGTAAGAAATCCACTCGTGACGGTCAAACCCGCCTGACCCGCACGGTTTCACACAGGGAAAAGGCGAAGCGGAGGGTGAGCATCACAGCCTGCCCCTCCCGGCTCGGCCAGAGGTTGCTGGAGTATTTGGGGAAGGTTTCACCATACGTGTCCTGTTCTTACCCCTAATTAGAGGCCGCTGCCCCAGAGGAGGGAGTGGGTGAGCGACCTCTGAGCCCTTCTTAAAAAAGACGAAAGCAGAGAGGACACTGGGTGCCAGAAAGCCTGAATCATACCCGCTGCCTCTGCTTTCACATAGGGACAGCTAAAACAGTCCAGTAATGTCAAAAAAAAAAAAAAAAAAAAAAAAAAAAACCATTTTCACTTAATTAAGCAACCGGAGGCAACTGCCCCTTGGCAAACTTTTCTGAGGTTTTAAACTGAAGAAACCAGGTTTGCATCAATTTTTCTTTCAGGGTTCATGGCTGCCCCAGCAGCAGAGGTAGTGTCACATCTGTGCTTCAGATCTGAAACGTTTCAGTTAAAGCTTTGAAGAGGTTTTAGCAACCTCATTTGAACATCTGTCAGCTGAGGTACAACCTGCCCGCTGCAAGCACACACAAAAAAAAAAAAACCTTCAAAGTGTGAATTCTGGAATAAATTTGCAAGTTTTCTCCCTCTGATCTGACTGCACTGGAAGGGCACACCTTAGGACGGGCCGATAAGCCCGAGTGGGGTTGAGACCCAAAGCCTGCAGGACAGAACAGCGCGGATCAAGGCGCAGCAGCTCCAGGCAGCGTGCCCTCAGCAACGCTCATCATCAGCCCCGTGTTACCACAGCGCTGACGGTTACCCGTCACAGGACACCGCACCAAAACGGTACGTTTCTAGGATCTTTCTGTGATTTTCTGAATCAGCTTTTCAACAGAAGGCACCACAAACCCTCTCACTGCGACTCCACACCGCCAACAACCTGCTCACTGTTTCTCAGCTTTCCAGAACCACCCCGCGGCCGGGGCAGCCCACAGCAGCTCTCGGGATTTGCGACTGACCCTTCAAAACCAGCCCCACCGTCCTTCTGCCTGACTGGATGGGCTATATTTACCACGCGGTGCTTTAATGAGGAAATCACCACCTTCCTAGGTCACAGCAGCAACAGGGCAGAAATCGGAACGTTGGCATATTTATCTGTTACCAGAAACAAATACATCTCCATGCAATTTTGGACCAAGACGCTTCCTAACTACAGCAGCATGCAAGTAAAACGTGGCGCAGCAACACCAACAAGTAACTGGGGTTTAGTCACTGCGCAAGAACAGAGTAGCAAGCTATAAGAGCTGTGCTGGAAGCGACAAGCGATGGAGGGCAGCCTCAGCAAAAAGGCTCCACCGCAGTATTCCCTCATGCCTGTGAAGCCTCCCAGCCACCGCTGCTGGAGCCGTGTGTCAAAGAAAGACGACTGTGAAAGACAAGAGGGACTCCACGGGAAGCCCTCCTCCAGGAGCACAGCACTGTTCTACCAGGCCAGCTCTTCCCAGAAGGATGTCTGACGCTCCCAGCCTAGAAGGAAGCGTTTATTTTTTCATGTGCAACAGAAGCCAGAGCTCGCACTCAAAGCACTCAACCATTAATAGAGAAGCTCGTTAGCCTGCAACTGTGCAAAGAGCTTAGATGAAACATTTCCAGCTTTGTAACACAGCAGGTTTGAACTTGGAGGCAGGGCGCTCCTGTGAAGGAAGGTGGCTGGGGACAGAGCCAACAGCCTCAGCCAAAAGTCCTGATCACAGGTAACTGCGGTGCAGAGGCTCACCGAGGACTGAGACCCGAGTTCCAGTGTACCAGGTGAAGCTGAATACACCACACGAAACGGAGCAACTTTAAACAACTTTCCCACATCCCAGACAGAAGTTCTCACACTGGGATCTTGTACCTCACATAGCGCACAGAAAAAAAGTCAGGAAATGCCAATAGATGCTCTGGTATATAACCTCCCCCCAAACCATTAACCATTGCAGACAGTTTATTGACAGAATGGGAGTCAGCTACAGAGGATGGTGGCAGTTAGATCTCTAGCGGTTACAGCCCTAACAGCTAAACATGCACTTGTCCCGAGACACAAGGACAGTCAGTTCAGAAAGCGCCCATCTTCTGAAAGCCAGGCACCACGGTGGGTTAGACAGCAATTCTAAGAAATACGCTGTCACAGCGTCAGACTTAAAGAAAGAATACTGTGAGGTCCAATTAGTTATCACCCGTGATGAGACAGCATGAACTGCTTCCCCAGTTGTCCGCCCTGCTCCGAGGCCAGCTGCCTCGTGAAAAAGGCTAAAAACTGCAAGAGCGACCCTCAGCCCTGTCACGAGGGGAGCTCCAGTCTTCATCACGGAATCCAGCTGCTACCCCTGCTCGTTCCTGTAAGGGGGGCTGGACCCACCCAACAGCTAATATGTTCCCTGATTTTTTTCCAAGTTCCTCTAGCAAGCATGTGTCCAGGGGAGTTTAACCCCATGGTTTCAAAGGCATGTCTCGCTCAAGTAGCCAGCCAGAAACGCAGTAATTTAGAACAGAATATACAAGCCTTTTTACATGGAAACTTTTATTCTCGCCGAGATCTGTACATTCAAGTCGCACATACTTTTTAGGTCTTTGATGGAGCTGGAGCATGGGATCACAACAACAGCCTGGTCTGTCTGAACAGTTTTAAGAGTTTATGCCTCAAAAGTAGCCAGGAAACTTGTGACTATTTCCTTCAACTTGGCTTCTGTCTGGTCAGAGATCTTCCCTTCAGTCCTGTTAAAAGAGTTCAGTTAAACTTCTGACATAGGAATAGATACATGGTCAATCCCCAACTAACAAAGACAAAAAAAAACAACTTTACAACAAACCTTCCCATTTCTAACAAAATTAGCAGATGAATTAACGCATTTGTCTGATGCATGAAGCTATACCACTGACAGTAACTTAGCTTCTCCTAAGAAAGTTAGTCCTGTTTAAGAACTAAGGTTTGTCAACAAATACTTTCAAAACAGCTGTACGTAGTTCAACAAGGCTCCACCCTTCTATAGAGCAGTGCCTCAGAGATGGAAGGCACATGACTGGACTCATGACAAAGCAAGCTAGGACCAGTTTACAGGACAGGGCTATGGAAAGACTCAATCCCCAACAGTCCACTCAGCAGCAGGGAAGGCAGTGAGCTGCACAATCTACAGTACTGTCACAGCTTAAAGCTGTCAAAAATATGGGAACTGACTAGATTAAGTGATTTCATTATCAGACTAGAGGAGAGGTACGCAGGTAGGTTCATTTCGAGCACCAGCTGGATGCTTGCAAACTGTAAACTGGATGCTTAAAAAAAACAGTAAAAACTGGAAAGATGAAGCTGAGGTCTGGACAGCAGAGCAAGGACAGTAGGAAGGCTGATTTAACCTCCAGTGCCGGTACAGGCAGCTTAAGGCCTGATGTTCTAGGACACACTAAATTAACACTTCAGTGACCATTATCTGCACTCCAGCCATCAAGTCAACACCCTTGGGATGAAGTAAGATAAATCATCATACCTGATCGTGGAGAGGAGGGCCTGGTGCTGGCTCAGTACATGAGCTAGGAAAGCGCTCTCAAATTTAGTGATTTTGCTGGGCTCCAGCTTGTCCAAGTGACCTCTTACACCAGCATAGATGACTGCAACCTGTTCCTCAATAGCCATTGGAACTGCAGAAAAGAAAGCATTCATGCCACTGGTAATTCTTACAGCAGGAGGCATCAGTACTACAGACTCCTCCTTTGGAGATCAACTGCACATATACAACATGCTTCAAGTAAGTCTGCATTTACCACCTCCACAGAATGGACATGGTAAACACTAGCACAAAGACCGACCTCTTTAGCACAAAAGACTAATGGGAAATGCAGACTTGTTACGTCCAAGACACTCACCGTACTGTCCCTGTTTGAGAAGCTCTGTCAGACGTACACCACGGTTCAGCAGCTGTTGCGTGGCAGCATCCAGATCAGACCCGAACTGAGCAAAGGCAGCTACTTCACGATACTGAGCCAATTCCAGCTTCATGGTACCTGCCACCTACAACACAAGACAGAGGTCAGACTGAGTTTGGCCAGTTTTTAAATGAGTCTAGTAGTTTGCAGGTTATCTTCAGCTGACAGTTGTCAGAAGTCAGCTTTGCCTTGCATACCAGCCAAGTGAATCTCAAGGTTCTGACAGATGATCATATGCATTTCTAAAAATCCCACCATCTGCTTGGCCTTTTAAGACGAGCATGCTATTCCTCCCTAAAAAGTGCACAGCTGATACTAAACCTCTCTAATTCCATATCTGGACTAAAAGAAGTGTGGGGTTAAGAAAGCATTCTCTGCTTCTAGTTAGATCAGTACCCAGTTCAGCATACTGAAACTTTAGCATCCTACATCTTTATGCAGATACTATTTTCCTTTCTTCCCCCTCTCTCAGCAGGCAATGGAAATATCAAAAAGATCCCCAAAGTTTCTTCTTTTACAACTCTGTAATGCTAAGGAATCCAAAGCTTTATTCCCCTCTCTGTTCACAACTCTGTGAAATGGAGTTGGAAATGGGTTGAAAAGCCTACACACTACTTGTCTCTAGTGAGAGGAGGAGCAGCACTTTCACACTTACCTGCTTCATAGCCCTGGTCTGAGCAGCAGAACCTACACGGGACACAGACAGACCAACATTGATGGCTGGACGGATACCTTTGTAGAACAACTCAGTTTCCAAAAAGATCTGCAGGAGAAAATTGTTATCTTGGTCAGAAGCCTGGAAGCCTCCTCAGAAACCTGCCAGTAAGTTACACAGAAGTACTGGCACATGAAGAAGTCCTACCTGTCCATCAGTGATGGAGATGACATTGGTTGGAATGTAAGCAGACACATCACCAGCCTGAGTTTCAATGACAGGCAAGGCAGTCAGAGAGCCACCTCCAAAGGCATCATTCATTTTGGCTGCTCTCTCCAGCAGGCGAGAGTGCAGGTAAAACACATCACCTGGGTAAGCTTCACGACCGGGTGGACGACGCAGCAGCAGAGACATCTGACGATAGGCAACAGCCTGCGAGGCATAAAGAAAGCTCTCAGACTTCAGTAGCAAATTTAAACTTTTGAATTTCTAAACCTGAGGTGATCATACAGCCACAAACACCAATGCTAGACTATGAGGCCTATAAACAGTATTTCCTGACCTGTTTGGATAAGTCATCATAGATGATTAATGCGTGTTTTCCATTGTCTCTGAAGTACTCCCCCATGGAGCAGCCTGAATAGGGAGCCAAATACTGAAGGGGCGCTGCATCAGATGCTGTTGCAGACACCACAATAGTGTACTTCATGGCATCTGGAAAGAATTGGAGACACACGCCACTGTCAGTATATTACCTCATCATGCCCATCATCAGCCAAATACAACATGCATGTGAAGTACTAGTAGCTGAAGCAAACCCAGGTAACATCACTACCTCATTACAGGAAAGATTGCTGTACTAGATTAACACATCTGTTAGCTCAACTAAAGAAGTTTCAAGAGCAAGTTCACAGCAGCTACTGGCTGACACTTGCAGACTTTTTCCCATTTAAAACGAGGTTTAGACTTTCACCAAGATACACTTTGGTTCTAGAAGTAATTCACCCTTAAAGCCTGTAATTTCCTGGCTTCTGCAAGGAGATGCTACCCTTTGTTTCATAGTACCAAACAAATTAATGTCTTTAAAATGGGTTTATTTTCCTGCTAGGTATGACTCCACTTGACCAGCGAGCAAGAGGTAAGGTGCCTGATCTCTTGCAAGCTATGTTACCTATGCAGCCTTGGTCAATGAGATCACTGCTTCTGAAAAGATGCCATCATTTAATCCGTTAGGTTTGGGCTGTAAAGTCTGTTTTGGCAGTCAAGTCTCTCCACTAAACTTGCAACTGCCATTCACGCTGACTTGCATACATATGAAACAAATGCCAAGTCCATAAATACTTTAGGCCATAGCTTGTCATCAGGCCTGCCTGACTGCCAAGAGGAAGCTCTCTGAACTCTGCAAAAAAAAAAAAACCAAAACCACACCACAGGAGGTGACTTTTCCAGAAGAAATGCAGCATTTTTCAGGCCTCATACCAGTCTTCTAATGCAATGTAACAAGAGGGGTTTTTTTCCCCAGATACCTAGAAAGATTTCTTGTCCAGAAAAGCAAGTACTTCTCACATCTAATACAGAAAGAATTCTGCCCACACTCACAGCTAGGAGAGATCATAGCAGTATTCAGCATTATAATGAGAACAGGATGTCAGCAGTTGCCAGGCTCAACCATCTTCAAAAATCTGTACCTGCATCAGTGAGCCTCTTCACCAGCTGAGCAACAGTAGATCTCTTCTGGCCAATTGCAACATAGATACAGTACAGCTTCTTTTTCTCATCTGTTCCATCATTAAATCGTTTCTGGTTGATTATTGTGTCAATTGCAATTGATGTTTTCCTGTGTAACAGAGATTAGTAAGTTACCTACGGTTCTCCCAACATCTAAGCAGTTCTGTGTTCAGTGCTGCACATTGGCACATGCTGTACTTGAGTCTGTGTTTAAGGAAACATTTTTAGTTTGGGCATTTAACTTACCCGGTCTGCCTGTCACCAATGATCAGCTCACGCTGGCCACGACCAATTGGCACCAAGCTGTCCACAGCCTTAATACCAGTCTGCATAGGTTCACGCACAGAAATTCTGGGAATGATCCCAGGGGCCTTTAAGCCAACTCTTCTACGCGTCTTAGATGTAATAGGACCCTTAAAAGAAAGAAAAAAAAACCTGTTGCAGTCTG
>JAVKLA010000074.1:79041804-79060275 GCA_034782735.1 Sagittarius serpentarius
CACCCCCCCACCCCCGAACTACAGTTCCCATCAGGCCCCGCGGGGCGGGGGAGGCCGGGACGGAGGCGGGAGGCGGCGGAGGCCGCCATGGAGGAGAAGCTCCAGCGGGTAATGGTGGGGCTGGGGAGCGGCTCTTACGGTGTGGGGTTGGTGGAGGTGGGTCCTATCCTGGGGCCGTTTCAGGCTGGGCTCGTCTGGCCCTCACCCGCCCGGGGGCTCCTCCCCGCCGGCCCGGCTCAAGGCCTAGCGGAGGGGGCGCCGGGCGGGGCGGGCCCCGCGTCCCCCCAAACCCCCGCCGGGGCGGGCAAGGTACCGGCGGGGAGCCGGCCCCGGTGGGTTGCCGGAGCCCTCGTCCCGTTCTCCCGAGAGCGTCCCTGTCAGTCCTTCCGCAGGAGGCACCCGAGCGGCGTCGCTGAAGGGTTTGCGGGGCCCGGGCAGTTGTCGCTCCGCTTGCCTGGCGCTCAGTTTAAGAGCAGAAGCGATCCCGTGTCGTTTTCTTGCCCCTTTGAGCGTTGGGGGACAGGCAGGATGCGGTCGCTGGGTGGGTTTTGCAGCAGTGAAGTCTCTGTTCGCCCACTTCATCCTCTGCTACGGGCTAGATAGCGGCCCGAGCTCACTGACCTTTAAGTATAAGCTCACAGCTGGTTTAAGATGCTGGGTTATGAAAGTCTTGGGCACCTGAAGTTTTTGAATTTCAAATCTTTCTCGCTGGGGAGAGTGGCAGAAAGATGTAATTCGTCCTTTGTTGGTAGACTTGGCTTTCTTGCAGTATTAGAGTTTTCATCTACACGGAATTAGCGCTGTTTGCTTCTAAGGGCTTGATGGTTTTCTCCTCAGAATAGTTCAGGGTGATGTTCGTTGTGTGCAGTGTATGTGACTGAGATGCTGGTATGGTGGAAGCATAAAGAAGGACATGCTGGAAAGATGTCTTTTTAAGTTATAAGGCTGGATCCTTTTCCATCAGGTTGCTTAGACAGCTTCAGGCAAGAATTTGTTACCTCAGTGTTGAACTTCCATGTGTTCAATTATTATCAGTCATAATCTAATCTTTCCGTACCACCTGAGGGCACTGCATTGATCTCTCTCCCATTTCTGGCCTTCTTTTCAGGGGTAGAAACTGTGCTCTGCAGGGCTCATGCCTGCACACTGTAGTAACCCTTTCTGCCCCGTAGCCCGTAAACAGCATTCCCAGTGATCATGGTTTGGGCAGTTTTATCCCATGCTGCTTTAATGCAGTTTTTATCAGGGGCCCAAATACCCATTTAACGTCTCTTGGATGACGAGTGTGTCTGTAGCAAACGGCTCATGTGACTAAAAAGATTAAAATTTTTTCACCTGGAGATAAGCAGGTGTCCAGAGAAATGAGGGAGATTAAAATGGAAATGGTTTTCTAAACTACAGAGGGTGTTTGAAGAAGAGACGAAGGAAGCTGTCTCCCCTTTTTCCACCCATGCCTCAGCTGATATAGTAGGAGTTATTCTTCAGGAATGTGGAGCTTGTAGCACTTCACATTTCTCACATCTATCAGATATTTTCTGTCATTTCACTTGACTATTTACTCTTTCTTTTTTTTTCCCTTCTCTGGAAGGTTACTTTATGGCTAAAGAAAATATATGGGAATCGGCCTATTCCACAGTACGAAGTGAATGCAAGGACAGTTGATATCTTGTATGAGCTTGCAGAATACAATGAAGCGAGGGACAGCGATGTTTCTTTGCTGATAGAGGACATGAAACAAAAGGCAACAGAATATGAAGCAGAAGGTGAGTTTGAAGCTCCACTTCTCAGTTCCATCAAAGTTAGTTTTTCTTGGTGACCCTGAAGATTGTATTTGTTAAAATCTTACAAACAAACATATATATACACACATATATATATATAATTGGAACGAGCTCAGCTTTTGTTCTAGTACAGCTTTCACTACAATGCATCCCATGTGTTCCTTTCAGTAAAATTTACGGTGACATAAGGTTGGTCAACAGCAGTTTTTTAAGCCATCTTGAGTAGGCTGTAAACACGGACAAGCAGATTAATTGCTAAAACCTCCTAGCCTGCTGGGCTGAGAGCACAGTATTGAAATATTGGCTGGATAGACAGGGAAGCAACCCTACAGCTGATTTAAGAGTCTGAGCTGATGCTAATCCACTGTTAAGCAAAGCGCTTGAGGAATCTGAAACAACAATCAGGTGATTAAGTTATGCTCGAGCTGTCTAGAGTGAGTGTTTGATAATGTGGGGTTTTTGGAGCAAGTGAGTGGTCCAGGGGACCATAATACATTTTTTAAACGCATGTTAAAAGAGAGAGTCCCATCTAGGCCTTAAGAGTAAAATTTTAAAAATTACTATTTTGGGTTGTATTTGTTTTCCAGCTAACTATCTACAGGGCCTTCTTGCAGAAAGCCTGGATCTTTCCCTATCCAGTCTGTCCAGCGAAGGCACCAGCTGCCTCAATGTCCTGGTAAGCAGCGCAATGACCCTTGAAACGAAGGACACTTCCCTTGCCAGGTAATTATTCCCACTGTGCATCCGGAGTGATGGTCTGTGCTGTTTCTCTCTGGTTTTTCAATTCAACAGTTTCAAACTTGACTCTCGCACCAGGAATCTTACTTGTCCAACTTCTTTTGCACCCCTTGGGCAGCTTTGGAGGACACGGGAACTGAGCACAAAGCTCTGACTCTTGATTGTCCCAGCAAAGGAAGTCTCTGAAGCCTGAGAGGTGCCTCAGCCACAGTTAAATCCCTCTTTTGCCCCTGCTTGTGTGGTGAGTGGCTGCAGGATGCTTCCACTCAGACTGTCATGCCAGGTAGCACAAGCTAGAGCAGGTTTCATACTGCTTAGGCAAGGACTGGGGAACTGTAACTGGTCTTTGCCTCAGCTCCTCTTTCTTCCCTCTCTTACCTGGCCTCAGTTAATGTAAGGAGATTTCCTTGGCTCAGCCACAGAGAAATGGCAGCTGTTAGTCTGCTTTTCCTCGGCCCCTCTCCCTAGGCTGGCTTTGACCCGTAACACAGCAGGTTTGTGCTGAGCACTGCCAGTCAGGAAAGGCCCAAATCTGCCTTGGAATCCAATTTTTGTATGATGTTCAGGAGCTTGGCTCTTACAGCTCTTCCCCTGAGCTGGAGGGACAAGCAGCTTTGAATCACTTGGGAAGAGGAAGAGTCTGAAATACTGCTGGGCATGTCTTGGGGACGTCTGTTTTCAGGGACTGAATACAGTTTCTCCCAAAGGCAATTCGGCAAGCCAGGAGCAAAGCATCAGATCATGTCAAACCCAGTGGTTATATTCACTAGAGTGCCAGGTCTTGTTTACGTTTTACTGTTCAGGTTGCTGGGCCATTTCCCCTTCCAGATGAAATCTTTCTTAGTTAAAGGAAGCAAATACCCTTAGTGACTTATTTTACTTTCCTCCTCTAAAATAGCTGGCAGTTATCTGTTGCATCATAATATGAGAACAAAAAAATAGTCATTCATGGGAAGTGTGGAGAAAATAATAATAGTAATTCTGAGTTTCAGAAGAGCTGACTCATGAGCATTCCCACTGAATCTCTCTTTTTCATCAGCTTCTTCTGTGCCATCAATGATATGACTTCAGAGCTGTATGCAACAGAGTCAAAAAACAGAGAAATGGAACTGGAATTGAGCAACATCAGGAAAAAACTAACTGCAGCGCTGATGCTGGAAAAGCGGTTAGAGAAGTGAGTAATGGATGAGAAAAGGGAAAGATGTAAGCAATACTGCTGATCTCTGCAATGTGGAGCATTGGTTGAGATAACTAACATGGATAATTTCAGGGTTTTGACACATCTTCATTCACAGTATTTGGAAGTATCTATCAAAAGCCATGTGCTATAGACGCATTCAGTAATCAAAAGAGATTTGGGGTACCATCAACCCCATGATTTTAAACCAGAAATGATCTACAAGCAGTTTTCAGGTATGGGCTTGCATCTTCTACCAGTTGCCTTTGTCTGAGGTTGAAGGCAAACCTGATTTTCTTACCACATTTAGCGTGGGCTCTGTAGTCAGAGTGAAGGAGTCAGGCAAAACAAAACCCGTTCCCAGGTAAGAATTTCCTTTAACCGGTGTGTGGGAGACTTAAACCCAAAACAAACAAACAAACAAATCGGTGTCAAGTTCATTCCCTAGAGGATGTAATCTGAAGTGCTTTGCCAAGCAGAGCAGGATCAACCCCTGCCTTGAGTGGGGATTGGCCCAGATGGTCTCCACAGCCCCCTTCCAGTCTCATTATTTTCTGGGTTTTGTCTTTTAAAGTAGTAACTGTGGTGCTGCTTGTAGCAAAGATACCAGACCTGTGTGCTCTGTGCAGGTTTGCCACGGCGTCTGTCTGTGATCTTAAGTTTAGCTAGTGTAACAGGTCTCTAGCTGAATTAGGGAATTATGCACAAAGCTATTACTCTTTGCTTTTATGCAGCTGCTTTCCCCTTGGTCTTTTTTTTCCCCTGGCCATTGGGACTCTGAATGTAACAGCTGTGGATGTTTCCGTGGGGAAATCTCACAGGGAAATGCAGGTTTTTTTCTGTTCTCGCTCTTCTCATGTTGGTTGTATTACAGGTTTTAGCTTGAGCATAGATAATTAAGCAGTATTTGTATACTGGTGTCTCTTTGAATGTAAAAGTTTGTTTCTGATTGTATTTTATTTTTTTAAGGGATCTTAAAAAAACAGAGGAGCTTCTGGAAGTAGAAAAGGCCAAAGCTGACAGCCGATCCCAGAACTTGAAGTTCCTGAAAGATAAATCTGAGGATTTAAAAGTCAGGATCAAGGTTGCTGAGGTAGACGGAAGGAATTTTCTAACAAGATGTTGTGACAGGATGGCACAGTCATGGTTGGTCTGGCCCCAAATTGTAGTTACAGAGACATCCTAGGAGCTTCCTAAACTCCAGGACTGAGGACTTTTGGGCTAACAGGACAACACGTTACAACACTTCAGTTGTTCCCGCTATATTCATGGTCTCTCCCCAGAACATCCTATGATAAATGCAAGGACACTTTCTCTTCTTTCACTGAGAACTGTATTAGCTCAGACTACCTTCTGCTTGTTGTGAGGTACTGTCATCTAAGAGTATACAGACAGTATACCAGCAGAGCAGCTGATTCAGTGAGGTAAACTGTGTGTCCAAATTCTGAATATAGCCATTTTTTTGAAATTAATGAATGATTAAACACAGGAGGCAGAAGTTGTACTGTCTTCTCCTTCACCTTTCCTACATGATGAAGGACACGTGAATGCTTTATTTCACACTTGGATGCTGTCCGATACCTTGACAAATATGACATGGAAAACGTTGTATTAGAGTTGATGACATTTTACTGAGAAGTCTCGTCCCAGCTTTGCCATGTGCTCTTCTCCCAGTAGTTTTCTGGAAAGACTTGTTATTCTTCACAGAAATTTTAGTAGCAACTGATTTCATGTACCCACTGTAGCTGTGTTTCAAATAGCACACGTTTCTGTTGTTGACACACTGCGTTCTTGTTTGCCTGTTTAGATCAAAACCCAAGGAAATGGTAAAATCTTTCTCCTCCCAGTTATGTTTTGTGGTCAGTTATGAACGAAGTCTTTCCTGTTTGTAGGAGCAGCTTGCTGCCACGGGGTTGGACCAGTCGCTGACACACGAGTCACTCGTGAGCCTGTCTGAGGTAGGTCTTTTGGTACAAGATGGATGTTTCTCCAGTGGTACAGAGCAAGCTTGTTTGTTGGGTGGTTTCAGGAAATGTAGTTTGCTATTTGGTTACGTGAACAAATATTAATGGTAAAAAGAAGCACAAATAAAAATCTCGTAGATGGATACCTCTGAACTGGGGTATGTTGGATGGGTTTGTCTCTCCTACAAACTGAGAAGTATCTACAGGTGCTGAAGTGGTACCTTTTCTTCAGGGTTAGATGTGGGCTTATTTTGGACTTGGGAAGAAGCTTTCCTTCTGGAGTGATTGAGGGGAACAACTGGAATCTTTATTTTTGTTGCCTTTTGTTTTTCCCTCTCTTCTCTTTCTGCCTCTGTAATTGCGAATACAGCCTACTAGAGAATTTCCACAGAATAAATTCCCTGCCACCGAAAGAAAACTGGCAGCCCATGATCTGCTTCCTCTCTTTGTGATCCATGTTCTAAACAGAGTGGATATTCTGTGGACTATATCGTGTTACATGGCTACCTGAGTATTGCAAGTACTTGGTAGAATGACCCAGATGATTCTTTCTAGTTTGTGTGAAATAAACCTGCTTTCAAACACTTCAGAGGAAGGGGAGGAGGTCAAGTGAAACCTAAATTCTGAACCACCGTGTGCTTTTTTTTTTCTTGTGTCTTTAAATATAACATTTTTTCAGCTGTACTGTAAGCCCAGCAGGATATTTTGTTAAAGGAAAAAGCGCATTTCTTGAGTTATTAGCTACAGATGCTCCAGCTTTGTGCTGAAGCATTTCTGCACGTATAACATGTATTTGTGTTGTTCTGTCTGCACGCACAACATTTTAATATTATTTGCTATTACTGTAATGAGAACTTTTGTCTTTCTCCCCAGTTCTTCTGGTACCTTTTCCTGCCTGTTAGTTAAGCTGAACAATGAAAACGGGTTTCCTGATTTTTATGTTGTTCTCATGAACCAGCACTGGGTGGCAGTGTTTACATTGCACAGTGTTTCAGAAGAGTACTAACCAAAAATAATTTCTGTTGGAATTTTACATACAAAAAGTCATAGGCAATTTTCTAGGCTTGTATCTTCTAGAACCTGAGCATAAGGGCAGGTTTGACTCCCTGATGCTTCTGTATCTGCTTTGCCAGGAGCTAATTGGATTGAGCAGCAAAAATTACTTTTATCTTCTGATTCTTTTTTTTTTTTTTTTTTTTGCTTTTAAGTTGATTATTTGAAAAGAGTTGAAGACTGTGGAAGATGCTCAATTTCCAGCCCCGAAGAGAAATTATTTCCCCTTGTTAACAGAATAAGCAAAGAAGTGCAAGTGTAAGGGGTGTCTCTTTGCTGCTGCATGTGCGAAACTGTTTTCACACAGAAGCCATACAGAAGCCATAGGCAGGACAACGTATCCCCTTCCTTGGGGCTCAGTTCTCTCTCTGGCCTACAGAGAAAGTCCTCTGTCTGGTGGATTCTCATTTGAAATCCCCTCTCCTTTCAGGGAGGTGAGATCAGGTGGTTATACTGTAAGAAAAGGTGTCTGAAGATGTCTTCAGAAAGAAGAAAAATTCGTTGATACCTCTGTGTAAAATTTGAACTGGGTTTGACTGACTGATAACTGAATGAATAGCAGATCTTTCGTCTTCCGTGGGTTTTAAGAAGGATCATGAAAGCTCTCCCCAACATCTGTGGATTCTGACATGCTGTAGATGATTGTGGATCTATTTCATTGATTCACATCACTTCTACAAGTAAGACTATAGAATATAATCTGCCTTGCTCTCTTCACAGAAACTGGCTGCACTGCAGGAAGAAATTGTGCCTTTGAAGAAGAAACTGGAGTCCTACCTAGATTTAACTCCTGTAATTATTTTTCCACTGTTCTATTGTATTTGCCATCAGATTAATTTTAATGGACTTCAGAATGTAAAAGCTGTTGTTGTGATGGTTTCAGTGAACAGGTAGATGTCCTACAGGTCTATTAATGGTGTAAACAGAAGGCTTTGGTTAATAAATAGATAGCCTTCTGTTTAAGTAAAGCCAAGAAATTAAGTACACTTACCAGGCAAACTTTGTTCTAACAAAATGCACAGATTTGCTGGGTGAGCTCAGTATTGAGGTGAATTAGCTAGAAATTAGACAAATAAACATGGAAGAAAATACAATTTCTTAGGGTAGCAACTTTTTTTGAGATTTACCAATCTATTAGCTATACGTGTCATCAGGCTGTCAGTATGGTGGACACAGCACATTGTGCAGAGGTTGGAGCTCTGAAGAAGATTTTAACCATTTTGAAGAAATAGCCAAATGTAGGTGTTGTCCCCTAAACAAGTACTGTAGCTCATATGAGTACTGGCTGCTCCATCATTTTCTTTGATTTCTCTTGAGGATGATGGGTATTCGGCTCTCTGAAAACACAGGTCTCTCACTTAGGTGACTAAACTGCAGTTTTGAAAGCCCCTGTCTGTGTTTCTCTTCTTCATTTCATATTTTGGCTACTGTCACTATTGCTCCCTGTGCTAGGAGTTACTATCAGACTGCTGTGGGAAGGATCTTCAATAAAAGGGATTTTACTCTTTGCAAATTAGAATGCTTGTTACAAAAGACTGCTCCAGTTAAGGGTGATTTTGTGAACAACTTTATAGTGCCTTAAAGAAATCATGGGTAAACAAGGCTTTATAGTCGATGAAACAGAAGGCCTTGGCTTTGTGTGGCATCTGTACATCGCCACCTGTGATACTTGGGACTACTAAACCCAAGTATTTCCAGTCTCCTTTGGAAGGCTGCCATTCCTTTTACAGATAGATATTAAGGATTTTTCTCTTCCGTCATTCAGGGGAGAAGTAGCAAAAACTGGAGTGTGAATAGTTGAATGGGTTTTGGTTTTATTAAATACGATTGTAACTGTTCACAGTTTTGTATTTGAGTTACCTGATATGTCCCCTGTTACCTCCTCATCTGAGCACTCCACAGTCCTTAACAGAGCTAGCCTCAGACCTCTCTGTGTAAGAGGTGAAAAAGATTTATTCCAGTTCTTATAAATAGGGCATAGAGGTCCAGAGAAACAAAGAGACTTGTCCAAAATCCCACAGAAATTCTGCAATTAATCATGTCTCTTGTATTATGAACTAGGGACCTGTCTGCTGGGCCACACTTCTCTCTTCACCTCCTTAGCCCCTCCTTGGAGTTCCTGCCTCTCAACACATCTCCCTCATACAGCTACTGCTGGCTCCCTCCTAGAAGAAAAGGATGAAGGGAGAGAGGGTGGGACTGCTGCTCTTTTAAATCTATCTTACTCCAAGAGGCAGCTGCCTCCTTTCCTCAAGTGAAACAGGACGTTCAAATTGGATTAGGTTCTCCAGTTCCCCCCTCCTATCTTGTTGTCAGTGGAGTCGGGGAGAGCCCCGTTGCCTCACTTCTGGTACAGGCAGAAGGAGGGAGGAAGATTTATCCTTGCAGGCTTATTGTGCTTTGGAAAATTCTTGCACGAATATGTTTAAAATCCAGTTCCTCAATTGGTAGGTTTGGAAAATTGCTAAAAAAGTTTTGGTTTTTTTTTTTTTTAGACTTTAGGCCATACCAGACTTTTGAAAAATACGTGATTGCCCAAACCAAACCAATATTGGGCTTTTAACGTCGGTACCTTTTGCATGTGAAGGGCATACACAAAACTGATTTCGTTATCCCTGAATTCCCCTGCGGCACATCATTAGACTCTTGCAGTGATGCAGGAACTCTGTGTTTCCAGCTGAAATACTGATTTTTATGCCACTTTCTCTCATTAGAATCCTTCCCTTGCACGAGTGAAGATTGAAGAAGTAAAACAAGAACTGGTAAGAGCTTTTTATCTTTCACAGAGATTTAAATGAGTGCTGCCATTCCAAAACAAGCTATATATATTGGCTGTGGATTTATCTACCTCAGATTGTAGTCTTAATGATCTCTAGAGGGAAAATGTGCTCTGGTAAGGCAGAAGCCGTGCATATTGGTAGGAGGAACTGCTGGAGGAATGATACCTGAGCTACAAAGGCAGTTGGGCATAACCTAGCTGGGGATTAGGTATCTATATCCCTCTGGATTTTGTCTGCTTCACCTGTCAGAATGTTTATGCACTCGGCTGCATTGCACTTTCTTGGTCTCACAACCTTCCTTGCTGCTCCTGAACTCTCAGAGGGCTCGAGGGCCCATATTTTATTTAACAGCTGCCTTGTAGACTGCAATGGGGACCTTCCCCTATAAAACATAATGCCTATTTCATCCATGCTTGTGTAATCTGCAGGTATGGTTGTTTGGAAACATTCACATAAAGCTGTTTGGGGAGTTCTTACGTAACTTTCGTGAGTGAGCTGGGCCACATTGGAGCATAAAACCTGGGTATTTGGGCTACTGTCTGTTTGCTCATAGATAAAGCACAAGGTATTCAGTGATAAGCCTTAAAGCTGTGATAAAAAATCACAGCTATTTGAGAGTATCTTGTATGTTTTCACATGGAACTGCTCAGATTGGTAAGCCACTTGGTTTTGATTCAAAAGCACAAGCTCACCTTACCAGCCTGAGGCTTTTCCCAGGTCAGAATACTCACCTCTGGAGAGTACTGTTCAGCTTGAAGGTGCCTAATCTCCCATGGGGGCACAGCGTAGAGGCAAGTGAGCTTGTTTAGCCCTTCATTTGGAGATTTCTCTGTAGTTGTCTACAGAAACTGCTGCCGTTTGCAGTAGTGAGACCTTCCAGTTCAATACTTGGGTTAATCGTTGCTAATAATATCCTGAGGTTTGATCATTGTAGATATGTTTGTCTAACAAGAATGTAAGAAAACTGTTTCATGGTCACTGATTCCTCTTGGTTTTCTCTCCTGCTAGAATGCCTTGGAGGCAGAGTTCTCAAAGCAGATTGAGATGCTGACTCTTGAGATGCCAGAGCCCAGCAAACTCCAGTTCACCTGAAGTGGCCTGCGTGGAAGATTTGCCTTCTATTGTCTTATTTATTTGCACTAGTAAAACATTTTGGAATTCTTACGTACTTCTGCAGCTTTCTGCCTTACTCTTCTTGCTGTTGGATGGCCCAGTTGTGACCTTCCAGCAAGCATGATCATTTTCAGGGGTTCATGTAGCCTTGCATTTGTAAACATCACCTGTTTTTCATAAAATAACCCCCAAACTTACTGTTTTCTTTTTCTGTATGTGATACACACCTGTAACTGGCTGCCACATGGCACCTTCACCAGGAGACGTCCCTGTCAGGATTTGGTTGACCATTACCTCTTAGAACTGAACCGATGAGGGAGTCTGGATTTCATCTTTTTCCCTGTCCAGGCTCTGGATTCTGCTTTTTCCTGGAGTCGTCTTTCGTGGTGCAAGTGAGGTGATGACAGACTCTTTGCATCTACTAGATCACTGGCTTTTGCTCCTTTGTTTTGTTTTCTTTTGTCATTTCAGGGTTGGGGACAAAATTTTTTTTTTCCCCACTCATCGCATGTCTGATGTTTACCAAGTTTGTGAAGACGGGTTCTAGACTCATGCCTGGAGTTCTTCTTAATTTGAGCATTTTCTTTAAACAGAAGTGAACAGTTAAATTTCTCCTTAATGTCTTCAGCAGGGATTTGTTATGTTAATCAAAATGAACAATACAGAAATTGTGATCTAAGGCTCAGAATAGTAGTTCCCGTTGCCTTCTAAAGCCCTGCAGCATCTGAGACAGCCCACAGAGGGGATTTTCTTGTGTGTGTGATGGCTGTCTGCCTTCATGGAAACAGGCTGAGCTCTGACTTGTTTCACATGGGTCGTAGTATTGGCTTCGCAGATCACCAAATTGTACTGCTCACGCAGGTAAGAGCGGAGATGAGATGTAGTGGCATCAGCCTCCTAAGGTTCCGTAGTTTTGTTGTCACCTGAGAAAATGGAAGCTTATGGCACTAACCTGTAAGGTTTGCCCATGTTCAAGGCTCCTAGAGATACTAGTCTGCTGTTGAGTACTTGTTGTTTCTCCTTACATTACAAATAGAGCTAAGGAAACGAAAGTAGAAAAATAGCTTCATGGATAGTGAAGTGATAGCTTTTAAAACAAAAAAACGGCTTTATAGTAAGACCTTTCTAGGTCTGAAAATACATGAATATTTTTGCAGAACCACTGTGGGATGCGATCATTTTGAAGCTAGATTGTCCCAATTCTACCTCAAATGTCATCTTCTAAAAGGGTCCCCAGAGCCCTCCTCTTACTTCCATGCCACCACCACACCAGCCTTAAACAACCCAGCTTTTAAAAGTTGTTTTGTACTGAAGCCAAAAATATTAAAATCTCTGGCAGATGGGGAAAAAAAATCAAAATCTTGAAATAGTGGCAGCACCTCAGGACATCAAGCATGCGTTAAGGCCTGTTTGTACTGGGCAATGTCCGGACAAATAGCAGTGGTGCTCTCAGTGACAATTTCTAGCTACATCTGTGTGTGATTAGAGTTGCAAAAGATTATGGTAATGATTTAGCATGGTGTGCTTGTCCCTGGGAGCTGTTACTTCACTGCAGAAATTGATTTCACTGATCTGCAGGAAAAGAGATTCTTTCTATTGCTTCATGTCCTCCCTTGAAGCAATAGGATCATGAGATCTGTATCTGACTATGCTTAGGGTATAGCTCTGATTTCTGAGAAGCTGCAAGCTCAGAATGACAGTAGTGTTGGTAAAGTGCCGCAGCCTTCTCGCCTTGTGACGTTCATCACCTTGTTTCTTTCACTGTCATGGGGAAGAATGGAAGGATCTTCAGAGCGATGCTGTTTGTGGGAATCTTGGGCCTCATCTTCCACACACTGGCAGGAGCTGCTGTTTAGTTTCAGGTTTTTAAATCGAGATGTTAGGAAAGGGTTAGTTGCCTTAGTTTCATGGCTATTTATCTTCTATTCCTTCTGGGCTAGAAATCAAGATGGCAAAAGCAAGTGGACAAGCCACCTTTTCTACATGTGGGCTAAACCAGCTAAGGAGAAATTACCTCAGAGGTAACTGATGTGAAATCTAGAGCAGGCAGAGTAGTGCGGGGATGACTACAGGTACAGCTACCTTTTACCAAAAAAAAAAAACCAAAACCAAACACCGAAACAAGGCAAGGGAGTAGTCTTTGAATCTGGAAAAAGCAAGAGCACAATCTTATTGCTCCTGTTGTGGAAGGGGAAAGAAGTTAGTCTTGAAAGGCATCAGAACATAGCTGGGTAGACATCAGAGAAGGTTTTCACAAGAAAGCTATCGTAAGGCACTGGAGGTCACGGCCTGACAATTAAGGATTCTTAATCACTGGAGGCCTTTAAGAGCAGATCAGAAATGCTTTGCGTAAGTGTTTATAACATGAGGGAGCATTGATCACGCTTTGCGATAGATGGATTAGATGAGGGCTCAAGGATGCTACCAGCCCCGCTTTTCAATGACAGCTTCAAGGCTTACTCAGCTAATATTAGATGAAGGCTTTTTATCACACACTTGTAACCATGACTCAAGGCTTGGGAGGATTTCCCGAGACTGCGGCACTCCCTTAGCACCACTTCATCACGTAACACCGCACCAGTTGTGAAACCTGGAGAGCGTTCTTCCCCCTGCGCCCGCAGGGCAGCTGCACCGCTCCCCGGCTGCTGCTGTTTCACAGCATGTGCTGTGTCCCATTCATTGGCAAAAAGCCCAAATAGAGACAGCAGCAGGGCCAGACTCTGACTCAAGAGCTGTCCACAGATAGCCACGTGTTGCTTCCTAGCATTGGAAACGCAAGGAGAAAGAAATACCCAGCAGCTGCATTCGAGCTCTGTGCCACAGCTGAGCCATCTGCGGCACATGCAACATAAATCACTGGCCAGTTGTCAGGTCCGACAGTTCAGCTTTTGAAGGATAGGGGGAAAGTCAAATAAACGAGATTTATGCAGCCAGTGGGCTGTCAGTAAGACTTCTCAGCTCTTCAGTTGCGCGTTTGCGTGGGCAGCTTGCCTTGCGGGGCAAGCAGACGTGTCCTTCCTCGCTGTTGGCGTTTCGGGGCGGTCCGGCGTTCCTGGCATGGGGATGGGATGCCAGCACAGGAAAGACCCGCAGAGGTCCTGCCGAGACAGGAGCACGCCAACCTGAGTGCTTGGCTGAGAAAATGTTTGATTTTGGGCTTCACCCTTTGCCCTGGCAGCCGTTGAGCATTTCCACAGAGATCATGCTGGGTGGTAAGGAGCTATGGCAGCCTGGGTGGGGTGGGGGGAGGCTGCCAGCTGGACCCCTCGGCTGTTGTATATCATGAAATAATCACCCAACTGAGAATGACAGGAATGCCTGGAGAAGCCTCCCCTGCTTCAGCCTTACTACCGATTACATCAGCTGCTCTGCCCTGAACTCCCAGCCTGATTTTCGGAGACACCCGTCTACTAACACCTGCAAGCTAAGAGCAGTTGTGCTCTCTGGGAGCTTTGCGTGGGGCTCCTGCAGCTCCCGTGCAGCTGCCCACCATGTGCAACACTGCGGGGCTGGAGCCAGAGCCAGGCTGGGCTGTAGACCCCTCGGTTTTACGGACAAAGTGCAAAAGATGTGTGTGCTTTATCACTGCGTGCTCAATTCCTCCTCCTGGAAAATGTGAGGATCCAAATTCCACGTGGAAAAAAAAAAAAAGAAACTAAAATTATGCACTAGATGTGAAAAACAGTGGTCAGCCTCAAGTGTAAACTTGTATATGTTATACCACAAAGTGACATACTGTTCTTATCAGGCCAATATACAAAATAATAATTGCTTTAGGAAAAAAATTAGAATTCATCCCCAATTTAGCTAGGGGATAGAGATTTATTTAAAACAAAACAGGTACTAAAACCAGAACAATAAAAATAAAATGCCAGAGAAATACAAAATACATGAGGCAAATTTAAGGCTACTAAGCTGAAATACGTATCTATTTACTCAAAATGCATTGAATCGAAAGATGTGGATGGAGTCTCTTTTGGCTATATGTTTCGGGTGGTACCATAGAAATACTCTATTAGTTGCAAACATTTCATTGTGGTTGCTTTTCAAGCTTCCTTTGACTGAAAGTATTCAAAATTTTTTTTCACATCAATCCTTTAGTATATATAGAATATTAATATGGGACTTTAATATTTTTAAAATTGTATTTAATTACAAAGTAGTTTCAGGATTTATTTAAAAAGTAAGTTAGTTGCATTTTATACCGTCTCCAGTAAAAAACTCCAAATATTCTTCTGATACAGGATTCCATTTTGGGAACTTACAAGCAAAAAATGTGATGTGTCAAACTGTCTACATCTAGTACTAAATAGGTCTTACAGGTTTAAGAGAGATTTTGTATTTCTGAGCTATTCTCTGAATTTTTAAATTACAGGGTCAGCACTGAAACAATAGTAATCCTCATCTGTGCGGCCTTGCACGCTGCAGGAAATCCTTCAGTTTGTCTCTGAGTACACAGTTGCTGTTAGTAACTTCAAGTGGCTTTAGAAATATTTTCTATTTTCTTATACGCTCGCTTCATTAAAAAATTCAGTACCAGGCTGGAAGGATTTCTGCTTCTCCAATTCAGAATTATTTCTTCTGCAAAAAAACCCCACAAGTGAGTAAGCAGAGGCTTTACCAATAAGTGTGTGTTGAAAGTAAAACTTGCAATTCCTTCTCTCTTCGCTGGGTACTACCTACGTGGGAGGATACAGCGCTGCCTCCATCTGCCTTGGAAGTCATTCAGCATTACACCGTCCTTCCTGAACCATGTAATCTCCGGTAAAAAAAAACAACCAACAGCTCCAAAACTACGACCTAATCTAATAAATGCTTCCTCTAGCCCCTTGCTAAATATGCCTTTAATGCTAATTAAGCAGCACAGCACAGCTGCTTAATTAGCCAATATTGGCTGGTAAAACCCAGCAGCAAGGAAAGGTTTTATTTCTCTTCTTTTGCCAGGAGCTGTGAGCTGTAGCTTGGGGGTGGGTGAACCCCTCGGTGTCCCAGACCTCTTTCCCGTGGTCCCTGTTTGGTCACCGCTGGTGGCTGTGGAGGAGCCTGGGTGACTTCGTGAAGGAGCAGGAGCGCAGCGAGGGGATGGCTTGGCTGGGTTTCAGCGGCGCATTTGTGATTTCAGATGCTTGGCAGCCTGCAGCCCAGCTTGGAAAACGGGCGTTGTTTAAATGTTACTTGGAAGGTGAAGTTTCTATATATTCCTTCTGCAGAGGATGCTTAGCAATGTGCCCACGGATGCCGCCATCGGATGCATGGAGTTGGGCTCTTGAAAAGTCATTCTCCCAGTCTGGAGCTGGAAGGAAACTTTTGGCCTGGGGCTGGGGAAGAGATGGGAGCAGGGATGGAGAAGCTCTACTGTTCCTGCCAAGAGCTGGCTGAGGGAAGCCAGCCTGGAAGCCCTTACGAGCCAAAGTGCTCTCACAACCAGCTTTTACTTTGACACGGGAGCATGGCTCGGGGTCGCTCCTGCCGTCTGCTCCAGCGCTGAGCTAATTTCCTCCCATTGTCTTCAGGGAAGCGCAAGTGCTGCAGAGGGGAGGTGGTGGTGGCTGTGACGGTCTCCTAGAAGCTCAGGCGCGGGGCTGCACCGCCAGGCCCCTCCGCAGCTGAAGGAGCCTCTGCCTCTCCCTTCCCTCGTGATCCTTTCTAGAGATGTCCCACCGAGACTCCCATTTCTCAACTGCATTTCTTCGTGGTGGAGGAGTTCTTACCGCTTCCTCGTGGAGGTAACTAATGCTGAAATCATTTCACTCTTGGCAGAGGCGGTCAAAGAATGATAAAACGGAGCCAAAGGAGCCTAGAAGAGGCGCTGGGCTGTACTCCCTACATTCCTGGAGCCAGCACCACCTCTTGCCTTTACTTCTCCCTTCCTAATCTTTCAGCCCATCTCCCTGAAAATTCAGAATGAGTCCCTTGGTATTTCTCCTAATCTGGCATTTAAAATCTCAGGCAATAAAGCTTTCACCACTTCCCTTGGGGAGACAATTTTCCAGCCTACAGTTCTTCATTCAAAAGCTTTCCACCTTGATCCTCAGCTTAAACATGCCCTTCCCTAATTCCACCCTATTAAAATCATTAACGTATCACCAGTCTTCTCCCCTCATGCCACTTACTTCATTCAAATATTTACAGATCACTAATGTCTCCCTGCTTAGTTTACTAATTCCGTTGTACCTATGATAGTCAGAATTTCTTTTTTTCTTTTGTAACGCCTCCAGCCTGCCGATTCCTTCAGTCGTGGCTCTTTCAGCTCCTTTCCATTTATCCTCTTCTTGGAAATGCGAGGCAGATGCTCACCGCCCTCGCTTGTGTCGTTATGCTTTTCTGTATGCCGTCCAAAACTGCATTGCCTGTTCCTCGCTGCCGTGTCCTAACGCCTGTGCAACAGCATGCCGTCCTCCAGGTGTCTTTCAGCAGCCATGCCTCCAAAGCACATCCTTCCCTGTAAATACAGATTCTGGATTATTTTCCCAGAAGTAGCTGGCCAGGGTGTGGAGGTTGATTTTAGTTGGTGGCAGGGCATAGCTCAAGCTGCATAGGAAATCAGAACAGACTCTGGGTTAGAGCCCCCCGCAGCTCCACGTGGGGCAGGTTTTATCTTTTCTTAAGCGTGGATTTCGTTAGCTGCCTGCTTGTTCCCTCTTCTGCTGACACTGCCAACAAGGCTGGTGCTCTTGCAAAGTTTCTTACAAGTTTGGTGAGAAACACCTTGCAAAGTGCTGTTTTAAAAGAGAATCATGAATTCCCGAATACGTAGCTCTACTTCTAACTGAATCTCTGTCTTACTCTTATTTCTCCTCAATGTGATAAATTCTTCTGAGGTAGTATGTGGTGTCTGTCTTTGTTTTGCAAGTCCATGTATGTGATTTGGGGGAGGGAGGGTAGATGCCTACACGCATTTCTGTTTTATCAATCCTATTCTGTGCCACAACCAGTGGCTGTGGAGGAGCAGGATCCTTCAAGGGTGCCTCCGCTGTATGATGCATGTTTAACACTTGAATTTCCCAGGCGTTTGTACGCCCTGATTAGGATTTAGGGACTATACTGAAATGATTGCTGCCACATTTTCAAATTGCTGAGTGCTACCTGCAACATATTGTGCAGTTGTGAAGCATATATACCCCAGGGCTGCAAAGCTTAATACTCTGATTAAGAAACATCAGAACGATGTTTAATGTATGCATTATAATGTCACCGTAATTGCACACCATGCTTCCCCCACCCAGTCCCCAGGTCTCTGATCTCCGGGACTCCAGAAGCAGGATCAGCGCTGGAGGGAGAACGAGCACTGGCCGAGAGACTGGTGAGAGGCGTTCGCAGTGCTGGGCTCCTGCCGCCTTCGCCTGCGCCTCTCCCGAGCTCGGCCCTCCTCGTTGGCTGGCCCCTGTGCCCGGGGAAGACATTTCTTTCTTCTCGTTTCCTCGTTTCCTTCTGCTTCCTCCACTGCTCTTTTCCTCTGGTGATTCGGATCCAACCGCCGTGCTTGGTTTGCACACTTCTGCTTCACCGCTGGGAAACCAAAGCAAGCGGTGTGCCGTTAACCCGCAGGCAGGTCTCCCTGTCAGCTGATGTACCTCAGCTTTCCGCCGTGGTGGGCGACCCATGGCGCCTGCTGGCGCGAACCACTCTGGCGGTGGCTGCCTGCCGCCGTGCCCCTCAGGCGGTCTCGGCCTCTCACACCTCCGTCCCGCAGCGCAGCCTGCCCCGCCGCCATGGGCTCGGGCAACCCCGACGTGCCGCCCTCTGGCCGAGGCCCGGTGCGTCCCCTCAGGCGACGCCCCGCCGGGGCCCTACGGGGCCTGGGGCTGCCGGGGGGCGGGGGGGGGGGGGCTTTCCCGCGGCGGTGGGGGGGGGGGGGGTGCGGG
>JAVKLA010000074.1:79060375-79127494 GCA_034782735.1 Sagittarius serpentarius
GCGTGCTGCTGCCAGACAGGCCTCGCTCCTGCGGGCACACCGGGCCCCTCGCCCGCCGGCGTGCGGGGCGCGGCAGGCCGACGCGGCGGCGTTTGCACGGCTGCCTCGCACGCGGCTTTTGTCCTCTCTGGAGCGCTCGCTCGCCTGGCTGGCGGCAACGCGGTGCGGGGAGGCGAGGGGAGCCGGTGGTGGAGCTGCTGCTGCTGCTGCTGCTGCTGCTGCTGCTGCTGCACGTGCTGCCGGCTCCCGCCGCGCAC
Organism: Sagittarius serpentarius; assembly: GCA_034782735.1. Taxonomy (NCBI): domain Eukaryota; kingdom Metazoa; phylum Chordata; class Aves; order Accipitriformes; family Sagittariidae; genus Sagittarius; species Sagittarius serpentarius. The sequence continues at coordinate 79,060,633 of JAVKLA010000074.1, forward strand.
CGGGGGACGGTGCCCGTCCCGGGGTGCAGGCGAGCCCCGTCCCCCGCTCCCACCCAGGCTGCCGGCCCTGCAGGAGCTGCCGGTCAGGCCGGGCTCAGCTGGGCCCCTGTGAGCCGTGGTCCCCTCCAGCAGCACCGCGCGGCACGAGGGCACCGTGCACCCAGCGGGCAGGGGCGGGGAAGGGGCGCAGCCCTCGCACAGCCCTTCTCGCCCCGGTCCCAGCCCCATGGGGTGGCCGGGGCCCAGCTGGCGCCCGCGCCCTGGGCTCCATCCCAGCTAATGCCCTGTGACACGCACCAGGAAATTGCCGCTCAGGCTAATGCCTTGTTCTTGTGCCCAACGGGGCTCGCAGCCGCCCTGCCCCGCGGAGCAAACCCCCCCGCCCCGCTGCAACTCCAGCTGCTGGGGGACCGGAGGGAACTCGGCTGCCGAGTCCCGGGCCGGCAGGGCCCGGAGCGCTCCAGCCAGGCTGGGCCCTAGGCACCGGGCAGGGCAGGCAGGAGCCGGGCTGGGACCCCGGTGGATCTCCAGCTGCAGTGCCCGCCCTGACGGGCTGCGACATCTCCCCTGCCCGTCGCGCCGCGGCGCCTGGGGGGAAGCCCCTGCGCAGGAGCCAGGTGCCCAGGGATGCTGCCGGGGAGCGGTGCCGGCACCTCCTTGACGCCCCCCACTCCTGCCCCATGAGCTGCCCGGTGAGGCTGCCAGGGTGGGCCGAGTAGCCCAGATCCTGCCCGGCCCCCGGGCAGCGCTGAGCCCCCAGCAGCCGCTGCGTGCGGGCAGGGTGAGGGCAGGGGCAGGGCCGCAGGGATGCGGTTGCGTGTGTGCTGCCCGCCGAAGCAGTGCCCCCCCACCCCTGCAGCAGCCCCGCCGCCCCCCGGCCCCCAGCCCCAGCGCAGGGCGAGCCTCGGCCCCCCGCTCACCGCCGGGCGGGGGAAGCGTCAGCGCCAGCTGCCAGGAACACAGGATGGGAAACGCTTTTCACCCCAAAGCAGGACACACAGTGGAAAACAAAAAGAGACCTCTGAATTTTTGCAGGAACATTGGAGTTTCCTGCGGAGCGGAGCAGAGCACCCTGCGCTGGCCAGGCGCCCGCAGCCGGCGGGGACGGCGACAGGCATGGCTGCTTGGATGGAGCCGGGGGCACCACGGGGCAGCGCACCCCAGAGTGGCACTCCAGCCCCCGCCTCGGCTCCCCCACCTCCGTCCCGCTGGGGCTCAGGTCCCTTGGGGGTCCCTGGGGGTCTGGGACTGCGTGAAAGGCCCGCCTGGGCCCTCGGCCCCCCAGCCGCCCTCCAGCCCCCCACGGCCGCTGCCGGCCCGGCCGGGGCAGGCGGCTGCGCCCAGGCGTGCGAGGCCGGGCCCCTCCCCCCCCTTGCCCCAGCAGCCACGCCAGGCCCTGCACGCCTCGCGTCGGGCACAGGCGCCTGAGCGTGTGTGCGCCTGTGTGCGCGTGCACATGTGAGGGTGCGTGTGCACGAGTGAAGGGGTGCCTGCATGCACGGGGGTGTGCGCGCGCTGGAGACTGTGCCAGTGGCTGGGGCTGCCCTGTCCCCCCGCTCAGCACGCCCCATCTCGGGGGCACCCACTGCTCCGAGCACCGGCAGCTCCGGGCGCCCCAGCTCAGAGGCGCCCGCCCACGTTGGGGGCACCTGGGGCGGCCGCCCACCCCTGTGTACCCCAGCCCTGCTGCAGCCGGCCGGGGAGCGCGCTGTCAGGACAGCCCCCGCCGCATTGGGGTGCCTGCGCCGTGCCGGCAATTCCCCGCGCTGGGGTAACGTGATTAGGAGTGGGAGGCAGCGGCTCAGCCCTCTAATACGCTTATGCCCCGGCACCACGCTCTGCCCCTGATCTATTATTTAGCGGATCCATTTCAATAACGCGGCTCCGTGCCGAAGCGCCTGGCGGTAACTCGATTAGGGGCGCTCCCAGCCCCGCGCCGGAGCTGGAGCTGCAGAGCAGTTTGCACATGGAAATTGCTTGCAAATGAATTTTCCTTTAATAAGGGGAATAGCTCGGTGCAAAATTAAACCGTCAGTAGCGGAGGCAAGCGGAGCATCACCGGGGGAGCCGCCGGCAGCGCCGCGCCCCGTGCCGGGGGAGGAGACCTGGCCAATTATTGGCAATAAATCCTGACCCCACTTGCAGGGCTGGGGGCCGCAGGCAAAGCCACGACTAATGGGATTACACCTTGCCCCGGTAAACTGGGATTAATGTGCCGGGAGCCGGGGGATGCCGGGGATACCCCCCCCAGGGGCTGTTGGCAAATGATCTATTCATTAACACGCGCCGACCTCGCCACACGCGCGAGTGCGGGGCTGACCCCGGCTTCGTTACGCGGCGAGCGCCGAGGGGAGCGGCGGTGGGGACAGGGACGGGGATGGCGCGGGGTGAGAGGCGCTGGGGGCTCGTGCCCCCCGGGAGCCGCCGGGCGGCGGCAGGCCTGTGGGCACACGACACGTGGGGCCCCGTGCACCGCTTGGCTGCTCCCACACGCGTAAGCCAGCGCAGGTGCAGCCTGCGCAGGCGGGCGCTCACACTCGTGTGCCTGGCGTGTCTGTGTGCGCACAGCCCCCAGCCCCCCAGCGGACACCCCGCAGCCCGGCGTGCGGGCACAGCCGCGTGCAGGCGTGCAGCGCCGGCATGGAGGTGCTCACGGAGCACCAAGACGCCAGCTCACGTGCAGAGCCGCCACATGCGTGTGCAGGCGCAGGCACACAGACGGAGGCACGCGTGCCAGCGCCGGGCACCAGGCAGGGATGGGAGGACGCACCGCGGGGATCCCCCGCCCAGCGCCGTGCACGGGGGGAGCGGTGTGCGGGGGTCAGGGGGTCCCGCCGGCCCCGGCCCCCCCCCGCGCCCCCAGGAGCCCCTCCTTGCTCCTGGGCCTCCATATGGGCCTGAGCCAAACTCCAGCCAAATGGGCCGGAGCGGGGTGGGGGGTGTTTGCATTTCAAAGCCTCCGGCTGGAGCAAACGCCGCTGCCCCCCCGCCGGGCTGTCGCCCGCTCGTGCCCCCTGACCCCGGCACGGCAGGGCTGGCAGGGACGGTCCTGTCCCCTTCCCCGGGGCTGGTGGGGACAGCCCCATCCCCACAACCGCGGCTGGCACCCACTGAGCCGTGGGGCAGGATCTGGGGACCCGCTGGCGAGGGTGGCCCCGCGCTGGGATCCCCGCAGCGGTCGGGGCCCCTCCCCGGGGTTGATCCCTGGCTCGCGGCTGTGCTGGCCGGGGAAGAGGGGCTGCGGGGGGACGGGGGGACGCGCCGGGCGGCGTCGGGGAGGAGCGGGCCGGGGCGGTGGGTCGTGGGAAACCCGTCCCGCCGTGGGGCAGAGCCATTGTGTGGGGCCATGTGCCCGCTGCCCGCCAAGGCAGGGGGGGCTATTTGTGACGGGGCAGGCAGGAAGCGGGCAGGCAGCACCATCTCACCGCGGCCGCTTCCTTCCCCGCGCCGCAAATAGCCGGGACGGGGCGGCCGTCGGGGGCGGCCGGAGCAGGGGCTGTGCAGGGCGGGGGGTGCCGAGGGCCTGCTCGTCCGTGCCGCCCCCGGCAGGCACGGCACGGGGAGCGGGTGCTGCTGGAGACCCTGGCCCGCTCTCTCTGGGCGCAGCCGGAGCGGCGGGGGGGGGGGCGCCTCTGGCCGTGGTCCGAGGGCTGCCTGCACATGGGGCACCCCGGCCCCTGTCTCCTGTCTCCTGTCCCCCCCCAATTGCCCCGTGGCACCAGGACCCCCGGGGTGACCCAGCCGCGGTGGGGAGCGGGCGCTCCCCGGGGCTGGGAGGGGCGGGCGCAGGGTGGCGGGGCGCGGTGGCGGGGCCGGCGCGGCGAAGCGGCCATGCGGATCCAATTAGGGCGCGAGCGCGGGGGGCTCGGCTCGGCCCCGCGCCGGGCAGCGCGATGAGGAAATGGCTCGTCTGAGCCGCTGACAGCCCGGCCCCGCGCCCAAGATGAACGACCGCCGGATTAAAGCTCCGCAGGCTGACGGGGCGCACCTGAGCGAGGAGCAGGGCCAGGGCTGCCGCGGGGGGGGCTTGGGACCCCGGCCCCGGTGCTGCCGAGGGGCCGCTGAGAGGCTGGGAGGGCGTCCCCAGCTGCCCAAGCGGCGGGGGGACGTGTCACGGGGCGGGGGGGGATGCACCCTGGGGACGGGCACCGCGGCCTCGCCGGGCCGGGCGATGGGTGGGCGAGGGTGAGGGCAAGCGGGGCTCCCGCGGCAGCACCCCTCACAGAGCGACACGGGGGACGGCAGGGCCGCAGCGGCACGGCCCGCTCTTCTGGCGCACGTCGCCCTGCGGGACCGGCCGGGCTGTGGCCGCGAGCGGGGACTCCCGGCTGCGCCCACAGACCTGGCCGGGGCCAGCTGGAGCCGCCGGTGCCCGCCGGACCCTCGCCGCCGTGCCGGGACAGCGCGGCCTGCTCGGGCTGCCTGTGGCGGTGCCGGGCCCACGGCCGGGATCTCCGGCGATGGCTGGGGGAGAGCAGGCACGGTGGGGCCGGCCGAAGTGGGGGCCCGCTCCCGGCTCCAGCCCCACGTCCTGCGCCCCCCCCGCCTTGGCCTGCCCACAGTCCACGGCCCTCCCGGTGCCCCCCAGCCCCCTGCAATGCCATGGTGCTGCCCCAGGCCGTGGGGCTGGACTGGGCACGGTGGCACCGCCGGGGAGGGCTGGGGGCTCCGGCCTGGCACCTCATCAGGCTGCAGCAGGGTGGGGGCACCCGGGGGTCCCACCGGGCTCAGCGAGGGGCTGGGTGCTGCTGCCCTGGGCGGGGCACACACCTCATCCCGCAGGACCCCCGGGGGGGGGCCGTCCATCGGCCGGCGGGCGCTGGGCTGGGGGATCGATGGGCTGTGGCGGGTCACTGGTATCATTAACCCCGGCGAGGCAGCCGGGCCGCGCCGCCCAGAGGTTAATTAAAAAGAAAAGTGCAATGAAACGCGGCAGCAGTGGCGGAGGGGGGGCCGGCGCGCCGGCACTGGTGCAGGCAGAGGGCACGGTGCTGCCGGGGGGGGCCCCGTCGATTGCACCCCCTGGCACGGGCTGGCACGCAGGGAGTGGGGGGCTGCAGGGCAGGGGGGAAGCAGGGGGCACCCGGGGGGGCCCCTGTTCCCCACGGCCCGGGGGACTCGCGGGGCTCAGCGTGCCGGGAGCGCGGGCAGGGGCTGCCCGCCCGGCTCCCGATGCCCACGCCTGCCCGGTTGTGCACGTGTGTGCAGGTAGGTTGCAGGGCGTTGCGCGTGCACGCTTGTGCGTGTGTGCACGTGCGCCGCCACCAGTGTGAGCATTTGGGTACTTTACCTGTGCAGGGACGGGGGCACCCGGGAGCCAGGGGACCCAGCCGTCCTGGCCAGGGGCACGGCGAGGGCCGTGCCACGCTGCGCCATGCCACACCACGCTGCGCCATGCCGTGCCGTGCCGCACGGTGCTGCGCCGTGCCACGTGGCAGAGCTGGGCGGGAGGAAGACGAGCCGTCGCAGAGGAAGCCCCATCCATCCTTCCTCCTCCTCCCGTCCCAGCCCGCGCTATTCTTAGCCCCGGTCTGACCAGCATCCTCCCTCCCCGGCCGGAGTCCAGCCCTGCGCCCCAGTGGGACCCTTGGGGCGGGAGAGCGGGGGGACCCCACCGCAGGGACCCCGTCCCTCCCTGGGCCCTGCTCCCCACCCCCAGCCGCCACCGTAACTCTAGACCCAACAGCTGTGCTGCACCAGCCGCCCCACAGCCCCCACGGCACGGCACGGCACGGCACGGCACGGAGGTGGGGGCCAGTCGTCCCACATGCCGGCGCAGGATCGGGCCCTCCTGCCGACCAGCACCAGCCGTCACAGAGACCCCAGCGTTGCCAGGTGTCCCCTGGCCTGTCCCCATCCCCTGGGCTGGCTGGGGGGCTGGGGGGGCCTCTGCCCCCCCGGCTGGTGGCATGGGGAGGGAGAGAGAGAGAGTCCCTGGGGTGGTGTGGGGGAGGAAGGATGGCGGGGGGAAACGGCGCGTCCGGGGACGGTGCCCCTCTTGATGTGGGGAGATGAGATGGCACCCATCCTGGTACAGGGACCCTGGTGACGCTGTCACTCCCGGCATGGGGACGCTGGGGACCCTGCCTGTCCGTGCATCTCGGGGACAACTCGCTCTGGTTTTGGGGGACCTGGGAACGGTGCCTCGCTGGGTTTGGGGACTGAGAGGGTGTCCCCCTGGCTGGGGCAGGGGCTGCGTGGGTGCCTGCCATGCCCAGGCCCGCGGCGGCCTGGCTGGCTGCGGTGGTCCACGGTGACCCCTGCGTGGCGGGGCCATCCCCGGGCCGTGGCAGGCACGGCAGGGTCAGCACGTCAGCGCCGCATTCCTGCTCCCGGCGGGGTGATCCGGTTACCGGCCAGCCCGGCCGCTGGCCCCACGATTAATCTTCCTGGGTGCCCTTTGGAATTTGCCGCCCGAGGCCCCGCAGAGTGCAGGGTGCCCGGCCGGGCACGGGCCAGGGTGGCGGGGCAGGGGCAGAGCCCCGTGGCCAGCCCAGCAGGGGAGCAGGAGCGGGCCGGGAGAGCAGGATGATAGATGGGGACGGGCACAATCCTCTTGGCCCTGGCACCGTCCCAGGCCCTGCTGGGGTCATTGCGGCCCGGCTGGGGCAGGCGGCACAGCCTGAGCCGGGGATGGGGATGGGGATGGGGACGGGGATGGGGATGGGGATGGGGATGGAGCCGCCCCCCCCGGTTCACCCCGCCAGGAGCACACCTCCGCCACGCCGGGGACCCTCCCTGCCCCACCGGCCCCTGCACCGCAGCGGGTGCCCAGTGCTGCCGAGCTGCCAGGCGCGGGCGCTGCATAATTGCAGAGCAGGAGAGGGGCCCGCGCCGCCCGTGTGATTGGGGATCACATGCAATTAGCTGCCAGACGGAGACACGGCGTTTCAATAACCCGCCGAATTGATTTAGGGAGAGTGGGACCGAGCGGGCGGCAGCCGCCGCGAAATGAGCCCCCCCCGCTGGGAATGGGGCTGCAAGGAGGCCCCACCAGCCTCTGCCCCCTCCGTGGGACCCCAGCTTGCACCCCCAGCCTGCCCTGAGCACACAGCTGCGGGGGGGCAGCAGGACCCCCTGCCCTGGCCGGGGGTGGGCTGCAGGAGGGTGCAGGGGGGCAGCAGGGCAGGGGGTGCCCAGAGCCGTGGAGCCTGGCCTGGGCAGGGACCAGCATTAATGGAGGGGCTGGAAGTGGGGCTCCCTGTCCCCCCCCGTGGTGCCCTCAGCCTGGCACAGCCTGGGGGCCTTTCCGCCCCGCAGGGGTGGGGGGGGGTCCCACACAGCTCCCCCCTCCCCGCCCAGGGAGGCGGCACGGCCGGGCAAGCACCTGCCCGCTCGGCATCCCCTGCCTGCTGCCGGGGATCCTGCTCCCGCCTCCCCAGCCGGCCGGCAAGGATCCAGCCGCTGCCGTGGGTGGGAGTGAGCCCGGCCCCGGCCTGCGGCCCTGGCACGGCACGGCAGAGCCGCGGCCGGACGGGGAAAGGGTGCACGGGGGCTGCTGGGTCCCAGCACACCCTGGCGCCGGCACGCTGGGGAGGCCGTCGACGCCGGCACTGCTGCCGCCGCAGGGGCTCAGCCCAGGGTGCGTGTGGTGCAGCCAGGACCCCCGCCGGGGGCTGAGCCCAGCTATGCCCTGGCAGGTCTGGGGGTGTCAGGGCACGGTCCCGGCGCCCCGTCCCACCAGGCGGGCGCTGCTGCCGAGAGCCGCGGCCGGGAGCGGGAGCGCCGGGGGTGCTGGCCGTGCCTCTGCCCGCAGCGTGGTGGAGAGTGGGCCGGGAGCGCCGTCCTGCTGGGCACGGAGCCGCCAGCTCCGCCGGGACCGAGGGCTTCCTGCGAGGAAGGTGGGACAAGGAGGGGAAGACAATAAAACCCAGGAAATGCTCTGAATAGCGAAGGTAACCGCCGCGCCGAGCCCGCGCCGCCGGCGCTGAGCCGAGCCGGAAGCCTCGGGGTACCGGGGCGGCCGGGCAGGGACCGGGGCAGCGGGGACCCTCCTGCAGCCCCGGCGCGGGCAGCACCGCGCGGTGCGCCGGGGCGGGCCGAGCCCTCGCTGTCTGCGGGTATTTCCAGTCTTGCTGTGATTCGGCCTAAACGCCTGACCCCGGGTCTCACCCGTTAAACCGTGGCCTGTTTTACTGCTGAGGGGTCAGCGGGGAGCGGGGGGGTCCGGTGGGGCCGCGGGGAAGGGGCCGGCCGGTGTTGTCTGTCCCCGCAGCGCCGGGGCGGAGCGCCGGCATGCGGGGGTGCACAGCCCTGCGGGACGGGGGCACACACGGGGCCAAGGGGCCGGGAGGCAGGAGCCCCCGTCCCGCGGACCCCACCCTGCCCGGGGCTGCGGACACCCCCCGGCCATGCCCTGGGTCCCCCGGGGAAGGGGGGTGCCCCTGGGTGGGGTGGCTCCAGAGCGGCCAGCTGCCTGTGCCTACGGCACCTTCGCTGGGGGCGAAGTGTGGCCAGTCGGAGCTGTGGGGGCCGGCCGCCATCCCACAGTGTGTGTCCCTGTGCCGGCCCGGCGGCACCGCGGGCCACAGGCCGGGGTCCTTCCCCTGCCCCCGGCAGGTCCCAGGTGAACGCGGGTTTGGCTGGTGCCCCGCGCTGGGGCCGGGGCCGCGGGCATGCGGCCGGCTGCACCGCGCTCCCCCGAGCCTCCCAGCGCCGAGTGATTTATGGCCGGGGGAAGCGCGCGGCGCAGACAGATCGGGCCATAAAACCAGGGCAGGAAGTCGCCCGACTTCAAAGGCCGCACGGGGCTGCGGCCGCAACAATAGCGGGGCTGGCAGGCACCGCGCGGCGGCACCCATACCGCAGCACCCGCGCCGCAGCACCCGCGCCAGCCAGGGCCCAGGGTCCCAGCTGGCAGCCCCGCCTCTGAGCACCCCACACCTGCGCCCCACGCACGCCTGCACCCCGTGTGTGCGTCCCGTGCACGCGTCCCATGCGCATCCCGTGCACACCCTGTGTGCGCAGCCGGTGGGTGCACGGGGCTGGCTGCGGGGCCGCGCCGTGGGCGTCGAGCCCTCCTCCACAGCGGTCCCAGTCCGCAGAGCCCGGTGGGGCGTGCCAGGGTGGTGGTCCCGTGGTGCGAGCGCGGCCCCGGCGTGCATCCCCCCACGCCGGGCCCGGCGGCACGCAGGAAGGCCGGGGGGGGCGCGGGCGGCCGCAGCCTCGCAGACAAAGGGCCGGAGGAAACACCGCCGTCCAAGATAAACCGGGAAAGGTGAGGGGGTGCCCTCCCGCCCCGCTCCCACGGCCCTGCCGTGCCGCGCGCCCACGCCTTGAGATGGGCTGGAGGCGCCGGGCCCCGGCGCCCCGTTTTGCTGGGGGCGCCCGCCCTGCCGCCACCCAGCACCTGGAGGCTGCCAGGCCCGGTCTTGTCCCCGCAGCCGGGGCTGCGGGCCGGGGGTGCTGGCTGTGCCGGTGGCAGGGCTGGGTGCCGTGGCTGCTCCCATCACCAGCCTGGGCAGCTCCGAGCTCTCCCTGGGGAGCACACCAGTCCCAGCCCCCTGGCCCGGGGTGGGGACAGCACGGCTGTGGGGGGTGTCGGGGCCCTGGGTGCTGCCGGGGGGGCACCGGGCGGGGAGGGGGCTCCCTGTGGCGAGCACCTCTTTCCCAGGCCCCCGTAGCCGTGTCCCTCGGGGCCGGGGCAGGACCCGCTGTGGCCCCTCTGTCCGCAGGAAGGTGCCCCCCCCGCCCCACGTTCCCACGCTGCCGGGGCATCCCGGTGCCAGCGCCGGTGCCCACATCCGCGGGAAGCCGGCAGGAAGCCGGGTGCTGCCGTCCTGCCCGCCCCGGTCCTGCTGCCTCTGTGCGGGGCATGGCGGGGGCCTGGCTGGTGCCGGCGCGGTGCCGGAGGGCACGCGGGCACAGCATGCCGGCCCGTCAGAACCGCACGGCGTCGTTTAAAGACGATCAGGCGATGACAGGAATTAAATTGTGTTTTGATTTTCTCATTAGCCTAATCTCCAGCACGCCTCGTTACGGGGTAATTTCCCCAGGCCGACGTGACAGCTCATTCCCACCATGACAGCCATATGCCAGCGTGCCCGTGCCACGCGCCGGCGGTCACTGGGGTGCCTGGCAGGGACGGCTGTGTGCCCTGACGGTCCTGGTGGGTGCCCCTGGGGTGGGCTGCGGCGTGGGAGGGGGTTAGGGTGCGGGGCTTTGCTGGCCGGGCCTTGGCACACGTGTCCCCACGGTGCCCATCCATCCCGCGCCCCACAGAGAGGCGCTGGCAGGTCCCGCTGTGCCGTGGGCTGGCAGCCGGCGGGGCCCCGCGGTGCGGCCCGGCAGCTGGCCCAGCAGCACCGTGCTGCCATGCCGGCAGTGCCTGGGCTGGAGCCGGGAGGATGCGGTGATGCCGTGCCGGGGCGGGGGGCCATCCCGGGTCGCACAGGGGTGTCGCAGGGCCAGTCCCAGGCGCTGGGTCCCCGGGCACTGCCCCCCTCACCCCGGCAATGGGGGGGGACGGCGGTGGCAGGCCCGGGCGGCTCTCCGGAGCGGGCGGGCACAGCCCCGCGGCGCTTCACGGCGGCGGGGCGGGAGGGGAGGCCTGGTCCCGCCAGGGCCGGGCATCCTCTGCGCCGGCCGAGGGGTTTGAGGAAAACGTGGGTGGCCGGTGGCTGGCTTTCAGGTCTGACCGCCTCGGTGAGGGGTGACCTCCATCACGGCCCGAGACGGTGCCTGGAACGCGGGAGTCCAGCCCAGCCGCCGCTTTTTTGTCCTAACCTTGCCCGGAGTCAGCGGCTGAAAGCCCTGCCACAGCTCCTGGAAGCAACTTTTGGCCACTTTGTGTTTCCTAGGACTTCTGTAACGGCTTGTGGGCTCGCGTTAGCTGTCGAGAGAAAAAAAGCCTTTGAAAAACAGTGCGTGTTATTGCCCTAGTTTTATGCTTCTCTAGGTTTTTTGCTTCTTTGTTTACCTCGGATGATGTGGGAATATATATTGGGGGGGGGGGGGGGAAGTTAAAGTTGTTCGTTGCTTATCTAGCCTGAGTTCCCCTTGAGCTCCTAACATTTAATGGGTTGCAGATGTGGCTTGCAGTGACACAGCCATCCGAGGAGAATATAAAATTTAACTGTGCTACTTGTTCTCTTTAAAAAGGAAAAAGGCAGTCTGAGCAGACTTGTAATATTTTAACTATTTCCCCAGTTCCAGTACTGTAACTTTCTTTGCATTGAGGTTATTGGACAACTACTTAAAAAGCTACTTTTTGAAAGACTTGGAGGGGGTTTTTTGAGTTTACGTGGTGTAGCTGGTAGGGAGAGCTTCCCCCTTTGTTAAGTAGCATCTAATTGTATTTATGTCTTAGTTTGTTAATAGTGGAACAAGGCTACTTGTATAAAAGTTTGTAGGTACTTTTATGAAACCATAACTGCAATAACTTAGTTAAACAAGGTCTTGGTTGTAACTAGTTACACGCTGTAAACCAGCACAAAGTACCTAACAGCATTTCAAAGGTTGAAGAAACCTGTGTGTAGAGATGCTGTGGCATAAGTCAGTCCTGTTTGGTATTGTTTTTTCCCCACTGGCAAGTAATTCTAGCTTTTAAAAATGAATGAACAGTAAAACTTCGAACCCTTGAGCATTTCTTTAAAAATGTAAAATTTCTCTGAATTCCCCCCACCCCCCAAAGATTTTATTTGGTTTTAAGTCTTCTCTGGTACTTGCCAAGCATAAGACCAAATAATAGTTTCACTTATAGGCAAGTGCTAGCCTATTTCCAGTTTTCAAGCTAAAATTTTAAGTACAAACAGTAATAGCTCTCCCCTTAGAACCGCAAAGAAGTGTTAAATTTAAAATATTTCTCTTAAAGTGTCTTATGTTGCTTAAGTCTATTAAAAAACTTAATGTTTGACCTTGAGGTGGAAACCGGGTATGGTGCTCTTCTGAGGTCTTCGTCTTGTGGTTCTCCTGCCCTAGTTAACACCTGTAATTGCTGTTTCTCTGATACAAGAGCCGAAAGTCAGGCAGTCACAACAGTGAAGCTTCCCCTGTTGCCCTGGAGGAGGGAAACATTGCCTTTGCGGAGCAGATAGGTTTGTAACAAGCTCTAAGGAGAACAGTAGCTTGCTTGTCATGTGTTTGCTAAACCGAAACATCCCTTCCCCCCAACACCACCCCCCATATACGTGTACGATACAAAAACAGTGAAGTACAGAGAACTCGGCTATCCAACAGCAATCATTTTAAAGCATCATTTTCTGAGCATTTCTCACATATAGTGATCTAGAGCAGTTTGGTGCTGGCAAAAGGAGCTCCAAAGGGGAGGGTTGTGTGGCTACTAAAAGCTAACAAAATACTGCTTTCTGTGGTTCTGGTATACCAGTAACACTGGTGTTTTGTCTAGGGGATTAGGAGGAGGGACAGTGGGGGTGACGGAAGGTAGTACGTGAGTTTGGGCAGCTGGTATTTATGCTCAAGTATGAGGATAACAGTTCTGACTCATTTTTAAACACTTGAATTTTTAATTATAATGTATCGACTGTTTCTGTTTGCTCTTCAGCCTAATTGCTAGTTGGCATCTTGAAGAGGTGCGATGAGAAATTCCTGAGAAATCAGGAAGAGGAAAGGACTGTGGTCTTACACAGTCAAGCGTATGATGTGTATTGCAGTACCGCCTGGCCATCTATGCTTGCACTCGATAAGTGCATGAAGGCTGCCTGCTTGGTGGAAATTAAAGTGCACAAACAAGTTGGGAAATGAGTGGATACTTTAAACTGGGTACTGTGGAGGGGAGGGGAAAAGGGAAGGAACCTGAAGCCAACCACAAGGCAGTTGAGAACGGTCGGTACGGAGTGGTCACAACACACGCAAACCAAGCACTCCTCTAAAAAAGAGAGGTAGGAAGGGTGTTTGAGTATGTTTGACAAATGGGCAGATCACGCTGGTAGCTGACAGTGTGGAGGAGGTGAGGATTAATGAGGTAAGATAAGATTGGATGAACAAAGAGTAAATATAGAGAATCATGAGGGGCTTTGAACACTAAGCATTAGGGAGATAAGTTGGTGTAACTTGATCAGAGAAATGAGAAATAATTGCCTTGGTTGTTCTGACCCCCCCATCTCCTTGCAGTGTATTTACCTTTAAAATGCAGGCTACTTTGCCTCGCCTCGATTTTGTTCACTTTCTTCACTATCTCTTGTATATTATCACGTCAACTCCCTGCTCCACCAAGGATGTATGCCCATCTGTGACCCACCTGTATATCGACATCTCACTTAAACATCTGTTAATGAGATGGGAGTCTACGTACCACACTGTGAAAGCGGCTGCAGACGGAGCATTCGCAACTGTCTGCTTACCATCTGACCGAAATGTCACCACTAGATACGTTAAAGCTTTGGAAACTTCTCAAATGAGTAAATAGTTTCAAGCAACCTGTATTTAATTTTCTATAACGTTTCAAAGTTAGTGTGTTGATGGTACTTTTTGACAGAATTGGGTCTATGGTCAATCTCAGCTTCTGTGTTTTTATCTGCAGTTGACTAAATTACTTAGAAAACTGTAAACATTGACAGAAACTGAGCAGCAGATTTAATAGCACATTTACTAGATCAGAGTGAAAGATCTAAATACCATAGTTACAAGCGTATAACTCGCACCTTGGAACAAGTGCTGTGGGGAAAAAAGTACTAAAACTTGAACATTATGCTGTCTTGAACATTATCGGTAGCAATGGGGAACCAAAAGTGAAGCAGCAGTGGGAGAGGGGGACAGATGTAGTGCTGGAAAAGAGCTCTGGGATGAAGTAGTGTGGTACGGTGCGTGTCACTGCGCAGTTAGAGCTCCAAGGGAACCTGAGGCTTACGTGGCAAGGAAACCACTTTTGTCTTGGTTTTCCAGTACGTGAGTTGAAGTTCAGCAGAGAACCTCCACTTGTGCATTTAACTTTAGCACTGCAACTCAGGAGCAGCTGAACTGTTAGGACAGCAGAATCTGTGTCAGCAAATATTATTGCAGGGAACTTAGTATGATTTTTGTGGTGATTTGTGTTGTCTTTCTGTTGCATCTTTGTTCCAGGTTTTTAATGCATAATGCAGTTCTGCGTCTGTGACTTGAGGTCTGGAGTGCAGCGTCTACAAATGAGCAATTCTGAGCAGAAAGCAAGCTGGATGAAAGAGACTGTAAATGAAAATGGGCATATAGTGTAAAAGCCTCTTCAGTTTCTTTTTCTTAACAGAGTACATCTCTGAGCTAAACTGGAGTCACTGATACCTTGTCACTTACTCAGTGTTACTGCTAAGGGTTAGAATTTAAATTTGCGGTTGCCCGTTCCCACTTGTTAGTCTTCCCTCTCCACATGTCTGATCAGCGTGAATAGAGACTGTACAGTATAGCAGTTTCTCCACGGATATGACTTTCTGCAGTTTGGGCACACATCAATTACTCATTCAGGGCTGAAAATGAGATGCAGCTCAGGCGCTGAGGTGTTGCAGTTACACCACTGCAGATGCATTACTGAATGCACAGGGAGGTCAAGTAACATGCCCGTGGTCGTGCGGTGAGTCAGCTTTAGATTTGGAATGATCCAATCTAATACCTCTTTTTATCTAAGAAGGTATTTAGGGTTTTGTATCAGTTTGACCACGTAGTCTGTCTCTCGGATGCTTAGAAATTAAGTAGCAGAATAGTGTACAGGCTTCAGCCATATCATGCCTTGTGATATTTGGTCTCCAAGACGACAGCTTAAAAGCTGTTAGGACTCAATCTGACAGCTTTTTAATCATAAGCAGAACAGGTGGTCACTTTCTAATTAAATGCAAGTATTTAGGACTTTTTCAAGCTGGCATTTTTGTTTCAGTATACATGGATCATGGATTTGACTTTATAGTGAGACTTCTGCATTGTCCTGCACAATGCTTTTCTGCTTTGATGCTTCAGAATTTCTTGGAAATGAGCAGGAAGACCCAGACCATGACTGGATAAGTGTTCTTGCTATGTTTCTGCTGTAACGTCTTGTTTCATGGGGCTTGGTCACTAGCCTTTCAAGATTTATTTTAGAGAAGGCAGATTTCACTCCCATTCTTCCAAAATGAGTAGAGACCAAGTGACTCACGGTAGCAAAGCTGGGAAATAATGAAGAGCCAGACTTTATAATACCAGTTGTCTGTGTGATGATGCGGTTATTACCATTTCAGTAGTTTGTTTTTCATCGGGAGTATTACATTTTCATGACACCAGTCTGAGGTTGGTGCTGTGTGCTCCAATAATATTGTCAGACTTTGTGAAGTAAAAAGAAGCAGCTTAATGTGATAGCCAGGTAAGGTTAAGACAGTACTGTTCTCTTGCACTGTGGCTTTCTCCTCAGTTGGTAGTTTCCTGACTCCTCAGCTCACTCTCCCCATTCTTGCTCTCTTGCTAGAGAGACAGTTCTAAGTAATCTGGCAAAAGAGAAACTTTAGGGGAAAAGGTTGGTAAAGAGTGCATCAGGAAGCTGTCTACTAATTCCATGTGCTTGTGGTTGGAAATACAATGTAAGATAAGCGGGGTTTAGAGGCTGTCTCCTAGTGAAGAAAGTTGGATGAAATGTTCGTTGCCTGAGGCCTCATCGTGTTTCATAAGATGTCTTTTGGAAATGAAGCTGTCATTGTGGCAAAGAATGGGCTTGTGGGTAGGTGTGCCCATGAGCTTGAATGAATGATATATACAGTTTGAGTTGTCAATAGCTATGGTTCCTCCAGAGCCGGTAATACCTTTTGATCAGCACTACGCAGGATCTGTGAGGAGCTATAAAAAAGCCCATTTGTTTGAGTATTGTTTTTAAAAGGCTTTTAAGGTGAAGTTTTATTTTCCATGGTTTCAGTTACTGATTAAATCATCTTAAAGGCAATTCACAGGCTTTAGGTCCACTCACTATAATAAAGAAAATACAGAAATTGTTGAATACTGTAAAACTAAGCTAGGGAAATTTAGTGAGTATCTTGCCAGAGTTAGCTAATTATTGAGGGCTTATGAAGTTATAGACCTCACCTCAATTTAAAGTTGGTTTGATAACAGACACTTGATTTCCCCTTTTTGTTTTACAAGATCAAAATTGTTTTCCTACTTTTTAACACCTGTAGTGGATTTCACTGTTTGTATGGAACTCATTAAGCAACAGCAATAGTAAAACTGTTGAATGAACAGAATGTGGGTTAAATTAATAGACCAGACTCGATGCTCTTTTTATCTTCTGCTCGCCTTTTGCTGGGGAAGTTGTATATAGTGTTTATGTCTCCTGTTGCTAACCATTAGTTTTATTCTTACAAAAGCTCTGCAAGCTGAGCCTCTTTTTCCTAAATCAAGAACAATAATGCAACAAATAATTTTGAGGTAAATGATGCTTTTATTTAAGGGTCAGTAAGTTTTTGGATTTTTTTGTTGGGTTGTATTTCCCCCCGCCCCCCCCAGTACTTGCATGGTACTGATGAAAACTACCTTTTAATTTTCTTTTGCTCTTTTTATAGCTGGTAACTCGGTATCCTTTTAAATGCTGTTATTTAATTTCTGTAGTCAAATATATGCAAAGTCTTCTGTGTGTTGTGGGAAAGAAATGTCTGTTTCCTGGTCTGTCTGTTATCCTCTCAAAGTAGAGGTCAAATTTCTTCATCTCTGCCAACTGGGAGTAAACACTGTAGGAAGTATCTGATAGTAAAACCTGTGTTAGAGGCATTTTTCACAATGCACATGTAACTGGGTTTTGACCCGGTCAGTTCTGTTTTTTGAAATACCCAAGGTAGCTTTTGTTCGTATGTACAGCTAACCTGTGTCTACTTCATACTATTTTTTCATGTGTTGTTTGTCAAAAGGTTATTCTAAATTAACCCTTTCCTGCACTGTCCTTATTCTTTACCAGGCTTCGTTCTCCTTCCATAACAGACCATGCCACAGTCCCTCTAATCTTGTCAGTGTCCACAGACGTTTGTCTATGGCTGAGGTGTCCTACAAGAATATAACTTTTTTGTTGCATTAGTTTCTTAGGAAAGCTGAAGTAAGGAGGAGAGTGTTAGGATTCGTAAAAATACAGACTCAAAGGTCTTCTGTTAGCTGTGCTCTTGAGTATGGTTCAGTGGCACGGGTGAGCTTTCTTGGTGAGAAGGTAGCGGGTTGTTTGCAGTGAAGCTATACCTGTTGCTTACTGAGTCCTAATTCGGTCATGACAGACCAGTGACATGAGTGCTTTCTTCTTTAGGAGCACTTTGCACATGTAAAGACTATGGTATCGATTGTTGGCAATCTTGTGGATGCTGAAATCAATCGGTGCCTCTTATTACTGGTCACAAAAGGATCAAGGGTTTGGTGTCAAGAACAGCCCAACAGCAGCTGGTATCTCACTGTTACTAAAATTTTCATAATTTGAGTACAATGTGACTTTGCCTTTAGTGTATTGATGTCATTTATTTTTCAGTAATATACCTACTGCAAATTCATGTTGCAGTATTTAGATTTTATATTACTAGCTTAATAATTACAGAGACAAAAGAATAATATTAGTGGCTTGCAGATGAGAAAATGACTTGAGATCAGGGTTTGGTTGGCTTAGAGCTCCTTTCCAGCCTTTCTGTAGAATTTGGGCATGTCGCCTGAGCTCCCTTCTTCAGTTGGCCAGACTGTAAAATGGGTATGTTACTGCCCTATGCAGGGAAGATACTGGCTTAAAGCAAAGACACAGTACTGGTGTTTAATTGAACTATTTGAAGCTTTGAAATACCTGAGGGTCGGTTTTGTTTATATTCTGTGGGAAAGATGTGTAAAAAGGTCTGATCATAAAATACTTACAAACTTTAGAGTCACTTAATATCTCTTAACTCATCGTTGCTAATTGGCTGTCATAAATCTGTACCACTTCTAGTTCAGTGACTTGAGCTCTTAGGCAGCTGTAAGAGATGGGGAGATGCTGGCGAGTCGCTGTGGAAGTCCCCGCAAGACAGCCTGGGTTGTCGTAGAGTCGGTTAGGTAGGCAGCACTGTTACTGGAAAGGAACGTTAGACACAATTTGATAAAACAGTTCTCTTATCTGCTGAGAGTATCTCTCCTCCTGATGTCAAGGGTTATGCAATTTTGGAGTGGTGTTTTGCAAGATCAGGTGAACCGTCCAATGCTCTCCCTTGCTCCAGGCCTGTCGCTGCTGTCTGTTGTGCAAGGCGCTCGCCTTGCTGTCCTTCTGGACCCTGACTCTGACCTCATTCAGCCAACTAGCCCGATGTTAAGGTGCACAGCCTTCCTCTGGGAAGTTGCCTTACAAAAGAACTTGATGGGTGCTAACTGGCTCAGCAGGCAGGCAGTTCTACCTCTTTACAGTGGCAGTGGACTGCGAGATGGACTTCAGGGCTCCTGGAAGTGCAGCCTGTGTCCCATGGCACTCGCGGCTGCTTCAAGATTTCCAAATAACAGCAACAGCAAGGTACATTTGTGCCTGTCCATGCTGGACTGGCTTTGATTTTTGTGGGAGATAGCACAAGCCCTCCTCGAATGAATACTGCAGTACTAAGATGACTTTACTACTTTGAAGTTATGTTGCAGTTGTCCTGATCTGCCAGTTGGAGCTATTAGTGAATAAAGCAATGTTTGATTACTTTCAGGATATTTCAGATAACTGTTCTTAATAGAAAGAAAAATCTGTGCTCTGAAAATCAAGAATAACTTGTTACTGTTATGCTCAAGCAATTTAAAATACGGCTTTTCTGTGAGCATTACTTTTTTGACCATTGTAGAACAATAGACCAACATTTCTTGAGAAGAAGAGGTCTGTTTATATAGAATGGCATGAACCAGCAGCGGAAGCACAGAATACATTTCCTTTGAGTAACAGAAATGGATAGGTAAAGTGGGAAAATTTGTTAAACTCAAAATCTTAGAAAAAGATGATACAGTCATCTGACTGTCCTCATTAGAGTGATCTTCTGCAAGCTAGTATGTGGCAGAGAGAAAAAGAAATGAAGCATGACTATCCTAGCATTGATTTCTGCCACTAGTTTTGTTGAAAGAATAATGAAAAAATCCAAGAGTGAATTCCTTAAATTTTTAGGAACAGATAGTATTAAAAATACGCACCCTTTAGTTTTTAGAGTAGAGAACATTGTGGACTTTAAATTGCTGCGCACTTGAGAAAAATGGTTTCACTAGGAGAAAGAAATGAGATTTTTAGAAGGCTAAGTGCAGCCAACCCTGTGTGCCTTTATCTCTATGCTAATGAATTTGGTTTTATGAGGACTGTGATTTTTTTTTTTTTTTTTTTTTTTTTTTTGGTGGGATTCCAGTGCAGCTGGTGAATGTTTCTGGAAGCCTGTATGTAGGCTTGTGAGCTAACCCATAGCTGGTAGTTACCTTTCACTTGAA
Source organism: Sagittarius serpentarius (assembly GCA_034782735.1). Lineage (NCBI taxonomy): Eukaryota > Metazoa > Chordata > Aves > Accipitriformes > Sagittariidae > Sagittarius > Sagittarius serpentarius. The sequence goes on from JAVKLA010000074.1 coordinate 79,079,950, forward strand.
AGAGGCCGAATATGTGCATTAAGCATTACAATGCAAAAACCTGTATTTAAATGTAAAGTCTTGCTTCTTATTTACGATAAAAAATTTTGCTTTTCAAGGTTGCAAAGGATGCTTGGCAAACCTTTGTTTTAACACATATACTTGTAATTTTTATTCAGTTTTGGGTAATTTGTATATGCAGCCTGTTGAGCACTCAGTAGGAGCAGCCTATTTTTAACCTCCATTTGTTTATGCAAAACCAGTTGAAACACAGCATTAGTTTAATCCTTTCTTCTTTTGTTTCGCACGGCAATTCTCTTACCATGTTGGTTGTGAAGGGTCCTATTCTTTAGGATTGCTACCAGGCCTGATTTATGAATCATCTGATAAAGAGCCAGCTCCACTCCCAGAAATGTGCCTTAGGTAGAATTGTATGCCAGTGAGTCAGCTTTAGGGCAGCATTTTGAAAGGAACACTATATAAATTACACAGTATCCATGTGGGGGTGGCTTAGTGTTATGAAAAATCTGCTCTAGAGCATCGTGCACACACATCCACACAGAGCTGAGTCAACTGTCTTGAGTTAAATCGGGTGCTGGTCACACTTCTGTTGTTTTAAGTGCATGGGTATGTGTGACACAAGAAAATAAAAAAAGAATGTGTGGTACCTTGGGGAGGAGATGAACTAGTCCAAAAGACGGCAGTTGGGAAGTCCAGAAAGCATTGGTACTTCTACGTTTGTCTGGATGCAGATTAGTCTTTTTGGGTAGAGGTCTAATTATTTGGCTTGGTTAGTTTTCAGTTACTTAGACATTTTGTTGTTGGGCATATCTGTATGTGTTACTTGTACTAGAACGTCACTGGTGAGTTTGCTGAATTAAACATGTTGGCTTTTAATGGAAAGGAAGGTGATTTGAGTTTAAAAAAAAAAAAAAAGCATGACCAACACGCAGATACACCTACAAAGGTTTTTGGTGAAGCTTTGGAAGTGGCCATAGTCACATCTTGAGAGTTATGTGGCTCTCTGTCAGAAGGGGAGATAACTTTGGTCTTTGCCAAAATTTTCTCCTGTATTACGAAGTGCACTTGTGCGCTACGGTCAACTCTTCAGTACCCAGGTCAGGTGCTGCTTCTGTCCTTTCTCAGCCCACCATCCTTAGACACATAGTCTGTCAAGTGTTTGATCTGGAGTTCTTGATAAGCTTGCCTGAGTGTTTACAAGTTGGGGTTTTTTTTAAGTCAGCTGTTTTAATATTAGCCTCAGTTGTATACATTTGTCATTACCTCTCTTGCACTTCTGTTTTATTCCATCTGTGCTCATTTATGTTGGGTAGATGTGAGATAATGTAATCCACTGGTGATGGCAATAATCTTTTATGCAAGTATGAGCAACTAGTCTTTAGTTCTGTATAAATACAAAAACATATTCAGATTTAGATGAAAATACTGACTTCTGTGACGCTGGAGCTGTAAGGCAGTAGATGCTTTGGAAGGATCCCTGTAGTTAGCTGTGTATTCTGAACAAGTAACTCCTATGCAACAGCGCAGTTTAACTTTTCAATTACATAGTCACAAAAGCTTAAAGAACATACTTGATCTTATTTTCTGCAAAAATGTAGGTACAGTTTCTCATTTCTTTAAAATTACAGCTTGCAAATGAATGGCTAGTGGTGCAAGGAGGTAGGTCGTTCAGACTTTTCTTTCAGCGTGAACTAAACTCATTAAAAGACAGTGTTCTGCAATATTTTTTTTTTATTTAAACAATTGCTAGAATTGGCATAAGGTGATACGGTCGTAAGCAGGGAAAAAAGGGGTCTATTGGACTCTGAATAAGAGGAAATATGTCAGTAATAAACTAAAGTGACTTTTAACAGCAAGCTGCTATGAAAAACTTAGTACTTCTGAAGTAAGAATCTGTCATATCCACAGCTGTTGAGAAAAAGAGGTGGTTTGCTTCATATAAGCTAAGCATTCTTTATCATTAATCGGTTCAATAATGCCTTAAATGACAATGTACAATTAAGGTTAGGGTGTCATGGTGTTTATTAAGTACTTCAAGCCTTTTCATTTGTTTGTGTGAAACTTATTTCCTTTTGACATTGCAGGATATACAGTTATAAAGAAGAACATTTACTGAGAGCAAACCAAACAAAAATATTATGAAGGATGTATGAGTGGCCAGTTGTTGACTGATAAAGGGCATGCATGCCATCTTCGATATAACTCTTTGTGCAGTAGTATATATTACTTAATAGCATACGTTCCATAATAGTTGTTCTTTAGGAAGCTACTAGCACCTCTGTTTGAATTCAATTTCTTGCTTTTTAATCATTTTTTATCTTCAAAAATCTCTTCTCAGAACAAACGGTGCTGTGAAAGAAACACTCAGTACCTTCTCTTGTGTCTAGTCGGAACCTGTGAGTTCAAGGTGTGATGAAACCAAACAGCAGGTAGTTTTTAATCAGATTTGGTTTTTTTCTAAAGGGATGGTTTGTGCTTGCCCTCCTTCTCTTCTTCCTGCCAGCTCTGGCAGAAGATTTCACTTATTATCTGGTTTTGTTTTCTGCTGGCTTAGTGAAGTGAATCTACCGAAGAAAGGATGAGCCAGTTCTGGTGCAAAGGAGGGAACATGACTGTGTGGTCACGGTTAGGTAGGAGGTAAAACTCATCCCTGTTAGTGGCAGCGAACTGTTAGACTGGCTGGGCTGTCTCTGCTAATCTGACCTTCAAAATCCTGGATTTCTTCACTAAAGCGCAGGTTTCATAGTGCGCAAATTATGTGCCTTTACAAACGAGTCCACAATTTGAAAATATTTCCCAGGTAAAGGTACAGTTAGATATTTAAAGGTTTCTGCATACTGGTGTGTTCTGTGTGTGGCTGGAAAAAATAATAATTTCTGTTGGAAAGATCTAGCACAGAAGTTTTTACGGAATTGCCTTTAAAATTATCAGTGCAGTATCTGTGCATCAGAAAAAGAATGACATTTCTGAGCAATGTCTAATTAAGTATCCATCTGTGCCTGTAAGCTTCACAACTTATTTTTCAGTGCTATGTTCTCATTTAAGTAAAAAACTCGTCTTTCTCTAGCATCACCCTGAGATGACCTTTCCTAGTACTGTTACTAGAAAAGTGAGTGGCAAGAAAGGAATGGGAGTTTTTCGGTATAGTCTCTTCCTCTCTCTGATCTAAGCATTTCTCGAGTGGAACTAAATCAGTACATTTTTTTCTTTGAGACAAGGCTTTCCTTGGCATAGATATTTTCCCTTGAACTGTCTGTATTCTTCCCTGCAGCAAAGTCTGTTTGAGTCACGATAGACTTTTTTCCACTGAGATAAATACAAAGTTCTTTTTAATATACATACTAATACTCGGATTCTTGACATTTAAATAGCTAGTTCAAGGGACCTGGAGAGTACAAACCTCATGAGAGCAAGTATTTTTTTCCACGCACACAGAAACACATGTCAATGTTGACCACACAAACTTTTGTGAAGTTACTAGTCCCTGTGCTGCCTTCTCACTGAAAATATGATTCACTCATCACTGTACGAGGGATCAAACCAGCATGGTTTGAGTAGTTAAAGTAAGATCCTACTTAATAATAAAAAAAAATCTTCTTAAGTCATTGTGATTAGAGTGTTAGCAAGGTGTCAACATGTGGATGAAACAATTTTTTCTGCCTGATAGGCCAGAGAGATGGAAGGGCAAGTCCAGGTGTTCTTATAGCCCCTTTGGGAGCTGTGAGGTAGATGATGTTCCCAAGCAGGGTGTTCCTCTAGTTCACTTTGGCTGCCCTTTACCTTTGTGTCGTGCTCTGTTCTTTGTGCTCCCCAGGCGAAAAGGATGAATAGTGCAGAAGCTCTTCTAAAGTTATTAGTATGAATATTTAAATACATTTCTTTTGGCCAAGCTAATACTCTTCTGGTATGTGTTTGAGCAACCAAATTTTTCCTTACACGTATATTTCAAAACTCTTAGAAAAGATATTTTTCTTTTCAAAGTGCGTGACCAGAGCAAAGCTGGGAGTTGCAGTAGCATGTACAATATATACTCCACTGTGTATCACTCTTGGCCAGTCATTCAGTCGTCAAATCTGTGTTTTACTTACCTGTATAATAGAATTATTTAATAATGTAGATTTGCAGATGAAATACATAGAAATACTGATTTTATTACAGTATTGGGATGCGTTTTTGTCTCAGAACATGTGTATTCATCATTTGGGTTTGTTGATGCTGTGCTGTGGCCTTGGAAATAAATCTGTTCTTTCATGATATTTATTGCCTACATTAAATTACCATCTCCAGAAATTCTTCTTTTAAGTTGCTTTCAAGAGAGTTTTACTCAGTGCAAGAATTGGCAAACATTTTTCTTTACATTTATATGTGTGTTCCTGTATTTTACAGTATGTATTTTATTCTTTTTTTTGGAAGTAAAATTCTGGGTTTACTGTTTGTTTGAGGTTTTGGGTTTTTTGGAGTTGGGTGTTTTTTTTTTTTTTCCATTTTTGGCAGACTTAGAGTTCCATCTTTCTTGTGTTGTCTGATATTAACCGAGCTTTCCTTCTTTAACTGGTGTTCTGTCCCATAAATATTTTCATAATTCCTTTGCACCATGCAGCATTTCATTAGCCTGAAGGAAGCATGAACTCTATTTTAGTATTCTTTAAAAATGAAGTTTCAAAGTGGGTTAAGGCAGACAGGACAACACTGAGCTTTTCACAGCACCTTTTAGAAGGAGGGAAGTAGCCTTACTCTGTGCTGCAGATGGAGGCGGGAGGAGCAGCACGCAGTTACATACATACAATTGCAGGCAGCTTGTGATGGATCAGGAGACTGAAGAAGGATTGTCAGGGTACAGAAAAATCTCTCTGAACCATCCATGCTTTCTTAAGCTGCTGAAGTACTAATTGCCCTTGTCTGCAGAAATGCATTTTTTAAAAACAGTAGATTAAATCTTACTACTGCTCTTTCTTTTTCAAAGTGCCGTAAATTTATCGTTTACTATACTTCTAAACCCGTAAACGATTTTTTCCATACCATTCATCTGTAAGCGAAAGTGGTAATTGGAAGATCTTTATTCTGTGTTGAATTCCAAGTGAAAATTCAAGTGGAAGGCCAAGTGTGAATAATGAAGATAAAATTATAAATATTGTTCTCTAAAACAGAACTTCCCTGAAGGTCCTTTAGGTACTTTTGCATTGATAATGTGCAAGGTATCAATCAGATAAATAGATTGATTTTTGTATTTGCACCAAAGCCATGCAATTTATTAAATTATAACTTGAAGTAAAATGTTGGATACTGGTGTAGGTGGATACTGTTTCTTGCTTGCAGCCCATACTGTTTGATGCTGTTTTCCTGGCAGATTTGAGAGAAACTAGGTCAGCCTGTAGATTCTCATACAACCAGGACTTGTATGTGAGACACTCAAGGAGCACATGAATGGTGCATTAGCTACTCCCAAAAAGTCTTTATATGAGTCACCAGCATGGTGGTTCTCTGCTGAGAACAAATGTGTTATACGTAGCTAGTGTTTCTAAAAGACCTTGTCGGTAGATGTCGTAAACCTCGTGTCCTTCACAGTTTAGTATCACTTCATGGCGCTTCTTGTAAATACATCTTTGTTATGTGAGATCTGCTGGTGGAACAGTTCCGCTGGAAAAGGAAGGTGTTCGTAGTCTTGCTCTGTAATGTTCAGCAGCTGCTCGGTTTCTGCTCAGAGTGACTGGATTTCTTCTATGTCATGTTGGTACTGCAAGTTTGTGAATTACCATAAAAACGTAGTAATTTTATAAGGATGAGGTCCTGTTCAGCTGAAAGTAGATTTCTTGTAGATATGGAAACTGAACTATATTCTGGTCGGTCCAGGTAGATGACTATCAAGTCTGGGAATTTTCAGGCTGGCATTGTTCACAAGGGCTGAAATTCTCCATTAAAACATGTTTAATGTTCTAGGTAGAGAAGTTTAGCATATGTTGCTTATAATAAATTGATTTAAATTTTCTAAAGTAAAAGTTTAGAAATATTTTTATTATTTTGTGAGCCGTTTTGATTATTCTAGTGGGGTGAACCATGTTTAATGTGATTCCAGTACCATCTTTCATGGGTGTGTAAAAGGAAGAATAGTTTGGTGTAACAGGATGAGTTCACTAGGAAAAAGTAAATGAAGAAAACCAATACGATACCGAACCATACTGTCTGTAATTGAAATCAATGAGTTGTTTAAGTAATACTGTGAAGAGCAAGATTGAGTGAGTTATTTGGGTAAACTATTCTTACTGTTCTGTTCTTGTGCAGGCTGCTGTATTGCTGAAGTCCGTATCTCGTTCACTCAGTCTTCCAGACCACGTGCTCCATCCATGCTTTGAGACCAGGAGGACCTTGGTGTTCTGAAATGAAGATGGAGGCGGTGGGAAAAGCAGAAGAACTTGTTGATTCAGAAGTTCCGCCAAAGACTTCTGAAAAGCAGGAGACGACACCTGAAGAAGACGGACCTATAGAACTCGAGGCTCAAACTCAGAAAGACGTGCCCACTGCAGCAGACTCTGCGGTGCTCTCTTCAATGCCTTGCTTGCTGATGGAACTGAGGCGAGACTCTTCGGAGTCTCAGCTAGCATCTACAGAGAGCGATAAGCCAACGGGTGGTCGAGTTTACGAGAGTGACTCTTCTAATCATTGCATGCTTTCCCCTTCTTCCAGTGGGCATTTGGCTGACTCAGATACATTGTCTTCCACAGAAGAGAATGAGCCCTGTCAAGCTGAAGCTGCTGTAGAGGGAGACCCTTCTGCGGTGTCTGGGGCTGCAGTTGGGAGGAAATCCAGGCGATCCAGGTCTGAAAGTGAAACTTCAACAATGGCTGCCAAGAAAAACCGACAGTCTAGTGATAAGCAGAATGGTCGAGTTACCAAGGTAAAAGGTCATCGAAGCCAAAAGCACAAAGAAAGAATCCGGCTCTTAAGACAGAAACGGGAGGCAGCTGCTCGCAAGAAGTACAACCTGCTGCAGGACAGCAGTACCAGTGATAGTGACCTGACGTGTGATTCGAGCACGAGTTCATCAGATGATGATGAAGAGGTTTCAGGGAGCAGCAAGACAATCACTGCAGAGATACCAGGTAGAGGATGTTTTTTAAACTGAACTGTAACGCATCTGACATCGTTTCTCAGCTGTCATGCTAAGTTAGATGAGTGACACTTGAGAAAAACCAGGAGAACTGCAGCTCTGTGTAAATTTGAAGACTGCAGTATGTTAACAAGACATGGGCAAATTTTAAAATCTGTTCTGAGGTTTCAGTGCACTTTTGCACACCAGCAAGGCATAGAAATGGTAAATTGGAGGAAGGACTATCTTTGAATTCTGGAATTTTCAGATCTTTTCCTTTGTAAGCCTATATGAACTCCGATCAGTGCTGTCAAATCCCATTAGATGGTGATAATCTAATAAATACATTCTTAAGATAAGTGGCCAGCTTTGCTTTAATATATTAAGACCACAGCCCAGCAGCTGTGTTAGAAATAACATGGCATACTTCTTGCCCATGTTACAGTAAGGCGCTGTTCATTATTGCACTTGCGCTGTGCTTTCAGCTCTACGTTTCAGTGCATGACAAACCTACTTAGCCTTATTGTAAATTCTTGCAGATTGCAGCTGGTCACCTATTTTAGGACATAAATATGAATTTGTTTATGCAGGTGCCCAAGCTATATCCACACCTAAATTTCAACACTTTAGACAAAGCTGTTACCGTTTTCCTGTGTCATAAGGATCTATAATTTCTATACTTTTAATTTTCTGACACATCCATGTTAAGATTGGAGGCAGCAAATTATAGGGGCCTTCTCATGATTTTATTAGCAAAAGAAAGATGAATTCTTCAAGGTTTTTTGTCTGCTGAGTCATCATTATTTTATTAGCCCAAGTGCCGTGGACAGGATTTTGTGTGAATTATCCTTGCAGCATATTATACCATAGAACCGTCATCATATGGCAATCTTCATATGGCAATCAAAAATAAAATCACATAAAAATAAACTTCTTGGCTTGCCAATGTTTACTGGGTTACATGCCTTTTTGCCTCTTGTGCTAGAAGTTTGTTTGGGGTTTTTTTGAGATAAATATCAGCTTACATAGAGCAAGAACATTTAAAGGAAAACTGCAATAATTAGTCTTAAGTTGCTGAACTAATGTTTGCTAGATGAATTATTTAAAACATTTGCAGCAGATTTTACAAATAGCTGTTTTAACTGACTTGATTATGGTGAATGATTCTGTCAGCATGAGAACTGGCATTTTTCCCACATATTGCTAGGAAGCAGGTTGCACAAAGGAAGTTAATGTTTATTATTAGAAAGTCTGGGAAAGGCACAGTCCTCCTATAATTATTGTGTAGTAAACTTTTAATAGAGATCTAAAATTATTTTTACCAATTTAGTAGTTAGTAAAACTTCTAGCTTTCATAGTTTTGTGCCTTTGTATTTACTGTTTACTATATTTACACTTTGCTGGGCAATTAAAGCCTGATTTAAAGCCTGTGGAATACTATTTAATTGAGTTCTGGGACAGGTTCCTCCCCACTCCCCCAAAAACCCAAACCGCACACAATAAAACCCTCAGGTTATATTCTTTTTTTAAGTCATAAAAGTACCTTGTGACCCAGAAAGGCACCAGATGGTATATTCATATCTGCTTAGATTTCTGACTTCCATTGCAGAGACATGAAACCACTTCAGGGTACTTTTTCTAGGCTTTTCTTATTTGAGCTGTTGATCTTAACTGTGAGATGCTTGCAGCAAAAACGTCCCATTGCAGTGCATGGAAAGAACTTGGATTATTTAGCGATGATTACACCAAGGCCCGATTTTTACCTGCGATGCAAGATGTGGGAGGGCAGAAACCACCCTGAGGAGCAATGACATTTATTCTTATTTCATAGCACATATCATCTGCTTGATACTAAATTACATTTAAGACATTAAAACTTTTGAGCTGTCCTTTTGGAATTAGGTGCAAAGCGAACCTGCCACATTGCAGTTTTCCTTTAAATAGAAACAACTTTGGTTTGTGGGAGACAGTCTGCAAGTACAAGAGAAAAATACTCTCTATAGAGATAAGGACAAGGTTGGCCAAAAAGGCGTCCTGTGTTAACTTGTGGGTTAATGAAACGTTGTGGTCTTAACAGCCGCAGTGGAGCTGTGAGTCTGAGTAGGACTCCCAGCTCTCTGTCGCAGTGGTAGGTTCACATGCCATCTGCGATCCTTCTTCTTGGAACTGGCAAAGTGCTTAAATTATTTTTTTTTACTAGAAAGCCATTTTAGTGCACTTAGCATTACACTGTGAATATCCTCAAAATTTAGGGAATGAACACGTAGTTAGAAAATAATACAGGGTATCAAGAAGCGTTACTGGAAATTCAGGCCATGAGTGTCCTCTGCGCACAGTCAAAAGCTAAGAGGTTTAACTTGGTAATTGAACTTGACTGTCAAGAAACTACAATGCACCTGTCAGAACGACATAAGCATGAAAAAACTTTTGCCTTTACTTTTGAAAAAAAGTCTGTACACATTGATGCAGAAAAGTTCTACAGGTAGCCTGTGTTCCCCTTAGTCTGTGTTTGGACACTTCAGCTGTAGTGTTGGTTACTGTCTCGACATAGCTTATTATTGGGACTGATTTTTCAAGCATCTGTTGTCTGAAAAATAGCTTTGCCAACAGAGATGCCCTAAAATTTTTAGTGACAGATAATGTGGCCTTTATGTGCAGAGGTTATACGTACTCTGGCTCTGTTGACACATGTAGTGTTACAGAAGACAGTTTGCTTGTGTGTGGTCTGAAAACTGAAGTGCCACGTTTGAGAATACAGTAGTCTTTCATGTTGTGTAACTGAACCTCTACCATTTTAATAGTGCAGTTATTTTTTTCAAACCATCCACATCGCTAACTCTGAAATATGTTTGGCTAAATGAGTAAGGTAAGGAAAATGTTCAGTGAAATACATAATAATGCCATGAAGTTGTGAACTGAACAGTTCTGCAATAGAGAGTCAGTTCTCTCTGCTGAACTCAAATGTAGTGTGGATTAAAATACTGACAGGCTTGTTTTTCTTCTCAGGAAAGACTGAAGAGTAAATCATTGAGATCTTACTGGTGCTACTTCAGTACAAATATTGGGAGATCAGTAGGAGCTCAGCACAATATATGTTATGTTATTCTGAACGCATTATATGGTGTTAATTTACAACTGACAATACAGGCTCAATCTAAACTTCATGGGTGCTATTGAGAATCTTTTCACTGAGCTGAGCAGTCAATCTGGGGCTCTTTAATTCAGGGAATGCCACGATATTTGAATTATTGCAGATGAGGAGCAATTTCTTATCTTTTAATGACTGAGCCTCTCTGTTGGTGTTTAGGATTTTACCATTCTTAAACAAACAACAAATAGCATTCATGACGTAAGAGGATGATCTTTGAGTCCTGAAATAGGTTCTGCTAGGCTTGCTACTGTTGAAAGATTTTGCTTTAAACAATTTCAAATTTGACCTTGCAAATTAACTGTGAATGAAATTGGCATGAGAGCAAGTCTGGAAATCAGTATTTATTTCTGTGTAAACACTTTCTTTGGAAGAAGGAAGGGGTTTTTAAAAATTCAAATATACGGAAATACTGGCATTTCACCACCATTGTGCTTTCTGCAACTCAGAAAAATCTGAATTGAAATAGAGGTGACTTATGTTTTAGGCTTTCAAAAAATCTGTTAAAAAGTTTGAATGTGCAGAAATCCAAAGAGAGTGTCACAGTATCTGTGAGGAACTCTCAGCCATGTTATTTCCTCGGAAGAATTGTGCTTAGACCTTGAGTAAAGCATCTTGCAAGGGATGAATTTGGTTGAAGTAACTCAGAATGATGAATACATAAGAACGGGGCGGGGGGGGGGGAATCTATTAAGAGTGATTTGCAGCAAGATACTCATTTGGAAATGTCAGGTAGCATAATTACATGGAGGAATCCACTGTTGCTAATTAGAATGAAGATGCGGCATATCTTAAATTGTTATGTTGTCAGACTTCCTAAATTAAATAACTTTCGTTATTATTTACATCGTACTTAATAGAGCCCATAAAGAGACAGCATTGGGGCATTTCTTAGGTGCTGTTTTGCAGGAAGTATTGTCTTGAAAATAAGATACGTCTTGGATTCTGACCCCTTTGATTGCAAATTTCATCACCTTTTAACTTGGCATAACTTCAAAAACTATAGAGCTGTAAGTTTACAGATAGCAAAGGGGCCAATTAGATAAATGCTAGCATTTTTAATATGATAAAAACGCATTTTTAGGCTTGATTTTCTTTTCAAGCCTGAAGGCCACCAGTAAAGAAAAGATCGAAGAAGGCTTGTTATAAGAACTGCAAGGGAAGCATTTGAAATATTGATTTGCTGCTACTGTAAATTGTAGGTGTACTATGAATGATGCCTTTTAAAAATAGTATTGCAGAGTAATATGTATTTCAATATACAGTCTCTTCAGTTTACAAAACAATTTTGCCAGCTTTGACCATGCTAGTTCATTCTTGATTTTAAAAGCCTAGCTATATTGTCTCACATATCACCATCAATAGTTTTTGTTTAAATTGCAATTAAAACTTAATTCAACATTACTTAAAGGTGTCTGATCATAAGCCTGTGGAAATCGGAAAGACCGCCATTTAGTGACTTGATCTTAGGATAAGATCCCTGACTAAAGATGAATAAACAGAATCGTATTGGATGTTCAACACTAGGAGTGTATGAACAGAAGAACTACCTTTTTCAGGGAGGAAAAAGACACTGAATATACAAAACAAATCACGTTTTAGGAAAAAGGTACCTGTTTACTTAATTACTTTTAGTTAAAATGCAGTCGGAGGGATGTAAATTAGTTGCTATAAAGTAAATGTTTTTGAGCAGAGGACCTGAATGCTGAATTTCCAGTCTGCCTGATAGGTAAACAGATGGAGGAGAAGACTTAAGAAATAGGGTTTTTAATAATAGAAGGTTTTTGGCCCCTGACTGGTAGCATTGCTACTGCTGACATATAAGAGAATAATCTTGGGCTTTGTTTAGCTGTTACTGAAGGACTTACGTATACCTCATTTAAATAGCTCCTAAAAAGAATGTATTGTTTAAGTAATACTGTAATTTCATGTACACAGTGAAATCCCAATAAAGATTTAGTGCCTTATGTTTTTATTAGTAAATATTTACTTAGGTTGTGCAATGATTTCTCTCATCCTTAGGATATTTGCTATTATTCTTAAGATAGAGGATCCCACAAGTTTCACGTTTACATATTAAATTGTCAGGTTCTGTAGCTGCTTTGTGTATTTTAATGTGATGCTTGATGCTTGTTTTGTTTTGGAATTACTTTAGGTAACGTTTGTGTGTTCAAACAGTATGCACACATTGTTTATTATTCCTCAAACAGGTACAGAGCCTTGTTTTCTTGGGGTTTTATCGCTTCCTAGAGGATTCCTGAGTGAACTCTAAACTTAAAAATGTAGATACCACTGCCTGTTCTTATTGATACGTAGAGTAAGATAATGAGGATGGCCTTCTCTTCTTGCTGCTGAAGTTCTTCCTGATAATCCCAAAGCCAGTCATTATAACCATCTTTTTGATGGATAGAAGGAAGGAGGACAATTTCCTTCCAACTATGGCCTGTCTGTTTTCTGCCTTGGCTAGAATTAGTGCTAGAAATGCTGCACGGCTGGAGGCTCGTGCAATGAAGGGTGCGCTTCTAGTTGGTGTGAGGTCGAGCACTCTTGTGTGTCGTGTGGATTACCCCTGTGATGTAGCTGTGTCCATCAGACCTAACAGCGATTGCTTTCACCTCATGTATTAGCATAGCATTCACATATCTTCTTACATTTGTGCGTATGTGTTGTATATTCGCTTCATTGGTGTTTAGTGTGTTTTCCAAAATTAGACCGAGAGCTTTGGGCTTGGCTACTTTAGATGCTGCAATTGCTGTATCAGCCTTTATCTCTGTTATCTCATGTACAATTTTGTCTGTGTTTAACAGTCCATTATAAAAGAGTTCAAGTATGTAAGTAAAATACACACAATTATTCAGGTTTATCAGTTAAACAATAGCATTTTGGATCGCAGCTTAACAGAACTGAACATGTTATTGTATAATGTTTTTGACACCTGCAGTTGAATTCAAAACAGAACTTGCAAGGGAATTGGACTAATTTGGTTGATTTAGTAAAAAAAAAAAAAATCTTTGTGTCAGAATTGTCTGAGAATTCTAGAATAAAAATAATTTTGAAGACAAAATTTCTATTATAACCTCAGCGAGTGTAAAATGTTATTTTTTTTTGATGGTAATACTGTTGGTTAATACTTGCTAATTCCTCCCCCGTTGTCATATCCAAGGGACAGAATTAGAAAAGTTGTTTTCCTGAGTTAACATGCCTTAATAAACATGATTATGTTCTTACTTAATGATGTCTTATCAAATGGCCTCAATGTCTTTAAAGCTGGCTTCAGTCGTGCTGGGGGATCTGGAGGAGCGACCAGGGAAATTCCAGGATTGCTTGACAGGGGCACCGTGTGGGATAGGAACTGCATAGGCAATGTCCTGGAAGAGGCCATGAACTGCTTTGCCGAGATGCAGAGGCAGACAGAGGAGAAATTTCGCATGTGGATAGAAAAGCTAACCCGTCTTGACACGGATGAAGAAAGCAAGCAACAACTGGAGCCCAGGGAACCTAAAATTCAACTAGTTGGCCAAAGAATCCCCCCTACCACACAGTCAGGGGCTTTCATACAGATGCCTGATAGCCAAGTACTTCCACAGCAGTCGTTTAATTCTTACGTGGGCTATCAAAATGTTGATGCTACGCTAGAGTTTCCAGTGACTTTTAATAACAATTTTCCACCTATCTTTCCAGAGAATGGGAATATGGCAGAGCCTGATCTGAATCAATCACAAACTTAAAAAAAATCCGATCTTTGCAGTCTTGATGTTACTTTGGATTATGCTAAAAACAAGGTTTGCTTTTCTCTTCGTATATGTTTGTTTTGTTTTTCTCTTTGGGTTTTATTGCCATGGTATCTTTTTTTTTTTTAATTTATAGAGAATATATATGTAGTTTAAAAAAAACCCCACAGTATATCCATGTGCATGTGCCAGCACACACATACAAACACCTTTAAAGGTGCAGGGGCGGGGGAACCACCCTAAGCTTTTATCACCAAACTTGGGAAACTATAACTTAGAATCCTTGTTTAGATACCCCAAAATCAGTAGATCTATGTTTGCTACAATAGGAGCACTCCGAGTATTCATACAAATGCTCTTTTTGCATGTTAAAACATTTATATAAGGACATAAGTTTTATATTTCAAGATGTAAAGTACCCTAGAGAACCAGACTAGATACAGACGCATAACATTTCTTTCACTATCCGTTTACTCCCAAGTTTTGCAGCTTGAACATGTCACACATTAGTTTTTTCTTCTTCCTTTTTAGGCAGAAGTAATAAATAAGCTTACCCTAAAGATTTAACTATATATAACAAATGTGCACAACTGATTGGTTTTTTTTGTCTCCCATGTAGTAATTCATTTTCTGTCCAGAGTTTTTATTAATGTCACTGCTGTGTTGCACATGGCATATTTATGGAAGCAGCTGTCTTACATTGTGTGCACAAATAACGCACATGTATACATATATATGTGTTCGGTTTGGGTGGAAGTCATCTCCTCTGATTTTAGGTGTCTAGTTTGCTGTTCTGTGGATCTCCTTCTGAGTCAATGGGAAGCGATAGGCACCTACAGAGGATACCTCCTGGCAGTGTCCTTCTCTTCCATTAGTTGTCTAAAACTCCCTTACAAACAGTTTAGAACAGATAACTTCTGGCTAAAGTTGGGTGAGATGAATCGCACCCAACTGTGTGTGCATGCATGACCTGTGCACACAAAGTACTGCTGCTTCCTTCTGTATATATGATCCAACCGCATCCTTCATGCTGGGATAAAAATAGTCGTGTCAGTCCTAAGATAAGCAGCCGTTGGTGGAAGGATTGAGCCTTGGCACAGGAATTTAAAGGAAGGCTTGACAGTCAAATTAGTAAACACTGTGGTGGTCTGAAGGTATGTGTTGCTGGTCTGGGTCAGACAGCAAGAGCTTCTTCTGAACCACGTTTGAATGCCACTGAAATCATTATTTAATTGTGATGGGGAATGCCAGAACATTAGTTTCATTTAAATAATACAATAACTTGCTATTGTGTGGATTTTTTTATACCAATAGTTATCCTGAATAGGCAGGCTTGAAACTGTGATGTTTAAAGTAGGATTAATTTAAACTGTATATGAGAAATCTCTATTTAATTCTTACTGTTATCACTGCACACAGGGATTTTTTTGGTCACCTGTCCATTAAGGCCTTTCTTCATGTGAAGTAACTTCTCTGTAGCTACCAAAAATGTCTGTTTGTCATCAGAACTTGCTAAAAGTTTCTAATGCAAGTTAAATCAAAATTCTAATAATGGAAGTTGGAAGTCTTTGCATGGACATAGTTTAAGTAAAGAGAACACTATAGGTCTCCTTTAGCTCAGTTATTTTGCTTTTTAAACCACAGTCACTTTTTTTTTTTTTTTTATTTGGTGTGATTCCTTTTCTTCCTGTTGGAAGTAACCACTGTATCCTCTGTAAGTCTGTTTTGGTTTTTTTTTCCTCCCAGCAGTCAGTGGGAGTTTTTCCATCAATTTATATGAGGGTTTGGATCAAACCTGTAACAGAACTCAAGAAATGCTTTTTGTTATCAGTATAATACCAGCACTGGTGTTTTAACATTATTCTTGGCCTAGAGGGTTTTTTTTTTTAAGTATGTGATGTCTTCATTTAAAAAAAAAAAATGAGGTTAGAGAGCTGTGTTATTTTCAGAGTAACTGTTTGAAAGACTATGCAGGAGATAATTTTTAAGTACTGGAATAAATTCTTTACAGGTCACCTTCATGCATAATTTTGATACAAAGATTTTGATATGAACTTGTAAGAAAACTCCCTTGTCTGACATTGTGTGCATTTTTTACTTCACTATAGGTAAAAGTTAAATGAGTTATTTTATGTTTGATTGCAATTTAATAAACTTGTCCTCATCTGTTTAAAATTTAAGATCCTTCAGGGAAGATTATTTGCTGATATAAAAACAAAAAATCAGATCCTTCTGGTTTTCATAGGTTTGATATATATACCTTTATGACGATAAGAGCAGCATATTTTAAAGCATGACAACTTTACAAGTCTTCCCATGCATGCAGAAGCAGCTTTGTGCAGTGACTATCTCTTCTGATGTGTAAGAGTCACTTAACTCAGTATGTCTGTAAGCATGCCCTTAACCTTTTTTATAAAATAGTAGATGTGGAGCAATTAGGTATTTCAGAACAAATTGTGTAAGGAGATCAGTTGAACTTCTTTATCTCTCAGACTGAAAACACCTTTACATACAGATCTCATAAATGGATAACAACTCTGTTAGGGATGTAGCCAGTGAAAGTTCTGCCAATTTTCAATGTCTTGGTTAGGTAACCTTTAAAAAAAATAAAAAATATGGAAATAATTCAGTGTATTAATAGATGAAAGTTTGGATTTGGTTACTACAGGCAAAATTTAAAAACTTTCGAACATTTTTATCCATTACTGTTAATTATTTTCAATGCAAGCAGGTGTGAACATGAAAGAACAAGCAGAGAATTATAGCAGGTGAGCATACAGACTTTAAAGTTGTGCTCTTTCTAGGATAAAATTATTCCAAGGCACCTAGGAGACAGAGGGAATAGTTCATATTAGATATAGTCTTAACTTAATTTCCCCACAAAAGCTACCTAGTGTTAAGACCGCCTGTGCAAGACCGATGGTTGTAAATGGTAAATTTTATTTTGTTTGGTTGCGCTTTTCACTTGCCTCAAAACTGGAGCCAGATCTTCAGCTGTCATAAATCAGCTCCTTTGAAATGAAAAGTGTGTGTTGATTTACACAGTTGAATAGCTGGTCCATTAGCTTGTTTTGCCTGTGAAGAAGTATGTTTCTCCTTCTAGGAACTGAGAGGGGAACCGCACCTTTCTGTTGGTCAGGTGTAGTATAACCTACTGATGAAGGATTTGGCAGGCTGTGTAATTAAACAGGAGCATCTCTTGTCTTGCTTTGTATTGTGAATTTGAAAGACGCGGAGCACTGAAGAAACCAATATTTAGATACCAATACTAGTGATGAGTCTGTATTTTAAATGTGTGCGTGACAGCCTTTGGCATCTGTTTGAGAAAACAGACTCCTAATACATAATTTCAGATTTTATTTTTTTTTTTCTCCTGGAAATATTTTTGCTATGTTACATGGCTGCAGTTAAGTTTGTCGTGATTTCCATTATAAGCTCTTATTTTCAAAGGGCTTTGACTAGAAACTTTCAGGGAGTTAAAATTTCTTCAGCTGAAATTTTAACATAAATTTTAATCTCATCCATTCTGTATTTCATTAAAGCAGTCTGGCCTTATTTAAGATTACCAGAAGGAAGCTATTCTCCTTTCCAACCCAGAGTTACATTTTGAATGTATGTTTATGCTCACATCTCAACAAATTACTTCAAACTCACCAAATTTAACAAGTAGAGGAGAAAGCAGTAGGATTTTTGCACAGACGTGGAGAATCACGGATGATAATTTAGAGTTTCTTTAATTGCCCTAGGTTTTATACTTCAGAATGGAGTAAAGAAACGGTCTAGTTTCTTTGAAGAATTTTACTTATCTTACAGTTTGAAAGAGTAAATGCATCAACTCAGATCAGCTGGTGTAGACTGGTGCAGTTCCGAGGAAGATGGCGCCAGTTTAAACCCAACTGGCCTATTCAGGTTCCTGTATTGCCATTTTTAATATCGAATTATATGTTTTCAGTGTGGCAGCTGTTTCTGCATGGGAGTAATTGAACACCCATGTGACTGCAGAGTCGGGATTAGTAGCAGGTGAAACCCAGCTACTTTGTTAACAATTTTTGTGCAAGTGCAAAAGAAATAAGCCTATAGGTAAAAGCTCAATTTAAATGTCACTAAATGTCAAACTGACAATTCAGTAAATGAAAAATGAAAGGATATTCTCCTAGAATTGGACCTTATGTAGGAGTCCTTGGAAGTCCGGGGGCTTTAGTGTGCAGCGTGTTTGCAGGCTTGGCCGCAGGTTCTTCTGCAGGCATTTGTGTGGCTTCCCTCCCTCCCTCCCTCCCTCCCTCCCTCCCTCGTGTGGGGTTTGGTGAGGAAGGTCTGTAGGAAATTCCACCCTTCACACATAGTTTTATCTGAGGGTTTGGGGTTTTGCTTCACGTGCTTCTAACAAAACATCTGAATTTTCAGGTTTTGTTTAGAAAAAAAAAAAAAGGTAAGATACAACATAAAACAAATTCAAGTAAAGGCAGTGAAACTTTATTCAGTTTTTTTTATTGCAAAAAATAACTGAGCGGGGGGGAAGAAAAATCTTAAACTTTTCAGATATACTGCTCTTCAGTGTTATATTTAACAGTATTAGGACAAAATAATTCAGGCAGAAATAATACCTGTTTGGTTTTTTTTTTAAGTTCACGGTGTCTTCTAGTGGTTTTGCAGGATTGTTAGGTTATTTTATCTGAGCTGCTAGAGTTAAGATGGGAGGACCAATCTTAACTTCAATGAAACAGGATTATATTTGGCAGTTATTTATAAATTGAAACGTATTTATTATCACTGATTTCTCTTGTTGATACATTTTGTCTCTTTCTGTATCCACATACTGTACATCTTTTTTTTTTTTTTTTAAAGTATATCAAGGGCATTAAGAAAATAAATCCTAGCCCTATTAAAAGCAGTAGAAAACTTCTACTAATTTCAATGGGGCTAGCATTTCACTTCATTAGAAATTGAAATTGTTCTGCAGTTTTTGGTCGGAGAATCCCTCAGCTGACTTTAAGGGGAGGCTTTGCCCAGTGAGTGTGTGTAAATCAGGCCAGTTGCGTAGAAGTTTTTAAAATAATCGAGATCTGCACTGTGACCACTGCAGTTATATGTGGAAGCATTAGAACAAATGCACTGTGTAATTTGTACTGTAGGAGCTAAAATATTCAGGCTGATTGATAGAGATGGACAGTGCCTTGTAAGAAATGAAGCTAGAAACTGGTCTTTCTCACAAACTTTCTTAGTCTCATAATGTTAGATCAGCAAAATGAAGGCACATGGAAAACAGGCTTATTGAGTTAAAAGCGATTTCAAGCGCTCGGTTGAATCTCGCAGACTGATCGAGCAGGGGGTTAGCCTGGACCGTCAAAAGTTTTGCATCAAGGCTGTATCAGTCCTGCCATGGGAAGATGCAGTTTGTACTTGCAAAAACGTGATGTTTTCTGGAGGGGTGTGTATGGGGTGCGTGTTTGCTTGATTTTTTCCTAGTGTAAGTTGTATTTACATAGCGATTTATTTTTTTTTTTTTAAACTGTCATAGCTATGTAAGAGTAGGGTGTGATGGTTTCCAAAACCCTCCTGGTACACTTTTGCAAGTAAAACTGGAGAAGAGATCTGGCTAATATATCTGCTTCCATAATTAATGAATCATTAGGTGGCATCAGGGAAAATAAATCCTATCATGAGATACAAAGTGCACACCACTTCCTGATGTTTTCAATACACAGCCATGTTCCATGTGCCTTTGCTTAACGCACAATGAAAAAGACATAATAAAGTCTTTATATATAAATTTGGTAAAACAAATCCAAGATACTTTCCATCTAGTCATCAAAAAGCCCTAAAGAATGAAAGTTGATCGGCAAGACTTGAATTTTTGAGGTCTCTTTTGATGTGATATATTAAAAAAGATCCAGTCTGAGAACAGATACTCATTTGATCGTGTTGTTCTGATTTTATTATTTCATTATTATGGTAAAAAAAAGACCAAACACAAAAGCTTTACTGTGTGAAATGAAGGAAAATGTGAGGAAAGTGGATTCATCGATAACTTTTTGTTCACTTTATGACTTTAGAGCGAATGTTGTTACACTACTATTGTTTTTTATTGTATTTACAATGTATTCTTTGCTGAACCCTGTAAATTTTGAAATGTAACTACTGTAACCTGGAATAAATAAATAAATATAAATAGAAGAGAAGCGTTTCATGTTGCTAAACAGCATAAAGCACAGATCTCCTGCTCGTTATCCCCCTTTGGGAATTGTTTTAGGGTTCAGCTAGTTTATGCCATTCAAATTGCACATACTTTATGAAACCGCAGCTCTGGATCATGTTTTAAATAATGCCAGGTTTGTATTGTTTATCTAAGACAAAAAGACTGTCACTTCAGCCTGTAGTCTTGTATATGAAGTCTTTCTGCTTGGATCATAGTTACTGATGTGTCTCCTGTAAAACTATTTTGGCAGGTTACTGAAGGTGAATCTTCTAGTTTTTGGCACACGAAATATGATTATTTCAGTTACTGTAATGATCATCTGATCTTAAAATTTATGCAGGTGTTAAAGTCCATTCTATGTTTTGCTTAATCTTGAAGTAAATGGACTTACCTCTTAAATTTAAGTGTCAAGTGTGAATGAGAGCATTCTTAGATCTTTTACTATTTTAAAATGTCTTGGTCTTCTCTTTTGTAACATAAAAATAAATGCAATTTAGTTTAGAGCACTGAGATTGAGACAAAGCAGTGCCTGCATTCGGAGTGAAGGTGTGGAGGGGAGGCTGGAAGAAGCCTTGTCTCCTTGGGCTTGTGACTACCTGGGTGCCTCTGCGTGTTGCCTTTTTAGCTTTTGCACGTTTCACGAAAGCATTCCTAAACACTATTTTTAAACTCCTCAATAATTTACCAGTTAAAAATAGCTCAGTAATTTGAGGGGAGTGTTGTTTTCAGCAAAGCTGAGCTTCTCTGCTTGTTAGCCCTGAGCAAGCTGCAAATCTCTGCTTGCCTCAGTTTCTTCTGTAGGCAAAAGGAGGTTAATAACGACCTTGGAGCTCTTTGAGATCCACTAATGGAAAGGTTTTTGTAAGAATAAAGTGCTGTAATTATTACTGCTATTATTATTGTACCTGTTCTGTGTGTTTTAAAGCTTAGGGTGATATTCACACCTAAATAAGGCTCCACGTCTCCTCATTGCAAAGACACCGATGACTCCAGAGGGCAATTCAGACCACCAAAATTAGGCTTTTAATTTTGAAATTATTTCAATCGGGATAGTCCTCTGGAGATTACAGTCTTTTTCCACTACTTGTAGAGAGCATATAGCAAAGTTTAAATCCCATCCCTAAGGCTGGAATTCATCTTGCTGAAATTCAGCAGTGTAAAAGTTAGGCGCCTTGTCTAAGGTGGTTGTCTAAGCTTTTTCCATTTACTGGGGAAGGAGGGGAGATGATGATGCTCCAGGCTGCAATTTCCAGGCTGAGATTGCGTGACCCTGAAGTTCCTTTCTCTGGCTGCAGTGGGAGGGAGTTTAGGTGATGAGTTTGGCACTACATGCCTAAATTTAAGAAGGCTAAAGAGAAATAATGCCTTAAAGGACTAAATTCCCTATTTAGGTTCTGCTAGCTAATATCTTTTGTTTCCTATGATAAAGTGCTGCTGTGCATTGATACAGAGCTGTTGCAGTGCAAAGGTACGGTGCTTCTGGTAGGATTGCTGCTTTTAACCTACAGCTGAAATTTTACGGTTGATTCCCCCTTTTTGCTTGTGCTGCCATTATAATGAGTTAAGGGGTAATAGGAGTGTGGATCTTACAACACAGTTTAGACTGTTGGATGTTGAGATGTGGCTCTATGAAAAGCATGAGAGTGGCTAGCAGATAAGAAATTAATTGAATTTTCTATGTTACAAGCTTAAAATAAAAATTGACGTGTAGACCTGAATTTTTGTGCGTGTGGCTTCTAATTCAGTCGTCCTGAGTGGAGTTAGTTTTGATGAGCTCTGTAAATTAAGGGAGAACTGGACATTTGGAAATGCTGTCCCCATGATGACCTCTGCCTCTGAATTCTTAAAAAAAAAAAATAAAAAAAAAAATTAAAAAGCAGGCTTTCCCTCCCCTTGTTAACATTAAATGTCAACAGCTGTATTTTGCTGCTGGTACTTATTAACTTTCAGCCTTGTCTTTTTCAAGCATTTATTGCTTTAGAAATGAACTAAAGCTTATCACCAGGGAAATGTAAGTCTTCTAGCTACCTTGGCTGCTCAAAAGACATGATTTCTCTTAAATAGATTGTTTAAATTACTGACCAGGGAACCTCCTAATTGTGCTACATTAAATTTTGATTCTGGCATGGTTTATTTTGGTGTCTGTTTTTCTGTCTGTTGAAATCCTGTTACAGCCAGTAATTATGAGTAGCTCTATTGTAAAGAAAAGATGATAAGGTACAACTATGGTTGTAGTTAATCCTTCTACCTTTTCAATCTGAAGGCATTTTTTCACTTATTTCCTAGCTGAAGCCAGTTGTCCTTATTTCTTGGTACCACACATTCACTTTGTATCACATCATTGGATGATCACATAATTGGCTAGGGAAGTAGTATTTGTTTCAAAATTTAACCCCTCCTGTCCTGACCTTGTAGCCCTGAAAAGGAAACAGACTTTTGGGAGCAGAGGATTTTTAGACGATTTTTTTTTTTATATGCCTTGGCTGCAACTTTCATCTAGTTGTAATTGTCTACAGTTTATTTATTGGTTTTGGTTGTTTTTTTTTTTTTAAAAGACACGTAGGCATTTAGTGCTTATTTCTTCTTTTATACATGCTGGGAATCCAAGGATTTGTTGCAGCATCGTCACCATTATCTTGGCCTCATTGGTCATTTACTGGTGATAGGTACGAATAACCCTGGTGTCAGGGGCCTTTCGTTTCCAAATCTGATCCTGAAAGGCAAGGCTGAAAAAAGCAAAAATAGATCTCTGCTGGGATTGCTTTGTAAATAGGCAGCTTGTTTTTTCCAGATTGTTAAATTGGTGGCTATTAGACTGACAAATATAATTACAGTATGTAAATTATATTGAAAATATTTTTGTCTGTTTGATGTATACTAAATTTAAGCTAAGTTATAAGGTGTGCTGTTTGGAAGTGTGGAAGATACAAGAGTGGAGCTACAGATAACAAGTTTATGCTTGTATTTCCTACTGATGAAGACTTTCACACAAGTTATTTCTATGGGTAGGTGATGAGAATATCACTCTGCATGTATATACATTTATTATACATTTTTGCATGATTATACATGTAGGAGTGGTACAATTTTGACTTGAGACTATTGGTGCCTTTTGTCCAAATATAATTTTACTTGCGTAGACACGTCTATCCAAAATCAAATTTCACTTCTGCTTTTGGAGATCTTAGTAAGACGCAAGAGAAACAAAGACCTGAAGGAACAGTACATAGCTCCTGAAATTTTAGATAACCCATTGAAAAAATGGTCAAATAGTCAATATTGTACTTGACCCTCGTATCTTCTGCACTCGACTGTTTATTTTGATAGCTCACATTATATATGTTCATGCTGAACTCTGATGATAAGACTGAAAGAAAACATGCCTCTCATGATTCAGTCCGGTTGTAACTTCTGCATGTAATTTAATCATCGGCTTTCACAAATAATTAACTGAACATCAGCCAGCTTAATTTTGAACTTGGTATTCCATTATTTTGTAATTGTCTTTTAAAAAGACAAAGATTGCCTTTCAGTTAATTATCAAGACTTCTTTTCCAGTCATAATCATCAGTGTTTCATGTTGCAAACAGTTTGGTCTTTAACACGTTGGCATTTAACTACCCATTTATTTTTGTCGGGTCTGTTTTAAGTTTGTAATATAACATTGGTTTATGAAATTGTTGTTTTGGAGGCAGGTCTGATCGGAAATATTTTGTGAATTTCTTCATACCTTGTTGCAAAACTGATCTTTAGTACAACTTAAGCAATATGGTCACTCCTTAATGAAGTGTGTTGCTAATCACAAAATAGGCATTTCTTAAAATAGTTGAATTATGTTTCAGGTACTGAGTTACAAAAAAAAATCACAAAAAATACCCCAAAAAACCAAAAACCACCAAAAAACCCACCCTAAAAACCTCAGTAGGAACAGCTTTTTCAGAAAACTAAATTTGAAACTTTTAGTTCATCATGTTCTTTCTGTCTTCAACAGGCACTTAGCACTCCTAAAAGAAACCAATCTTTCCTGAAAAGTTTTCTCATTTTATCCTTTGTGACTTTAAAAGATTTCTTTAGTTGTTTTGTAATTCTGAAGGTCCTATCTTCCTAAACAGCTTATTAATTTAGGATGATTTTATATTATCCCATACAAATTGTACCCTCTATGTATCACACCCATAACAAAAAAGTCCTGCAGACACCCAACTGCCAGAACTTCCTTGGAGTTAAAGACCTGCAGTAGCTGCTGAGCTTTTGGCCCAACCTGTTTTCCTATTTCATACCTGTTTTTGTGGATGAAGTCTTGGCCCAAAGAAAGTTTTTATTCTCTTGTTTGGGGAGTGGGAACTTCAACCACTTTCTTTCACTCCGAGTCAATAAGCAGTAGCTCAGACAAAATGTGCATCCTTTCAGAATGCCAATGTTTATCCGTTCTTTCCTTGCTTCCACATTAATCCTTGTCTTGAATTGGACTTTTTTCTGAGCCTTTTCTGTTTGTAGCGTGCTTTCCAATTATAAGTGATTTTCAGTACTCAAAATAGTTTGTCCTAACAAAATAGACCAAAAATGGCTTTTTGTTATTTCTCAATAATAGATTTCAGAACGATGTAAGCAATTTTCTCTCCCTCTTTCCCCCTTCACTTTGGTGGGCAAAAAATGCATATGGTAATCATATTGAATTAAAAAGCATATTTATCACTGCACATTATAGTTTTGTTTCTTGTTATCCTTGATCTTAAAAAAAACAACAGCAAAAAACATTGCCATTTTGAAAAATTCCCCTGTCCTTGACAGGTAAACATTATGAAAGGAAAGTTGCCTGATATTAAATTTATTGTCACTGGATCAGTTCTATCAAAAAGTTAGTTTTATTCAATCAACCCTAAAGTAATGTAAGCTGCCGCCTGAGTTTTGTAAAATTCTCTAGATATAATTATCTTGTCTTGCCAAATTTAATGTCCTGTAACTTATTTTTTATTTTAAACTGAAGTTTTTATCCTTTTAAGATTGTAAATGTAACATTGTCAGATACGGAGATGCTTATGTGTTAATGTAAAAGATAATACACAAATAACTGATACATTGATAAACGTGTTTTTCTCACATTTGTGTTTTCTGTGTATGCAAAGGTTAAAATGTCTTTGTAATCTCTGACCATGTTCATTAACTGAAGTTTAATAATTCATATAATTTATAGGTCTTTAAGAGCTTCATGTAGGAGATTGCATTAATCCTTAAACAAATTATGTGTACTTGTAAAGGTGTCTTTCACAGTATGCTGACTTCTAATCCGCATTGCTTTTCTCTCCTGCAGATGGACCTCCAGTTGTAGCTCATTACGATATATCAGACACAAATTCAGACCCAGAAGTGGTAAATGTGGACAATCTGTTGGCGGCTGCAGTAGTTCAAGAGCACAGTAATTCTTTAGGAAATCAAGACTCGGGATCTACCTGGAGAACCAGAGGGCTGCTAGACGAACTGAGTGCTGATGCAGGTTTGTTTAAATTCCCCTTCTCTGAAATTTGTTCCAGCACCTCAGTCAGTGTCTCTCCATTTCTTGCTTTCAGTATTTTTGTAGTTTATACAGCTTTAAAAGCTCCTTGTGTGGATTTTGCAATAAATCAGTATAGGTGCTTATTTAAAATGTCTGACACTTATTCCAAAATACAACTGATAAAAATTGACAAAGATTCCTGCAGTGTATTTTTTGACACTAATTTTCTTAATTATTTTTTCTCCTTTTCCCTCTAATTACTTCTTTGTACTTAGGTCTGGGGTTTTGGTGGTTTGTTTTTGGTTTTTTTTGAAATGAAAGTGAGCTAGGCTTGTTACTAAATGGTTGATTGTGATGACCCATGCCACCAGCATAATCTTATTTTAAGTATTGTAATTGTGTGTCTATGTCTTTTTTGTCTCTTTGTCTGTATTTCTTCAAAATGCAAGATTAATTATTCCCATATTCCATCTGCATTTCTAACGCATCTTAGAAAACTGGACAGATCAGCATCAGTTTAAAGGTGAAGGGTGAAAAGGTGCTGGTAAGTGGGCTTAGCATCAAGAGACAGCAAAGACATTTCCTTCCAGAAAGCAAGAGCAGGAATACTGTGGAAGAATTCAGAGAAGTTCATAAAAATTGTTCAGCTTCACTAAGAGCTTGCAGCTCTTTGCTAACAAAAGAGTTATGCCACAACATAAAATGCTACTCTGTTTTGGATGCAGAGAGCTAACGGGATGTTTCTGATTGACTTCATCCCACAGCCTTGTGTGCCAACATACTGCCTTCCTTTCCACTCATTTTTTTAATACACGTTAAGATTTTTAGCTGCAAAAGACACAGAGTCTTGCCTGCAGTGGTGGAGCACAGCAGTTTTTTGTTTCGTGCTGTGTTTTCCAAACGTAAGCCTGCCAAAGGGCATCTTCGTTGGAAGGGTCCTGGTATCTCTGAGCTACTTTTCAATGTCTGTAAGGCTTAAAGAAATCTAAGTATGTGGCTGATTTTGAAAGAGACATTCCATTATTATAGAGTGGACAAGTCCATTATTTGATAAGAGAATCTCTGATGCATTATTTTCACTGTGGTCTGTGGCTGGATGTTGTTCCAGCCTTTTTGAAGCTAGCCGGTGTTTTTTAAGCTCGCTGGTATTGTTTGCAGAATAGCAGCTGACTGATAGTTAGCTGTTTGACCCCCAACAAGCCCACTCCTTTATTAAGTGGTGTATTAAACGTTTAGAACAGCTGAAATTAACTTCATTATATAGCACTAATGGACTGGTACTTCAAAGGCGTGTAGGAAAACAAAAAGTAATGTTTCTTACCAAGCTTTCTTCCGCTTTCCGCTTACGAGTACAATGCTGCAGTGCAGATAGAAATTTGTCTTTCTTCCTTCCACCTGTATCCAATGGGACTTGCGAGGAGAGGTTGCCAGGTAAAAGAAACCTAGAAAACTTCAGCAAACTTCTTCATCCCTGACCCTGTGGGAATGCGTCCAGACAAATTTGCTCCTGGTGCTACGGCCATGTCAACATCTGAAAGGATGAATCTCTTTTTTCTTCCTGCGTACACCTTGCCCCAGAGCCCTGTAGCCTCGGTACGCTTCTGACTGCACATTTGTCAGTACTGGCCTTTTCTTACCATGTCTAGGATTGCATATTTGGAAAGCAGAATTTTCAAATCTTACATCTTGTTCCCAAATTAATCTTCAGCCAGTATCTAGTTTAACAGATATTAAATGATGTGTTCCCATGGGAAAATAACAACATAGGCTTTATCTAGGTGAAAAATCTTATTAGGACACACTATCACATCTTTGTGCATGGGCAAATATTTTGGGCTGTTTTGCAAGCCCTGCTGTTGTAGGGCAAACAAAACATCTCCTTTGGGCGTCATCTTAATGTTCGTGCAAAGAAATTAACAGCGTAGGCATGTTATTAGGCATGAAATTTGTATGGCCGGAGGCTGTAAATCTATCTGTATGCTATAACACTGAGCTACTCTTGCAGTATTTAGTCTGCTGATCATGGTTTCTCTACTGCCAGTTACCTTTTTGTTGTCTGAACTTAAAGCTATGGTAGTATATGAAAGCTCTTTTGGGGCTCCCATTTATACCTCTGGGGATTCATTTTGGGGCTATTTAAGAACTGGTCTGCTTTGCCCCTCTGCCAGACATTACCCTGTGTGGCAAAGGGTGCAGAATGGTGGTATGCCATTAATACATTAACACAACATACTAAGGCAGGTTGATATCCGTACCAGTTTGCATGAATCAGTGACCAAGGATTGTGTTACTCTTCGGCTGCCTGTGCTGTAGCGGCAGTGACATTCAGGAGCGGGGGGATGCAAATCACTGGGGCGGTGATCCCGTAAAGCTCCCGGTTTGCATCGCCAGCACATGAATCAAAGCCTCTGAGCGCTTCCATTTCATGTTTCGCAGTGTGCCCAGCCACTTCTATTAAAGAAATATCCATGACCCATTTTGGGACTTTCTGGCAGTCAGTGATATTTGCCAAGAAATGTTCAGCTGAACCGTAATGTTAGGAAAAGTCTGCCTGAGCTGTTAATTCATTTTAAGTTCAGCTGACAAATCTTTTTTGTCTTGTGAGGTGGAAAGTCCTCCTTCGGGTACATGGCAGCACACAGGTTTCCTTCCCTTGCTAACCCTGATCAGATGTTGCACCGAGCGTCT
Organism: Sagittarius serpentarius; assembly: GCA_034782735.1. Classification (NCBI taxonomy): domain Eukaryota; kingdom Metazoa; phylum Chordata; class Aves; order Accipitriformes; family Sagittariidae; genus Sagittarius; species Sagittarius serpentarius. The sequence goes on from JAVKLA010000074.1 coordinate 79,108,291, forward strand.
TCGCTTTCCAAAAACTGAACATACAGTATGGTCTCTGCCCCTCTTTTTGCTTGCATCTTTTCCAAGTACTGTAAGCAGTCCTTAGAAAGTTTCCCTGGCACTTGTTTTAAGTTTAATTTCTTCTCTCTGTGTCCTCTTGATCTACCTGGGGGTATAATCAGTTCTGCATGTTCACACACCCTTGAAATTCTGTGGATCGTTGTTGCATCCTCCTCCTCTCATCTTTGAAGAGGTGTCCAGTCAAACTAGATATACATAATATATTCATCTAATCTCAAATTTCTTGCTCGACAAATGATTCTTCCCCTGTGTAATACAGCTGAGTGAGTGGTTTCCAAGAAGTAAGTAGTGTCATCTGCTTCAGGGCTGCCCAGCATCTCCCAGGTTACTGCTAAAGAGAGACAGTAGAAGTAATCTTTTTTTTTTTTCGGGGGCAGGGGGAAAGTAGAAGTTACCTTTTTTTATTGAAATCTTTCCTTTTTTTTAATTGATTTTTAAAAATAATTTATTTTCTGTAAAACAAGTCATCATTTTGGCTGTTTTGTGTTTTCTCTGCAAATATTATTTAATGTGTCACAACACAGCTTCACTAATTGTGGTGAAGGACCTTCTTTGCAGAAAAGGTAAAACCTGCCACACTTGTGAGTATTTAGAGGGGACTTGTTTGACAGACTGATGAACTGGATGGCATTGAGAAACTAATAAAAACCCAACACTGCTGTGTATGGAACTTAGGAAACCCAGATATTTGTAATAATGTTAGAGCAAAGGAGTGTCACCAGAAACTGGTGGGTTTGTTGCTTTTTTTTCATTGACAGACTTACCCTTTAAAAAAAAAAAAAGAAAGAAAAAAGGAAAATAAATTAATTTTCCTTGGTGTGTGCAATGTTTCTGTCCAGCCTGTAGGCTTTGTTTGCTACAGTATCATTGATTTATTGACAGTAGATTGTCTTGTTTCTTTATTTCAAAGAGGTTTAGGCACAGTCTAACTCTTAGCATTGTCATAAAGTAACAGCTGGAAAGCCGAATTACATCAAGCATTCTTGATGCAATAGTTGGGCTTTGTTCACGTTTGTGTGATAACACCATCACTAGAGCTACTGAGACTGGATAAATCCTGTGGTCATCCTGTATCCACTGATGAACTGAAAGCTGGATAACTTGATCTAATAAGATTTTCCAAACTCAGTGTTTCAGTCTTTTTTTTGTTAGCTTGGGAAATTCTTTTTCCAGCTGATTTCTGAGTTGCTGAGCTGTTAAACGTTGGCTGTATTTGCATTTTCCCCATCTGTAGGTCATTTGGATCCAGGCTTCCTTGCAAGTGACAAAACCTCTTCTGGTAATGCCCAGATCAATGAAGAAATTAATATCGCCTCTTCCGATAGCGAAGTAGAGATTGTTGGAGTTCAGGAACATGCCAGGTATGAATTGCTTTTTCTTGCTCCAATATTTCTTTTATTTTATCAGAGTATCTGTATTGTCAAAATTAATAAAGAAAAAACCTGCTGACTTCCATTTCTGTAGTTATCCATCCATGACTGATGCCCAAAAGGTAGCAAATGTTGCACTTGTTTTTTCTATTCTGCTGCCCATGGTGATGTTTTTCTTTAGAAAAACACAGTGTGTTTTTCTTTAGGAACGTTGCCAGCTTGGTAAGTATTCAGATTAAGGTTGTGATTCGATACCAGATGCTAACAGGCTAAACATATGTAGTACTAAAATACCAAATACTGAGATACCAAACTTATATACATTAGGTATTCAGTTTTTAAGGGCATAGTGTGAATATGCAAATAAATTAAAAAATATATTTATGTGGGTTCTTGTTTCTTTTCAAAATCCTCACTTACTTTAAGCATTTAATCAACTTCCAGTTTATTTAATAAATCAGTACTGTAAAAATACTATCAACTTTTAAATGGCTAATGTCATGACATAGCCCTTTTAGATTAAAAATCAGGTCCTTATGAATCTTGGTTTTATTTCAAAGTACAAGGGAGTTCAAATCCCCAAAGCAGATGAGGGTAAGGAGGCCAGAGGTTTCTCTCAAGCTCCAATAGACAGCTGTCCAGCTGTGCTTCAGCTGTTATTCTTGATAGGCATTTTTTTAATGTTACTCTTCATCTTTAGTCTATGATCTTTCCTTGGCTTAAGGTATTACGAAGAAGTTGAACAAGACTGGCATTTTCATATAGCATGGAGTGTTAAACTGGTGGAATAAAAGCAAGTTAAAACAGTATACAGACAAGCTCTTTCTAAAACTAGCCTGCTGCCTGGTCAGTGCTTGGAGGTAGAAAAGGGGTGTGAGGGACAAGGAACAAAGCTGTTCCTCGTTGTCCCTTCACTGCCTCTTGCTTGAGGAAAGGAAGAAGGAAGGTGTACAGGAGCCAGTTTCCCAGGCAGGAAACTGTACAGGTAATATGGGCACAATCCAGTGCTGTTGGATGTGAAAACAGGAAATTCTGAGGTGCTGAAGGAAGAGAGATTTAGTCTTCGCTTTTAGAATAGTGTAAGTCCTTGCACGGCAGACTCTTTTGGAAGGTATTAATTCCTTAGGAAGCAGCTCTTCTGGCTGTTTATCCAGCAGAGCCAAGGCTTGGAGGATCTTTGTCCTAATGGTGCCTAATGATAGGCAGCGTGGACTTGTCCTCCAATACTAGTTTGTGTAAATCTGTCGAGCACTATGTACGCACACCTTTCTGCTTGAGGTCCCCTATTCAAAAGCTTTCCATGCTGCTTACCTCAATAAGATTTACCGTGTACAAGAATGGAAATGTTAAGTAAATGCAGAGTTGCTGTTTGAAATCAGTTTTAGTATGTATGGACTGAAGTAATGTCAGCAAAGACAGACTTAAAGCACACTTTTTTGTGCTTTCCTTTGTTCATGTAACCATCTACCATCTCCCAAAGACTAGTTTTTACTGGCTCCGTTGAATACTCACACATTTCAATTGTTCGAATCCTATTTAGAATTTTATTTCTCTTGCAGGTCTAGGCTTGCAGTTATGAAGTATTGATGGGCTTCTGACAGGGTTGTCGTTTGGAAAAGGTTTAGGTTTTTGATCAGTATTATTTGCATGCTTAGTTAGTATGGTGTTTGGATTCACTTCTTTTGCTCACACTGTTTTTTATTGTGCTCCATAGTCCATGTCGTTGTTGGACTGGCGTGAGTCGTGACACCCTAGAGTTTGTCCATCGTTTGTAGTTTTTCAGGTTGCTAGTGAATTGGTGGTGTTTCTCATCATTGGGATATCACTTGGCATCTGCTTAGGACACCAAGTCTTATGTCTTTCGGTTTGTTTGATTTTTCTCTAGTAGATTTTATTTTTTTTTTTAGCATGCATGTGTATAAAACAGTCTTCCTCTGTTTTTTTCCTAGGGTTTTTTCCACCCTCCCTCATTTTTTGGTTGCTTTTACATGGTATCTTCCCTTAGCTACAGATTGGAAAGCATGTTCCCTAAGCTAATGTTTGATTGAACATTTTGCTATTGGCTGCTTGTGTGACTTGTTTGAGGATAAACACTTTTATTTTTGTGGGGTATCATTTCTGTGAGATAATTTATAGCTTGGTTTTTGTCATCTTCAGGGAGAGAAGTTAGTATTAGCTTTGCCTAAGCATTGAGAACTGTTCTGTGTCAGAACGATGGACCATAGTCCCCGAGACCGAACATCGTATTTAGTTTGCTTTGGCTACAAGCTTTTCTTGTCAGTTATGCTGGAAACATTCAAGGCCAGGCTGGACGGGGCTCTGAGCAACCTGATCTAGTTGAAGGTGTCCCTGCTCACCGCAGGGGGGTTCGACTAGATGACCTTGATGGTCCCTTCCAACCCAAGCCATTCTATGATTCTGTGCTTAAAAATATTTCTTCTTAAAGCTTTAAAGAAAACCCCAAAATCGAAATCCCCTACGTTTGTTAGAGTTCCATCTCTTATTACTAATTCTTTGTAGATATGTACTTTAAGTATGTATTTTTAAGACTGAAGAAGTAATAAAAAAGTCATCCTGAGCATCACATCCAAAACTAAATAGCGTATCTGAGAAGGAAATGAGACATTTATATTCAGGGAAGTTAATGCTCGGAGAATGAGATTTTTCATTCCATTTCATGAAACTCTTAACCAAGCCAAGAGAGATGAACATCACCTAAGTAGTTCTGGAGGAAATAAATTGCACTACCTTAAATTAAAACAAATAAAATGTAAATGTCAGGGATATTTGACCAGTGCAGAAAACCTGGGTTCCTGAAATACAGTGCAGGTGCCTTCGCAAAGGAACAGGAGAAGGTTTCCGCAGCAGCCAAACATCTCCCACTTACGTATGCAGCCAGGAGCAGCTACAGCCACCACCAACGCTTACAAGAGCAAAACCATTTTTGGAGCACTAGGTGTAACCTTTTACTAGCACAGCTGGAAATGGAATGATCATCTAAAAAGACTCTAGTAAATTCTTGTCATCACTTCCTCATGTAACAAAATCAGTCTATCTTTCATGATGTTTTTTTTCTAATTGTTATTAGCTTGTACTTCAATTGTCACATACCTATTATGAATATAATAGGTAAAAATACCGTGCAAATAAGTAGGTATGAACCTCACTTCAGCAAGGCACTTGAGTGTGTGCTTATCTTTAAATACGTGATTTAGTCTCATTGACTATAATCACTGAAAGCTTAAATGTTTTGCTGAAGTGGGGTTGTACTGTTATCAGTGAGCATTTCCCAGCAGGTTTGTAATTTTTAGTTAAGGCCAAAGAAAAATCAAAGGTAATGACTGTAATAATGTAATTACAAGATGTCTCTTGTAATTATTGTAATGAAAGTATCATTATGTCCTTATTTTGACACGAGTTTGATTTCATATAGAAAGATAGCTTTTCTTTTTGTCTCATCAAGCCTCACTTAAAATTTTTCTCTTTTAAAAAAAGTCCAGTGGGTAAAACCGCTAGCAGGAAACTACGCTTCTGAATAACGCACGGTACTACACATGATGGGGCAGACTTCTTCAAGATCCTGGGGTTCCACGCACATATTTTGTAAGGAATATCACTTTACACCCACTGGCAGAATTCAGTTCTTAAAAAGAATTTAATCCCCACTCCCAAGTTTAAGCTTAGTCTCAGCTTTGCTTACTGGCTATTTAAGATGTCGTGGATTCCACAACTGGAAAATCCACAAGGAGGTTTTGGAGAGGGACGTGTTAACAAGATGCCCAAGTGATGAAACACTGCAGCTAAGTATCTTGTGCCTGAATTCAATAGTAGCGTTAATCCTTTGTGGTTTTTGCCTTGCTGCAGGTGTGTGCATCCCAGGGGAGGTGTGATTCAGAGTGTGTCTTCCTGGAAGCATGGCTCAGGCTCACAGTACATTAACACTCAGCAAACACAATCATGGACAGCTGTGACTCCCCAGCAGAATTGGTCTTCGCCCCCAGAAGTAGTAGACCTCACTTTGGATGAAGATACCAGACGCAAATATCTACTGTAATGCAATGTCACTGTGTTTCTGTCCCCACCCCTTCTCCCTTTTGTGGCACAGAAGTTCATTGGTAAAGCTTCCGCTTCAGAAGCCCTGTTCCTGGCATTACGAAATTCAAACTCATGAAGTTTTTCATTTCCATAAGAATGTAGTATAATTTCAGTATCATTTAAAATGGTTTTGCCTTCTCAAAGGAGGATTCCTCCCAGAATTAAAACCCAATAGCACCAAATTTAAAACACATCTACAGTTACTAACGTGTGTGTGTTAATCTGAAGAAAGAACTGTGTGCAAACTTACGTCCTCCCACCCTTTCCCACCTCCGACTTCAGAACGTTTTTAATTTATCAGTATATTGAGTTTGTTAGTAGAAGCTAGTGTTTTGCTGTGCGAGCATCAGTGATTTTGAGAAATGCTGTGTCCTCACTGATTTCAGTGGAACTGGGGGTATTCAACACTTCTGAAAATTGGGCCAAGAGTATTTATACCCAAGCTGATTTGGTTATGTTACCAGCAGGAGGGACTGTCTTTAATACAAACGGCCCGTAACATATGCACTGAACAGCTTTTAATTAAAGGATTTTTATTTTCAATGTAATTTATAGTTTACAGTCTTTTCAGTGCTGAGTCTTCTGTCTACTTGACTACTGTGTTTCACTGATCATTTCCCACAGCTTGTTACAGTTTAAGACAGTAATAGTAGTGACTTAGTAGCAGCTGATTATTGCAAAAGCACAAGAAAAAGAAAAGTAATAAAAAGGCTCAGCATCCCTCTCCTTTTTAAATACAGGTGAGCGTTTTTACCTATATCTGAGTCTTGCCTGGAGTAGGAGAAGGAGAGAAAGGAAACATTTTGCTCATAGTCCTCATTTCTACTGTTGCTTATTTGCTTCATTGACCATCTCAAAAAAAAAAAAAACCAAACCCCACCACGTTGCAAAGCCCCAGTCCGGCAAAGCACTTTAGCGGATGTGTAGCGTTCAGCTCGGACAGTTCACTGAAACTCGTGGGGCCATTCCAGTGCTTAAAACTCTGTCCTAAAAGATGTTGCAGGATCAGGGCCTAAGGTTGTGGGTTTTGTTTTTTGGTTTTTTTTTTTTTTTTGTGGTTGGGTTTTTTTGTTTTGTTTTGTTTTGTTTTTTTAAATCTAGATCTGCACCATTTTCCTGGCTTTAGGTCATGCCTCTTATCCTAGTTTTGGAATTGTTTTTAGGGTATGATCCAGGAAACACTTTCTACCAGAATATTTACTGAAATCAGTGGAACTACTTACTTTAGCAGGCTGAGGTTTCTGTAGTGTGAATTTCTGGAAATTCCTGCCCCTCATCTGTCATTTTGAGCCTTTCTCAAGGCAAAAACCAAAGATTAGACTTTAACAAGATTATATTCACTTTAAATGTCTATTGTGCAATTAAAATGTTCCTTTGTATTCAAAATGTTTCTAGTGGGAATTTTGTACAGCTCTGTCATCAGATTTTTTGCCATTTAAGGCCGAACAGGGGGTAGTCAGGACATGGGAAGTTCTGTTTTCTTTTTGTGTTGGCTGGTTTCTAAATTTATTTGGCTTCCAATTTTATCTGTGGGGGAAAAAAAAAAAAAATAGAATTACCTGTGTTGTCACATATCTTAAAGTAAAAAAAAAAACCAGCAGTGGTGGTGTAGTTAGTAACAAACAGCTTTTTCTTTCATAAGCAGAACGGTTATGACTGCACTTTAAAGAACAACTAGGTAAGGGATTGATATTCCAATTTCAAGCTTTCTGAAACATTGAACTTAAGTGTATTGCATGGCCAGAAAAATGTATGTGGTGCTTCTAGTGACTGATTTCTTTCTCTGGGGGTGGGAGGGAGGGAGGGAGGGAGGGAGGGAGGGAGGGAGCGGCGCATGGATGGAGCCCATTCGCATTGCGGTAGGGAAAAGCCCTGTACTATTGGGGCACTGTATCGGTAGTGGCTGTCGATCTTTTCTCCTCGTATTTTAATCACGCAACTCAGCCGTCGTTTTAGTGGGCTAGCACACATGCTGTAAAGGTAACTTTGGAACAGTGATTCAGTGTGGCTGCTTTTTCCTGTTTCACAAAGTCTTTTAAAGATCGGTTTTGAAGAAAGCTGCGGGGACCCATTTGTAGTCCTTCCATGAAAAATGCAAACTCACTCTCTTGTTTTTCAGTTTGTATATGATGTGACTTCCATGTATATATAAAAACGACTGCGTCCTAACCAAACTTCCTCCAATTGTGCACTGTGTTTGTTTAAACAAGTCATGTATTGTAGTCTGATGCAGGTTTTCTTTTCTTTTATTTAAAACACTACATATTTTCTCTTATTCTTAACAAATTTGAAAGCGTAGTGATCTGAAAACCGCAATCACTGGATAGCTAGGAAGTGGTTTCGTTTTGGGTTTTGTTGTTTTGTTTTTGGTTTTGGTTTTTTTGTTTTGGTTTGTTTTTTTGTTTTTGTTTTTTTTTTTTTTCTTTTTTTAAAAAAAGAGAGCAAAAGGTGCCTGGATGGTTTTGCTCTCCTCAGCAGGAAAGAGAAATGTTAGCCGTTGTATGGCTAAGAACCAATGCACTTGGGGCCTGATCCAGAACCCACTGGAGCTGATGCAGAGCTTTCCATCAGCTTCAGTGTGCATTGGCTCAAGCCCTCCATGGTTTAGCAGTTCCTGAATTGCTGGAGTGTGAACTTGGAATCTTCTGTAGTGAAGACAAATCATTTCTTAGAATATAAGTGTTTAAAACGTGCGACTCTAGTTAAAAAATTTGATTCTTTTCGACACTCATTATTTAGTTCTCATTTTCCATCTAGTATTTAATGGTCTTTGGAGAAAAAAATAATAATAAAAGAGTGTTATATATATATAAATATATATATTTTTGGTGCAAGATGAGACCTTCTGTTTTTTGAAACAAGTCTGTAGCATAAAGGTTAAACTATTTTAAGACAAAATAAAATAGAGTGTATTATTTAAACAATATCAATTTGTTTGGGATTTTTTTTTTCCACTTTCATTGAATATGCTGCTGTTTGGCACATCTCCAAAATAAAGCCTTAAATTTTGGGAATGAGTTACAGCTGCCCAAATTCAGCACCGTTCCCTGCTCTTAACGCGTTTAATTTTGCACGTCCAGGAGGTAAATGTGATTTCCTGACCGCAAAAGCTTGCTTTTATCTCCCAGACCAGGACAGGACCGCCACTTCTCCCGGTAGCGCTGCTGGGGGCTGCCAGGGGCTGCGCAGGTAGCAGCAACGCGGGGCCGCTGCCGGCGGCGCTCCGCAGAATTCCCTCCGAGGGATGCGGTTTCTGCGCGGCCTCCACCTCCCCACACATCGCAGTCCTTCAGGTGCCTGAGCAACCTTCGTACCGGTATTTCTCTGACTTGTCCCGTCCTCACAGCTGTCTTCTGCTGGTCAGTAAGAGGTCATTTGAAATGGATGTGTCGACCAGCTACGAAGCTCCGGGCAGGTCCTCGCAGACCACGAGAGGTGGCGTCAGGCTGAACAGCATTTGGAGAACTACTAAATTATACCAGGGAATTTACAGCTGCGAGTAAAGAGAAGGATGGTAAGTGTAACTGCACCGTTAAACTTAGGGTCCCACTGCCTGCTAGTCTTCTCATAGCCAATATGGAAATAGGAATCATAATTACAATAAAATCCATTATATTTCCAGCTAAATAGGGGAGCTAGCTTTAGTTCTGATGTTTTTATCATGTGAGGAGGCTCTCAGTGGTGTGAATAAGGAGAGCCACTTACCCATGTATTTTAAATGTCAAGGTGGGTAACAAGAGCGAAGTGAGTTGGCTTTTCAGCCCCACTGGGTTCTTGGCTTTGGTGAAGCTTGAAAATGCAGATTCAGGGTCTGGTGGTGTTTTGTGGAGGTGGACGCCAGGCTGGGATGTTATTTCGTGGGTATCACCAGCTGAGGGAAGAACAGCGCTGTGGAGTTCGGTGCAGATACGTCGGCTCTCCTATTCCTGTATCTCCTGAATATTTTTTTTCTCCATCACCAAGAGATACCCAGAGTCTTTAGACTTCAGGATACACTGAGTGGAAAGCTTAAAATTTCTCCTGCGGCACTTAGCACATCCCTCATGGCTCAGGCCGCTTTGCTTTTATGTAGCAGCCACTTGGCTTTGTGGGAACTGTCATTTCTGGGGCAATAGGAGAACCGACAAAAACTACCCAAACAGGTTAACTTTTGTAGTGCTTTCCTCAGTGAATTCGTTGCAAAGCAGATTAATGTTGTGACTGAAAACTGAGTTTGTCTGTCTTAAAATGGGAACTGAAAGGGTTTTACTAAGTGGGTTAGTTCCCCAGTTCCCTGGATAATCTCTGAATGGTGTCCTTTGCTTTTCGTATCACCTGTTTGCTGAAATACTACTTGTTTCTCCCTCTCCTTTTTAGGGTTGTCATCTGTGAATGTCAGCTGCTGTGGCTTTCTCTCCAGAGCATCACAGGGATGCAGTTTGCTTTCCCTCCTGCCTGCAAAGGAAAGGAGCAGCACGGCTGCAAAATGCAAACTTGCGACGGACAAACCCTGCATTTACTTTCGTCTTTGGTGCAAATAAGGTGAACGCCTTCCTTTTATTGAAACTAAACGGCAGATGAGGATCCACACACACCCCCCCAGTCTGTATCTTGATACCAGGGAGTTTATGAAAAGTATAAATGCATTCCTGAGAGTCCTTACGACTGCTGATTCATAAATGCCCCTTGGAAGTTTTCTCTTGGAGCTGGTTAGTCATCTGGATTTGCAATTCAGTTTAAAATTAGAATTGAGTGCCAGCTACTGGGAAGGAAAGATCTTTCAGACAGTAAATCTCAGGGCAAGGCTGGAGTGGGCAGGAGAAAACTGTCTGAAAGTTTAATTTCAGATAATCTTCTACATTGACTAGCTACATTAGCAGCTTTGGGTAAATTCAGGGCAACCACATCAGAGCTGGAAAAAGAAATGAACAATCCCCTGTCGCATTCATTTTTCATTGCCTTAGGTGATGCAAAGTGAACGCAGAACTCCTGGAGTCTAACTGGTGCCTTTTGCAGGGGGGTTCCCACGCATGCTCTGACAAATTGCCATCTTGTACGGCCGAGGACTGCATTTGCTTTGTCCATGGCTTCGTAGCATTGGCAGCTTTTGGCTGGCCCACGATCAAGGGCACCCAAACCTTTCCCGTTTCCTTTCTGTCAGGTCCTCGTGTGCCTACCTTAAAGCTGACATTACTGAACTCCAATGTCACGTCCATCACTCCAGCTCATCCGACCGCATCTGCATCATCCAGTATGGACGGTGCTGCTGCACAACTCGGTGTGATCAGCAGTTTTTAGTAGAAATCTCCAAATCTGTATGCCAAAGTCACTCATAAAAATAGTGGCCTTCCATCGCTTCCTTGGAAATTTATCTTTTCCATTGTTACCACCAGCAGGTTTAATTATCTGCATCTTAAAATACTCTTGATTTTCTCCCCATCATTACAGCTATAGCCCTCTGGATGCCCCAGCGTTTGGCAGCCTGGACCCTCCAGGGAGGCTGCCATTTCGAAGCAGGGCACATTCAAATCCCCCCTAGGGGGCTGTAGATACATAGGAGGTGTTTATCCGTGGTGTTACGAGCTGGCAGTGGTCCTGTAAACCCAAAGAGGAGCTTTCAAGTCAGAGGTGGCTGGGCTGGAGTGATGCTTTTAAGATCCTAATGGGAAACGTGTCACTTGTGTTATGTGTTCTCACTCAAAGCTCATCTTACCTGGCGCAGGATATGACAGAGATTCATGAAAGGGTAATTTTCTTGCTTTTCCACATGATTACACTTCCCATTCAGGTCCATTTATTCACACTCTCCCTGAACCGCGTGTGACAAAACCACTGAATAAAAATACCCCTCGCAGCAGCTCTGCTCGTTACAAATCACCGGCCGAGCCCCTCGGATCTATTTTCTGACATCTCACTAACACCTCCCTTCTGCTAACATTTTACAGTTCTAATGGGATCCGTCGTTTGCACAAAGAGCCGAGGCGAAGCTCTCCACGACGCGGCGATGTGCTGGAAACCACCTCGGCTGAGCTTTCCTTCTTTCGGTCAGCAGCACATCCCCGAGGGGAGGATACCTCCTCCTCGTCTCTGTATTGCTCAGAGCAGCAAGAGGGAAGGACACCCTAAGAAAGTCGTTTTGCACCTAAATAAAGCGGTGATGCGGGTTAATGAATAGATCTGGGCAAAGCGGTGGTTCTTCTGAGCATTTGAGGTTGGCTTTTTGAAGGTGAGGGACTGCACTTGCTCAGCTTCCCGTCTGCGTTTCATGGGAACGGAGAACGATGGAGGCATCCTCACAATGCGGGGTACCAACGAGGACGGGACCCGTGGGAGTGGGACGTCATCGACGGCAGCTGGTGGGTCACTCCTTAACTGCTCCTCCAGCTTTGCCTCTCGCTTCTGGAGGAGATCCCCAGCCCCTGGGCAGAAGGGTCACCTCCAGCACGGTGGAGTGATGCGGCCAAACCCTCGACTTGTAAACACAACCCTGGTGGGGGTGGTCTCTGATTTTCTCAGCGAAGGTGGGAGACGGGCCCTACCTGTCTATGAGATGCACCCCAAGGAGGGAAAACCGCAGGTCTGAGTATTTTGTCAAATCGCTTTTGTTTCTGATGGTTCTTTATGGGTACTGGGTCTTTCTTGGATTGTTAGTGTCAGGTGTCCAATCCCATGCTGAACATTAGGCTGGAAAGGCAGTGACAGGAGCTCACCCTCAGTCTGTGGAAGGACCAGAGCTCTTTGGAGAACTATTTTCAGCTCCGGAGAGGTAAAAGATGGAGCTTATCCAGACAAAATCCTGGTGGGCAATCAGATGTGGGAGCACCAGCTGGCAGAAACACCCCCACTTCTCTGCTTTGCCCAACCAGCCTCCCAAATAGCTCTCATTAAAAAAAGTCCCTGAAACGATGACAAATCCAATCACTGGGAGTCGCTACGTGTCCACAAACCATGTCTGGCCTGGGAAAAGCCAGACACGGGAGCCAGGAGCGTGGAGGGGAAGCAGTGTGTATACAGTATGACCTTCCCCAGGTACTCGGGGACAGGCGGAGGTTTGCTCCAGCAACCCCAGGACATCCTAAATAACCACTCGACCCATCCCTTAACACCGAACACAGTCTTGTAGCTTTATGATGGCGTCTGTTGGCTCCAGGGGAGGTGTGAAGCTGCTCAAATGATCATGTATTACTTAGGCTGGAGTGAGTAAGCAGATGCCTTCCCTTGAATAATTGAAGACTGGGTGTTTGCCGGTGCTGATGCATTCATTTGCCACGGGTGTGTTGTAGATGTATTCTTGAGGAGGAGAGTCAAACAGCCCCAATACAGCCCTTGGACTCCTCTTGTGCAGCCAAGCCCATGCCACCACCTCAGATCCTGACATAGGATGCCTGGGACATGATTAAGGGACCGGAGAGAGCAGTGTGCTGCCCCTCCGCTGCTGCAGGGAGATATAAAACTGGTCTCAATATTGTTCTTCATTCAGTTGGGTTTTTTTTTTTTCATCTTATTTTCATCAGTCAGGGTGGCTTCCCCCTAGGTTTGTAGACCACTGTCCTGCGCAGAGGTGGGGAGATGGGTGCAGGTGGCCTTTGGGATAACCCACGGCAGACTCAAGCCATTGGAAGTCAACAGCGGGAAGGCGAAGGGCAGGCTGGAGGTTTAAGACACCCAGAGCAGAAGACAAAACACAGTGAGTAAATCCTAATGAAAAGAGGGATAACTTCAAAAGGCAGCTCACAGCACGTCTCAGGCAAGACTTGGCGAGTTGAAAATGCTGTTTAGTTCATCTCCTCCACTGCCAAAGGAGGATGGGCCCCTGGCGCACACCTGACCGTCCTCCACACCTCCTGAGAGCGTTTCAGGACCTTTTCTGTGGCTGGGATGCTGCTAAAACAAAGTCTAGGCCTTTAAAAACCCCATCCCACTTAGAGCTGTGGAACCACAGGCTTCTTGCACAATCTCTCCTTCCTGCAGCTGCTTGTTAAGAGGAAGACTTAGGGCAATTTTAAAAGCAGCCCCACTTGGGCATGGCACAAGGCAGGGAGCAATGCTTTCCAGGAGAGTCTGAGCTCCCTGCCAGCCAAAAAAGTGTTGTTATAATCCTTCGTACTCCGGTAAGCAGCAGCACAACATGCAACAGCCAAGTTTTCAGAGAGGTGATGCTGAGATCCCCCATCTTTCGATGGCCAGCATGAGGTCTTGCCCTCAACCAGCACTCTCAGCTTGTGCGAGAGTATAGCAAAACTTTAAAATGCTCAGAAAAGCTCTCAAAACTGCTTCAAAATTAGCTTTACACCTACTTTCCCCCCCTTCCCCATGCCCCAGGGAGGAATCCTCTTAATTCCTGGTGCTCTAGGCTCAGCCTGACCTGCTCCCAGCCCCACAGAAAGGCTGGGGGAGGTTGTGTGGATGGAAGTGAAGACTCGGCATCACCCAGTCTTCAAAGGAGGTAATATTCATGATTTTTAATGCAATTTGGCTACTGACATTTTAGCTCGGAAAGCCTGGGCTGGAAGCAGCCTGTAGGAAGGCACTAGATGGCACCAAAGCTGGAGGATACGGGCTCCGGGCTGTCATCACACCCTCCACTGCACACACACCCCCCCCAGAATGGGGGAAGGTGCCCCCCAAAACAGACAAATAGGCTTGTGGATGTGAAAACACCAAATTTTTTGGTTTTCCTAATCATGCTGGACTCCGTTGCCTTGCCGGACCTTGCCTGCGCAACCAGCATCTGTCCCATGGCAGGGAAACCGGCCCCAGGAAGAGCAAAAGAAATCAAATCGTCTGGGTGTAATGCCAAAATTAAATTACCCAGCTGTGATTTCAAGGTAATTAACCACTGATGAGTCCGATGGAGGGTCATTTCTCTGGGTATCAAGCCCGGGACCTGGGAACGTGGATGGGGATGTCGACCTTACCTTATTTTTGGTTAGTGCAAAACCACCTTCAGAGCAAGGAGCAGATTTCTTAAATGAAATATTGCAATGTCCTTGATTAGTGGTAAAAATTGTGGGGTTTTGCAGCAGGGCTGCTGCCGAGCATGTTGCCAGGGGAGGGCTTTGCTTTCATCCCAACTCTCACACCGTCCGTGGTTGCATCCCAAACCGCTGCCACAGGGAGCTGGCGGGATGCTGGGCTGGGGAAAGCATCGTGGCACCAGCAAGGAAAATACACTAAAACCTCTGCTCCCCAAAAATATGGGCGGGACAGAGGAGAAAGGATGAATTTGGGGCCATTCTCCTCAAAACAAGGTGATGTGAAATATCCTAAAGCCCAATCCATGCCCTCTCTTTAAGGAGGCACAAGGTCGACGTCGAGGATGTGCACTTAAAAGTGTAATTTGAAGGAAGCGTTTAATCAGCCCCAATATCCTGCTCCATTCTCTGTGCAGCAAAATATCACCAGCTCCCATTTTGCAACAACTATCACGTGTCAGAAAAACAACTTTATTTTGTAGGCTGCCATACCCCTGCAAACTGAGAATGAAATTCCTCAAAGCAAAATAATTCAATTTTAGCAAAATGATGAGACATAAATGGAGGCATCACAGAATCATATAATCTTTTTGGTTTTTGTTGGAAAAGACCTTTAAGATCATCGAGTCCAACTGTTAACCTAACACTGCCAAGTCCACTACTAAACCACGTCCCTAAGCACTACATCTACACGTCTTTTAAATCCCTCCAGGGATGGTGACTCCACCACTTCCCTGGGCAGCCCGTTCCAGTGCTTGACAGCCCTTTTGGTGAAGAAATTCTTCCCAATATCCAATCTAAACCTCCCCTGGCGCAACTTGAGGCCATTCCCTCTCGTCCTATCACTTGAGAGAAGAGACCGACCCCCACCTCGCTACAACCTCCTTTCAGGCAGTTGCAGAGAGCGATGAGGTCTCCCCTCGGCCTCCTTTCCTCCAGGCTGAACAGCCCCAGTTCCCTCAGCCGCTCTCACAGGACTTGTGCTCCAGACCCCTCACCACCTTCGCTGCCCTTCCTGGGACACGCAACGCTCCAACCCCTTTGCTGCAATAAATTGCGATCCCTCTCAAAATGAGCTGGGGAGGGGGGGCACTTGGTGGGCACTGGGTCCCTCCGGGCAGCTGTGAGCTCCCCAAAATTCCTGCTCTTGGGGGAAAGTGGCAAAACCACCTTGTGCTTTCCTCTGGAGAAATTCTTGGGCTGCGTATCTGAAATCTGCTCTGGCAAAAAAAGGGCATGGTGTTTGCTTTCTCGCTTCCCAAATGGCTGCTCTTTGGATCCGAGGTTTTTACTGGTTTTCTTATTTTCTCCCCATAAAACTGGAAAATTGAAATGCTCAAATGTTTCATTTTCATTTTAGGTGAATGTATAATGATTTTCTCTACCTCACCTCTCTTTTTTTTTTTTTTTGAAGACAAAAAAAAAGAAAGGAAGTAAAAAGTAGAAGAGAGAAAATTACAGGGAGGCAGAAAATAAGGGAGCAAAATAAGCATAGATTAAACATCAGCGTAAATAAATCTCAAATAAAGCCCTTTCATGAACCAGGAGCCCCTCACTTTCTGGCTCCCCACCCAGGTTTGGGTTGCTGTCGCTCCCAGGCAGGGTACGATGCTGTGGTGTTTGCTGGAGAGATTTCTTCTCCCTTCTCACCCTTTCTCTATCCATTCTTCATTTTGCCTTTAATTTTTCCACTGTCACTTTTCCCTGGAGGTTCTCCTCTTCAGTGCTGGTCTCCCAAGCCCAACAGGCTTTTTGTCTCCCCCCATCTGAGACCTGAGACCTTCAAAACCCCAGACCTGTTCTTCTTCATGGGGATTGCAAGACCCACCACCCTTCCCACCACCCTTGCCCTAGAAGCACCGCTAAAGGTCCAGCCATGGCCTTGCTGTGGTTGTCTCACCACTGACATCAAGACGTGCTGCCAAGGAAATCATTCTCCAAAGAGCAGCTGGAGATCAGAGAATTATCAAGCCTCAGACCATCGTCTAGCAAAGCGATCACACCGTCCACGTGCTTCATCCCTACCCAGGAGCGAGGCATCAGATCTTTTCATGCCATCAGTCCCATTGCTCCCCACCCTGCCATAAAATGGCCTCTGGGGGTGCAAGATGTCCTTCTTGAGCAAACCATGGCTTCAAAACTGGTGGGAAAAGCCTTTCACTGGTGCTTTTCCACTGACCTGCCAGAGGTCAGCCAAAAAAACCCCAAGTTTTAAGAAAATTGTCTCATCAGTTTTTGAGCCCGTTGATCCCATCCTGACTTCCCAAAGGATTTCACCCAGCGCAGTTTTACAGAGGAGGTGAAAAACCCCCGTATCACATCAAAATTACTGAGGGCTTTGAGGTGGGCAGAGGGTGATTGCCAGGTGTGGCAATATGCTGAGAGTTATGGTCACCCCCAGACCTGCCCAAGGATGGCTGTTATGCCGTATCTGCCCCAGAACTTCCCAGCTGATCTGTATCATCACATTTATATTTATTGAATATCCTCTGTGCATGCCTGGAGAAGGGGAGAAACCTTCCCCATGGGACCGGGGGGTGAGATGTCCGCAGTGTCCCGATGCCTCTGCCGTAGCATCTCCAAAACATCTACTCCATAGGTACACCGGTGGCACGTGTGACATCCACGAGGCTGAAGAACATCACACTGAAGAAGAATTTCATGGTGTTAATTTTTAAAGAGAGCTTGGGGCAAAAGTGGGAGGATGCCCCAAACTGGGGGTGCTAGGACCCCAAAAGCTGCACTGGGGGACACCAACAGGCAATGAAGGAAGCCAAGGGCTAATTTTAACGTCAACCTGTGCCTGCGGCATCTGTGTGACACGCAAAGCCCCAGCAACAGATCGGGTGTCCCTGGGGGGCGGGGGGAGGAGGGAGCGTGAGCAGATGAAAAGCGACAGCAGCCAGGGCTGAGCCCCACGAAATACCCGCGACAACTGCTGCAGCAGGGCCGGGGGCCATGGGAGCAGCTGCCCAAGGCAACCGGAGATGGAGCCCCCAGCCCGGGGCCAGCAGCCATCTCAGGGGACCATGGAGGGGACGTCGGGGTGCTTTGCAGGGTACATGGAGGTCCTGGGAGTCCCCTGGGGCCCGTCCTGCAGCCATCACAGTGGGGATGGGCGAGCGGAGGCACGGTGGAAATCTCCCCTTGGTTGGTTCACGCGTGGCTTTGGCTACATTACACCTTCCAGGCTTTCTGGCACTTAAAGAAGTGTCCCTTCGTAGGATGAGTTTAATACAGGGAGCTCAAGCAGATCGCGCCTTGCTGCTGGAAATGATTTCTCGACTCTGGTAGAAATGGGTGGAAAGCCGTAATTTTTCCATGCTGCATCACAAACAGGGCACGGGAAGCGTTTAGTTACAGTGTAAGCATGGGAAAAAAAGCCCCAGGTTTGCTCCTTCCTTGGAAATATTCGTGCTGGTGGGATGATGTGTGCTACCTGCAAATACCGAGCGTTGCAGATCTGGGGCTGGCCGAGCCGCGGTGCGGGCATTGCTCAGAGCAGCGTGGTGGCAAGAGGGGACAAGGTCCAGACTTCCCCTGCCAAAAACCCTCCTGGAGTTGGCGCAGCCTCCTGGGAGACACTGAGGGTGGGGGGCAAAGCAGGAGGGAAAATCCAAACTGGGATGCAATCTGGTGGGCACTGGGAGGCAGTGGGCACCTGTAACACTTCCTGCTGCCGTCTGAGGGGAGCTTGGCGCAGCAGCGGTGTGAAAACTTGCCCAAAAGAGCCCTTTTGGGTGGATGTCACGGCTCTGAAGAAGGCAGCGAGGGCGTGCAGCCAGCTGTCCCCGCTGCCCACGGATCAAGTTAATCCTTCCCACACTGCAGGGCCGGCGTCTGCCCTCAGGCTGTGGGGCTGGGAGGGAAGGGGTTAAACAGATCCAGGTTGCCAAGCCCCCATTTTAATTCAGATCAGGGGAAAAAAAAAAAAAACAACAAAAAACCACAAATCACAAAATAAACCCGACGACAAACCCAATGCAATAATCCAGGCGAACAAATCCATCGCACATATACGTTGGGGAGCTGCCGAGCGCTTAAACCTGCCAGATGCACGGGCCGGATAAAGCTAAGCGGGGATTAAGGGGGCTCCCCACAGCGGGACAGCAGCCGGCAGCGTGGGGAGAAGTGCGGCAAAAACACCCCCCACCCCGGGCCTGGCCAGGGTGGAAAGGTCACCCCAAAAAATTGGGTTTGCAGCAGGGCAGAACGCTTCCTGGGACCCCGTGCCCTGACAGAATCCCCTCCCGCACAACGGGGCCTTTCCCGCTTCATCACCAGTTTTAAATAAACAAGGATAAGCTTCTGGTTGGGGGATTTTTTTTTTATTTTTTCGGGGGGGGGGGGGGGAAGGGAATTGTCCTCCTTTAAGCCATTGGGGGTTCTTCGCCCCACGAGCAGAGCGGCTCCGAGCCCCGCAGGGGTTTCCACCAGCTCTCCGCATCCCTCCAAGCCTCGGCCGGAGCCATTTTAGGTCAGCGACGCCCCAGCCAGTCCGTTCTGTCAGGAACTGGGGCGTCAACACAATAGGCCACTGTGTCGCCCGCGGGGACGACGGGGACGAGCCCCTCCGTGCTCCTACGGCCCCGTGCAGTCCTCCGCCCTCGGCCCGACGTGACGCGCGTTTCCCCCCGGTACGGCGGCCAGCGGTGTGGGGACGGCCGGGCCGGGGTGGGGAGGGAGGTATGGGGGGGGGGGGGGGGGGGCCCCCCGGGGGGGGCC